>OY804601.1:42771829-43371829 GCA_963680895.1 Fragum sueziense | reverse complement strand
TGTATATTACCTTTTCCAGGATGTGGCCCTTATGAAGTTTTAAAATGTACACTGTATCCTATAACCTTTATAACATTATTTCTTTCTGTTTACCAGGTACATACGATAACTGATATAATGCTGTAAAAATTGAAAGACATAAAAGGAGGTCAACATGTCAAGAAATAAAACCTTACATCTTGTCCAAAAATCATGACCCGGGGAAGTGAAATCCCTTGATGAAAATACCTGATTAAAAGCATTAACGTGTGTGCCACTTAGACAGTCCAAAGCTAGTTTTAACCGATTCCTATTTTCCTCTAAAACTCCTAAAGTTTGGGCACAAGTCCTATATTTTCAAGTACCTTGTATACTCCTATGTGCAATTCTCCTATAGTTTGAAAATATTTCCTTTACATTTTTTGGTAAAATTATTGTCAATGAATGATAAGATGCTATTTACTTCTTTATTTTGCAGGTAAGAGAATTCCATTATAGCATTAACATACCGTATAAAGTTCTTGTGTTTTCGTCTGTTCATCAGCACTGATTTGGTTACCTACAAGGTTATTGAATAGGACATATACCTTTAAGGTGCCAATACAGATGATGAGGATCATGATATGCTGTATAGTAGCCTACTTTCTGGATTGTGATGCTGTGGAACCGAAGGGGTCACTTTATTGTAAATAAGTTAATCATTATGATATCGTGTATTCTAGTGATGTCTTAATAAGTCACCTTCGTTAAATAAAGATATTATTATTATTATTATTATTATTATTATTATTATTATTATTATTATTATTATTATTATTATTATTATTATTATTATTATTATTATTATAATTAGCTCACCATAGCATAAAATGCTGAGGGTAAGGTATCCTGATCACTCGCAATCCGTCGTCCGCCTGTATGTTCACAAGTAAAAAAAATACTCTCCTCCCATACCATAAAGCCTAGAGTTTTGAAATTTTGTCTGTAGAACTCATTGTATGAAGGTCTTCTACCAAAATGCTTCAAGTGATTGTGGTACAATGAAATTTAACCATATGTTGTGGGACCTGTATCAAAGTTCATATAGACAAAGAAGGAAATCCTGTACAATCTACTTCACTTGAAACGTTTGACCTAGGGCTTTGAAATTCGGTCTATGGAATCGTCAAATAGCACCCCTAAAGTACTTCAAATCATTAATATGTTATAATGAAGATTTGCCCTGTGTTGTCAGAGACAAAAAATCTAGGCTTATTTTTACTCCGGATTTTGAGGGCTTTCAAATTTGGAGTGCTGCATTGTCTGAAAGCCCTCTGCCAAAATGCTTTTGATTATTGTGCTACAGTTAAATTGGATCCTATGTTGTTAAATATCATTTTCTATATATAGACGGAGGAGCAAATCCTCGACAATACTTCTACTCCATATATCTTTTACCAACAGCTTTGAAATTTGGTTCGTATAATTGTCTTATGGTATTCTATCAAAATACTTGAAAGTTTTGTGGTGCAATGAAAAATGTCCCTTTGTTGTGGGATATTGTATTACATATGGAGGGCAAGATTGAAATATTGTACAATCTTCTGACAAATGTTTGCCTGAAATGAAAATTGGCTGGAAGTTGTTGGTCTGGGATGAGGCAGAAGGCTTCTGATACATACAATCTCCTCTAAACCTTAGTGTTGTGCGATATATGGCCACCTCGACTTTCTTGTCTAGTTTAAACACAAATGCATTAACATACAACAAACTAGACTGGGTAAGAACTGTTGGTATATCACAAAGCTGTCAGTGGAATTATGGCCATGGCTGTAATATTTCTTTGGCTTAATATATTATATATATGTTTATTGAGATTTAAAGCCAAAATAGGCCTCTCAGAGCGCATTCAAATTGATTCTAAGGACATTTACATTGTCAAAATTTTCTTGGGGGAGGACATTCATCCCCAAAAGTTCAGAGATGTTGTCTCTCATGTGCTCTCCCCACTTGTACCTTTTGCGCTTGTTTGAATCAGCATTTTCAATGCTGCACCACTTTCAATAATAGCTTGAAAGCCCATGCGAATGCTTGCGACAAAAATACTTTACTTAAATATTTTAACTCAAAATTGGCTCAAAGCTCCAGTTTTTCTTGGAAAATATTCCTATTACAACTCCCTTTTTAGAAGACTTGGTTGACAGCCTGTTCCTCGAAGCATTTCTCTATTCTTAATTCCCAGACTTGTTTGATGATACCATGGGATATCACGTCAGTTGTTACAGCAACTTCACTGCCATAAGGGGTTCTACAGGACAACCTGATACTGTAGATGAGTCGAAATCACACACAATTTGCTCTAATGTGCAAGGGAAAGCTTGTCCATAGAGTTCATCTGGTATATTCCCTGCAACCTGTGTATTTTGTGACTGTCCTGCGAAATCTAAATTCCAGTTCAAAAAGGAATATCCGGGGAAATGTGAAACTGAAGATGCAGCAAATGTCATTATATATGAATTATGTGTGATAAAAGATGATAAAAACTGATCGCAAAAATCAGTGACATTGGCATGATAAAAAGAGCAAAAGATGTCAAGTATCACCAAAGCTGCAAGGAAACCTGCATTATGGCAAGGGTCTGGTTGAGGAAGCCTACTAGTATCTAATGGACAAATCACCTTCAGCTGATTATCATACTGTTAATTTACTAAAGAATCTCATTCAGGAATCACTAGTTGAGTGCGATGGAGCTGAATTCTTGGCATCCCTGAACAAACTTTACACCAGCTTCTTGGATGATGAAGCTCAACAAATACAGGTAATCAGTCTTGGAGTAAAAATCAGTAAGTGTTGTCCTGATTTACTACTTGAGAGGTTTAGTGAAGGATGTAGAGAAATACCTCAAGGACCTGTCTGAACCTGTAACAGTGGAAGCCCTTGCCAAATGCCAAGCAGATCCAACAGGGAATTTAATTAGATTCTTCAATGTGCTTTACACATGGTAAAAAGGTACCCTTAGAGTTTAAGATTGTAAGAGCCTAACCACCCTACAGTTTTGTCATTCAGGAAAGGGTTAAATAATAGGGCTGCTTTAGGACTAAACCTTCTAAGTAGTAGGTTGTCTCAACAATTGAGCTGTGATCAAAATCAAAACTTGAAGGACTAGCTTTCTCTGGCACATCATAGCATTGTGTATGATTTCGACTCTTCTACAGTGTAAGATTGCCCTGAAGAATCCCTTATGACAGTGAAGTTGCTGTAGCAACTGATGTGATATACCGTGGCATCATCAAAAGAGTCTGGGATAATAATCGAAGCATATTTGGAAGAACTACATCTGGACAGTCTAACAGACCCATATGTTTGTATTGTTAACCAGGTATTTCCGTCAAATGGTTTCACTTCTCCAGGCCAGCAGTTTTGGCCAATGTATAAAGTACAATTCCTTGACATGTTGACCGCCTTTTTTGTCTTTAAATTGTGCAGCATTATATCAATTAGTTTGTGTACCTGGGAAACAGAAAGATATATTATGAAGGTTATAGGATACAGTGTACGAAACTCGTACATTATAAAACTTTACAATGGCCACATCCTGGAAAAGGTAATAATATTATATTAAGTTTCTGTGTAACAAAAATAGAACTCCACCAGATTCATTTCTTTTCAAATTTGTAACATGTAATTCATGATTGTGATTCAGCCAGATATGAAGCAATAACATGCAGACTTGAATCAACAAAAAGCCATTTTGTATGATTAGGAAAACTTCCTATGAGTTAGCCCATTTCTACAACAGAATTCATCATGTAATTCTAAATTAACCAAAATTGTGGCCATCTTGGCATCCATATTGGCTTTAGAAATTTTTCCGGGTGGTTATAAATATCCGTTATAATTGATTATGCGAAATGCATATTCAATGTATAATACACATGCATATTGAAAAGAATAAATCTGTTTGAAAATACCTTAATGTACGGATCGAAATGCTTTTCGCAAAATTCTCAGGATTATGAAAATACAATTTGAGCTTTAAATTTGTTTAGAATACTATCCGAAACTTATTTTCCCTACTTTTCTGAGTTACGATAAGTCAATATTTATTGAAAACATGTACACTCTTAAAGATTCATAATATATATACGTGTATGCGTCCAGAAAAAAATCTTATTTAAAAAAAACAACACCTTTTTGTTACTAAAAATAGACATTCTGGCGGCCATTTTGGATTTTTATGGATCAAAAACATTCATTAAACATCATTAAAATATGTATGGAGATGATATGTGCATATCTTTGCCAATTATAAACCATTTGGAATGAATCAATGCCATAATAGGAATGCATCGAAACGCTTTTCGCAAAATTCTCAGGACATGAAAATGCAATTTAAGCTTAAAAACCCGTTTCAAATACTATCCAAAACTTATTTTTCCTAATTGCTAAGTTCCAATTGGTCAATATTTATTACATACGTGCATAAAAATTAATATCAACATACATGCGTCCCAGAAAAAAACTTATTTAAAAAAAGACCCTTTTGTTACTAAAAATAGACATTCTGGCGGCCATCTTGGATTATTATGGATCAAAAACTTTCACAAAACATCTTTAAAATATGTATGGGGATGAATTGTGCATATATTTGCAAATTAAAAACCATTTGTAATGAATCAATGCTTTAAAAGAAATGCCTAGTAAGATTTCCATTTTGGGTTAAAATCCAAGGGCAGACAACTTTAACCTCAATTTTCTCCCCTTATATCTAGGCGGATGCGCGTCAGACACGCATTTCCGAACTCCTGAGACAATTTCCTAGTTTATATTTATTAAATACATGCATAAAAATTCATATCAGCGTATATGCATCACAGAAAAAATCTTATTTATAAAAAAACGACCTTTTTGTTACTAAAAATAGACATTCTGGCGGCCATCTTGGATTTTAGTGGAACAAAAACATTCATTAAACATCATTAAAATATGTATGGAGATGATATGTGCATATATTTACCAATTTTACACCATTTGTAATGAATCAATGCATTAAAAGAATTGCCTATCAAGATTTCCATTTTTGGCTTAAAATCCAAGGGCAGACAACTTTAACCTCAATTTTCTCCCCTTATATCTAGGCGGATGCGCGTCAGACGCGCATTTCCGAACTCCTGAGACAATTTGCTACAAGAATCAGTCTAAAAGTTGTATGGTGCTTTTACCGCAATTAAACCTCATCTACCTCCTAGACTAATAATGTCGCCGATAAGATTTAAATCTTTTCCAAACCACAAAAGTTTTGAATGATCCAATTGGAAAGCTGCAAAAGACAACAAAATTCATGTTAAAAAGGAAAGGATTTGCGTACAATATGACACAGAAAATATTGAGACAAAAGGGGAAATGCTGATTATCAGCATTTTCTTCTTTTGTCACAATGTTTTCTCAAGCCTTTTCTAATATGGTGGTCAAAAGCAGGTCTTGTTTGGGAAAGGGTTAATTCAAATTTAACCCAATTCCAAATGACAAATGTATATAGGTCAACTTGGAAATGGATTGCAGAAGCAACTGAGTTGAAGACTTATATACTTTAGTTAAAAACATATTCAGAAAACAAGGAGAAATGCTATTTTTCAGTATTTCCTCCTCTTTTTCCTGATGTTTATTATAGATTTCTTATTTTCCACCATTGGGCTCCAAAATAGTGTTTCTTTGATCATAGGTATGCTGATTATCGGCGTTTTCTTATTTTGCCCAAATGTTTTCACAGGCATATCCTTATCGGGACGTCAAAAACAGGTCTTGTTTTGGAAGAGGTTAATTCAGATAAGCCTACTAGTATATCTCAATTTGTATAATGATTATCAATGCTTGGATAATTACAAATGTACCATTTAAACAAATAAAGTATACAAAAATATTGTTCAAATGTCGCGCCAAAACCCCTTCAACACCATGCACGATCCCACTACGATAAATTGATTATACCACGATAATATCGAAGAAACTTTATGATTCTTGGCCCAATACAAGACGACAATAACTTCCTAGACTAGTCCAAATTCAACGAAGTTGCAGATGACAATTTCAACTGATTTTCTCCAGATTTTTTTAGGTAAGAAATAATGTAGAAAATGAAGAAATTGTGTGTCACAAACAGTTTTCTTCGTTTACAACAATGTTATCGAAAGCTGTCGTCTTGTGGGGCATTAAATGGCGTCATTACGTTAGAATGGGTTATGTACTTTTCCAAATGACAACTGTATTATACTGATCGATTAGGAAATGAATTACAGAATTATCAGTGTATAAAACTTATAAACTATAGAAAAGAATACATTGAGAAAACAGGGTGAAAATGGTACTTTTAGTCACTTTTTATGATGTTCATTTGCTTTTCCTTCTTTTCACTCAAATGACTCAATGCCTTTTCAAAATATTGTTTCTATGAGATTTCTGAAGACAGGTTGCCAACGACATTGTTAAAAATGTCAATAATATTTTTAACTTTAACATGGACATAAGCATACTGTTCCTTTTCGATGGTCAAGGTTATAAACGGCAAATATTTAGCCTATTCCGATTTGAAGGCTGTTGAAAATGACAAAATTAGCTTTTATACTAGCAAGTAAATTGTTTTCGTAAAATATAGAAATAATTGAACAAAAGAGAGACATGTCTATTGTCAGCATATTGTTTTTGCATCAATGTTGTCACCATTTTCCAATAGGGAAGTCAAAAGCAAATCTTAATTTGGAAGAGGTTAAGCCCGATAAGCCTATATCTCAATTTGTATAATGATTATCTATCCTTAGATAATTACCATTAAAAAATGAAATAAACAAAATACAAAAATATTGTTCAAACGTCGCGCCAAAACCCCTTCAACACCATGCACGATTCCGCTACGATAAATTGATTATACAACGATAATGTCACGATAAGTTTTAATTCAAATTTAACCCTCTCCAAAATTATAATTGTACATACTGATTAATTTAGGAATGGATTGCCTAATCAAGAGATTGTAAAACTTGTATAATAGGGAACGTATCAAGAAATCAAAGAAAAATGGTACTTATCAGCATTCTATTCGTTTTCCATCGCTGTTCACTCGCATTTTCTCCATGTCAGTCAATACTTTCAAAAGATATGAGTCAGGATCTGGAAAAAGGTCCTTTATAGCATTTTTCAAAATTGAGTTTCAAGATCAGCCTGTTGTCAAATGGCGTCCAATATGCATCAATGATGTTCTCAAGTTACTACAGGTCACAAAGAAGCTATTGGAGAACAACATGGATCATGATCAGACTGTGCGTATGCACAGGGTGATCTGGATCTATATTGGGTTCATAGGCCTTAAGGGACGTTTTTCCAGATCCCGGCTCATTTGTATTAGGGACGTCAAAGTCAGGTCTTGATTGGGATGAGATTAAAGGAACATTTCACAGATATTTTTCAAAAATTTTACTTTTATTTTTATCTGAAAGAGCATTATTTTCTTTTTTGGAATATTTTGAAAGCCAAAGTATTGCTCCGTTTACAAGGAACATTTTTTTTTCGTTTAAATCTAACGTAGTTATTATCGTTTACCATAGTTCAGACGTAAATGGAATTTGTCATTTCTGTCTCAACTTTAAAATCGTTTTTGGTTTATCAGCAATATTTAAAAAAAAGCTGATAGCATTTCGACGCATTAGAATGACCAATCTTGCCACCAAGATTTACTTCAGAAAAGTGAAATCGGGACGTGATGTCTCTGTTAGTCCGATAATCATATACCTCAATTTGTATAATGATTATCTATGCTTGGATAATTACCATTAAAACAAATAAAGTAAACAAAAAACAACAATATTGTTCAAACGTCGCGCCAAAACCCCTTTCAGCACCATGCACGATTCCGCTACGATAAATTGATTATATCGCGATAATGTCGACAACATCGACAAGTTATAATTCTAATTCTAATTAATCATTAGTCATTTAGGCGTAATCTGGAAAAGCGTCCAGCGATAAAGATCACCGGCCATTATGGTCCAAATTTACAATGGAAAATCTCAAAATCGGCCTTAATGACCCTAAAATAGATTCAATATTTTGATAATATTATCTAATTGACCATATAGAGATAAATTACATCAAATAGGGACCCGCGGGACATGTTTAGACAATTTGATGAAGTTCTTACTTGAAAAGAGAACCTGCTGAGAAAATAACCGACTTCGTTAACACCAAACGCCTTCAACCCCTTTTTCTATTCTAATTAGAAACCAATATTTTGTAAAACAGAAATCGCCGGTATTATTGCAAAAAACCTGTAACTACAGCTTTATTCAAGCTGTAGTTACGAGGTTTTGCAGTAAAACCGTCGAAATACGTTTTCGCATTAGTCCCAAAAATCTCGATACCTTTTGACTTTCGCCCTTTGCAAAAGTACCAAATTACTGTCTTTGCCACATTCAAAGAAATAACAGCAGTATGATATCGTCGGTGTTGGTACAAAACCTCGTATCTACAGATTGATTAAAGCTGTAGATGCGAGGTTTTGCAATAACACCTACGATATACTTAGCAGTATTGATGGATTATGTTTAAAGGGTAGAAAATATTTTCGCAACATTTTCATCTTTTCTCTATTTGTTTTAAGAAATAAGCACTTTTCTCAAAGGGGTATTAAAATTACGGACGACATGAAATCGTTCTTATCAAAAATAATGTGGGAAACGATTTGGAGGGAAATGAGAAAATGCTGATCGTCTATATTTTTTTCATTTTTCCTCAAAGGCTTAAAGGTTTTAATTGAACTAAGAAAGATAGATTTCTTAGAAATGTTATAAAAGCAAAATATTGTGATAAAAAGGGGGAGGGGTCAAATACTATTTCAAGCTGAAGCCCTTTTTAGTTTAAATCTTAGAAGGCTTTTAACCCTTTCCAAAACAAGACCTAGTTTTGATGTCTATGTAAGAAAATGCTAGGAAAATCATTGATACAAAAGGAGAAAATCTTTGTAACCAACAAATTCTCCTTTTGCCTCAAATTTTTTCATTCTTTAATACACAAAAGATTCACTTCGATTTGTATGCAATTTGGCAACTATATTTGATTTTAGCTGTGGATAGTGTAAAATTTTGTTGATCGGAAAAGATTAAAGAAAAGAAAGAATTTTACCCCTTTCCATCATGATTTTTTATGCAGAAAGTAGTAAATATCAATTTACAGTGACATCTTTTTCTTTTTGAGAAACTTCACAATTTCGGAACAACATTTTTCAGGAAACGGTTGAACAAATCTCCAAAAAAGTGAAAGGGAGTGAAAGTGATGTCAATGGTCATTTGAGATATTAAGATGTCAAATCATTAATGTAATTAAAACGACCAATATAGAAAATAATTAATGGATTAAATTGAAATTTAACAATAATTGAAATCAATTTTATTCTGTTCCGTGACATTTTAATGTCGGATTGTCAATCATGTATTTTTGTGTCTAAACAATTGAGATGTTAATGATGAAAAGAATAAATTTGAAACAGTGTTGGCATTTTCGCTTGAATTTGTACCCTTAATTTTACAGTAAATATGATATTCCTATCTCTAAAAGTAAAAGCGGTTTTTGGTCTTTGAAGTTCCGTTTTAATTCGCTCCCAAACAGTATCAACTTTTGACGCTGATAAACAGCAGTTTCTCCTTTTACCTTATTATATTCCATGTTATATATATGCCTACGTAGGCCATGAAATTGTAACAGATCATGCATTTCGCGTTGATCAAAGTAAATGTATCGAAAATCGTAAGCTACATGTAACTACACTCGTGCTGTCTTACGAACGACGGATAGTTTTTGAGATATTTGCCGCGGCCGGGTACCGATTCCGGAACCTCTCGGATGAGAGGCAGATGTGCTGCCAGCATCTTGGTAGAATAAAAATTGCTCTACCCCTTTCCCAAACGACAATATTTTAGAGTGATCCAATTTGAAGGCTACTGCAGACGAGAAAATGGGTAATGATAAATATTGGTTATGTGTACATCATAGTATGGAAAATATTGAGGCAAAAGGAGAAAATGCTGATTATCAGCATTTTCTTCTTTTGCCTCGATGTTTTCCCAAACTTTTTCTAATAGGGGCGTTAAACCCGGTCTTGTTTGGGAAAGGGCTACCCGATACCCGGCCGCGGCAAATATCCTTTCTGACAAAATGTCACCCACCAATGGTTTGATATTGTGAACCTATGTGGGCGAGCAGCTGGAGTCTCGGTTAGGGTGTTGTGGTAGAACTGGTATGAGAAACAACAGGAATCCATGGTTAGGAGCTCTAATCGCCGCGATATGACCATAGTAAAACGGTGTAAAACCCCAATGAACCAAACCCAATATGTTTTCCGATATAATCATTACATTTTGCATTAATTCTTTATATTTGACTTCAATGTTTAAAATGTATATTTCAAAGCTTCAAACCACTTTGCGGAGAGCGTTTTCGAACGATGTGACAAAGTACAAGACATTGTGGAAAAGATAATTATGCAGTATCTTCCCTTTCTCTAGATGTTTTCTATTCTATCTACTAGTTAAAAACATCCCTTTTAATCTGTATTGGACCTGTCTAATTTGTTGGCTAGGAGCACCCATTACCAAACAACAAAAATTGGACCTGTCCAAATTCAAAGACGTCGAAGACGACAATTTCAAATAAATGAAATTTAGTTTGTTTTTGTCATACTGGGTAGAAAACATTGGGGAAAAATGAAGAGATTGCTTGTCACAAGCAATTTCTTCATTTTCCACAATGTTTTCCAGAGCAATTTTCTTGGGGGACGTCAAAGAGCGTCACTGTATAGTAATGGGTTAAATAATATCAAATACAACAATTCTGTTACAACAATTCTGTTAACGTGACAAATTTAGAATAGGTTAGAACAAAATAAGAGGTGAATAAGACACATTCTCTAAGCGGTGGATCTTTTAAATAAATTCAAATTCAAATTCATTTATTCGACAAATCAGCAAACAATGTTTTTGGCCAAATATATCAAATACAATTAACACTCGATATTTCGACATCGGATGAGTCGAATTTGTGCTTTAAGATGTTCAAGTGAAAATCTCGTCCCGTCCTAATCAATGGATACCACACTTTTCAAACCTTATGATTTTGAAATAAATGCAGCATTTAAATATGGAATGAAAGGGATAGATTTAGATCGTTTCTAGCAACACAGTTTCTTTTCCTACTACATTTCAATTAGAAAGTTAAAACGTACTTTTAATATCATTTAAATCGTAGCTGAATAACTATCCTCTTTCACCATCTAGGCCGCGGCCTTAGCGCAGTTGGTAGCGCATCTGACCCTCATACGAGAGGTCCCGGGTTCGATACCCGGCCGCGGCTAATACCCTTTCTGACAAAATTGTCACCCACCAATGGGTTTGAAATCGTTAACCTAAGTGGGCGAGCAGCTGGAGGCTCGGTAAGGGTGTTGTGGTAGTACTGGTTTGAGAAACAACAGGAATCCATGGGTAGGTGCTC
Organism: Fragum sueziense; assembly: GCA_963680895.1. Lineage (NCBI taxonomy): Eukaryota > Metazoa > Mollusca > Bivalvia > Cardiida > Cardiidae > Fragum > Fragum sueziense. Next base: position 43,360,339 of record OY804601.1, on the reverse strand, counting down.
CAGCCGCCGCGATATGACCCTGGTAGTTGAAAACGGCGTAAAACCCCAATAAACTCAAACTTTCACCATCTAATAATATGTATTCTCGTGCTTTCACTCGAAAGAACTTACTTAGTAGAAACAAAAAATTAAATATACGACGTATCTGTACTTATTTAAACTTAAAAAGTTTAAAAAAAAAAAAAAAAAAAAAAAAAAAAAAAAAAAAAAAAAACATTCTAAAGATTGGTTTAAACGTACTTTTTAACAGACAGTTAGATATATTTTGTATTGAATTGTATCAATCGTTTATGAATTTTGACTGCATTAGCTTCTTTTTATTTTGTGTGTTCGTTTGTTTGAGCGTGTTTATTTACATATATTTTTGTAGACTAATTATACCAAAGAAATGGGGATAGACTGCCAAAGGACTATTAGAATCTACATAAAAATTCAGAAGCATCTTATGGCATTATAGACTAGTTTGATAAACACAGTCTCATGAATTTTAGGAAGACAACAAAAACACCAACAAACGGTGGATTTTGGGCGAAAACACTACAATTGAAGTCAATCCCATGGTTCAGTAGCAAATAAAACGTCGGTTGGGAGTCAAAACCTCGTAACTCCAGCTTATTCAAGCTGTAGTTACGAGGATTTGACTCCCCACCAACGAAAAGCAGTAAAGATATCCTTTCCACTGATTTGTTCCAGCTAGCCCATCAACCTGTCACGAAACGCGATAAATTAAACAGATATTAACTCCAGCCACTCAGAGCGCGGTAACGAGAATCTCATTAACGAAGAATCGCTAAACCAGCCTATCGGCGCGCGGGGAAGGTGTGACGTCACGCCCGGCTATAAAACACCACTTATACCCGTTAATTTTGGAAAGTTATTCATTTTTTTCGTCTTGTTTAACTCTAAGTGACTTCACTCTTAAACGTTGGCTTTATACATTTCTACACTAGCATGGCTTGTTGAACATTCAAAGGAACTTAATTCAAGAAATATTTCACGGAATTTTGTTTGTTTATTTATACAAAGTTGTGTTTATAAATAAGGACAGTGTGTATTATTTCTCGTCTGCTCCGATGTTGATGATGCAGCCGAAATCTCTGCCAGTGAGCAGTTCGTCTGCTTTCTGCAGACCTCGTTCTTGTTCGCCTATAGACATCGAAAACACAGCCGAGGATTTATCACAAAAACGGGAAGTGGTTCGTACCCCGTCCCCCTGCCCCAGTGATCGGCTCTCCCCGGGCTCTAACGACAACAACAACACGTGTAACGGACGTTTAAGTTTTCCAGAGACCTCTCCAGTGACGTCAACGACGTCACATTTGAAAATCCCGTTACGTTTCGGCGTGGACTCTATCATGTCTCTTTCTCACAGTGTTTCTTCCTCGCATAGTGACAGAGAACATTTAATACACAACTCTCACAAACTTTCAGTGAACACATCTCACTCACCGGGACGTGACTCTGACGTTAACGTCACGCATTCACCACGATCGGACACGTCAAGTCCCGTATCGACCGAGTCGTCGCCGCCGGCACATCACAAGCCGCATTCGTCGTTCAGCGTGGATGAGATACTGGGTAAAAGCCCCAGCTCGGCAGTGAGACAGCCCGACCCCTCGAGTCCGGCATACGTACCCAGCCCGGCCCACGAGACTAGATGGCCCGGGGGTCTTGCGGTAGGGGCGGGATTTCCGTGGTTACCCTCCTCTAGAATTTCACCACCTCCTAGTAAGTATTATTTTATGTAAAAAAATGCATTGAACCCTAATCCGAGTCTTCTCTGATGAAAATTTGCTCTTTGATATTTGGATGTCGCTATTTACGTAAATAGCGACATCCAAATATCAAAGAGCGAATTTTCATCAGAGAAGACTCGGATTAGTTGAACGAATAACCAGGCGGATAAAATTTGGACTAGACTCTAATATACAAATTCCAAGATGTTACAGAAGAACATTTTTAGTGAATGAGATTTAATATTCATAAGAATTCGATGTAGAACACATTGTGGGAAATGAAGAAATTGCTTGGCATAAGCAACTTCTTTTTTTTTCACAATGTTTTACCATGTATCAAACTCTTTCCTAGACAACAGAAATTTGGGGCAGTCTAATTCAAAAGCTTTTACAGACGACAAAAATGGATGTTATCCAAGATAGCATTAAAATTGCTAAGGTATAAATCAATATAGCTTGGTAAATATTTAGGCAAAAGGAGAAAATGCTTGCCATAAGCGTTTTCTTCTTTAACCTCTCAGTTTTTCAATGTTTTTATAAGGGACATCAAAACGATGTGTTGTTTGGTAAAACCTTAACTCTTTCTCGGTTGGAAAAATGACTATTCTGAAGATGACAAAATGGTTGGCAAGATTGCATTATAGTGATATTTTGCTAGATGGGTTTCAAAGATATCACTATCCAGTAAATTGTTTTTCTTTCTATTCATAAGGTAAAAAAATGATCATGTAACATGTAACATAATTAATTCAATTTGAATGTATCGGGCTGTGAGAAGGCACGACTTAGATTAGAGTTAATATTCAATCTTAAGATTTAAAGTGACATTTCACGTTTGTTTTTTTCATAATTTTTTCTTTTACTTTTATCTTAAAGAGCAAATTTTCTTATGAAAATTCTGAAAATTTCATGCCAAAGTATTGAACCGTCTACGAGAAATATATATTTTTGTGCAACTTTAAAGGCGCAATTTTCGCTTATAAATAACAACTTAAAAACTGATAGCAAATCTGCGCATTAGAATAACCAATCTTTGCATCAAGATATACATTTAAAAATGAAATTGAAATGTTATGTCCCTTTAAAAAGGTTACATAATGGTAATATTGTCTTTTGGAAAATGAAAGAGTTTCACTAAAACTAGGCGAACAGTATATTCATTCATTGGGAGATGATGTTGTCAATTTTGTCGTCTGCAGCAGCTTTCAAAATTGACCAGAATAAAATTATGGTGCCAATTGTGTCGTCTGCAGCAGCTTTCAAAATTGATCACACCAAAATTATGTTTTTTTTATTATTCATAAGAATGTTAAACAAAAAAACACATATGACCGACCCGCTAGTCTTTGATCAAATGAAACCTAAATTGCAATTACTGGAAAATAATTCCATAATTATTACAAATTTAAATTTACCGAGGACGAACAGTATCCTTTGAATTAATGTTATTAAGATGTTTATCTTTATTAACGCCTTTTTCATTTACAAACCATCCAATTTGCATACCACAGAAGGAATCTGTTAACATCTGCAATTAAACAAATAATGAATTTTCCATTTTTCTTAGGTTTATTAATCAAATATCGTGATTTAATGTTAAAGCAGAAAAAAATAATCACGATGCAAACATATTTTGAATAAATGAAAAGGCACCATTTCATACATATTGTAAAAATTCTATGACGAGATCTATACGAATGCAAGACAAAAGTTTGAACGACAATTCAAAATTTTCAAACTTCTCAAACCATTGTTTGTTATTTACATTAACTGGAAATTATTAAAACATCTTCATTAAACTTTCGAAATTGAGCTTCACTATTTCCCAAACGGCAAAGATATTGACTATTCCAATTTGAAAGCTGCTGCAGACAGACACGTGGATAAGAATATTGAGATCAAGGTAGCTGTTAGAAAACATTGAACCAAAAGGGGAAAATGATGATTATCAGCATTTTCTTCTTTCGTCTTGATGTTTTCCCGAGCCTATTCCATCAGGTGCGTCAAAACCAGGGGCCCGTATTACTAACTTTGCTTTTTGCATAATTACTTGTAACAACAGCCCTGATTGGCTCAGTCGGATTTCTCGTGCAATCAGATGTCTTGTTACACAGTTTACACAAAAACTTGATCGTAAGATGTTTAGTAATACGGGGCCCAGGTCTTGTGTAGAAAGAGGTGCACGGACAAATAAATTCTTCATGGGTATCGTTTCTATGTGTGCATCTTTAACTATGAAAATTAATGTACATTCCCACACTTGTAAATGTAAGAAAGAAAGCCGTTCAGATTAGAATTCAGAGATACATGTCACCTCCCGTCACTTAATCATACAACTGTGAAATTGATATATACAAAAATTATAAAGGCAGTTAAACGTTCAACTCTTTACAAATTTTTTAAAATGTAGAGGAGGGGATAGAAACTATATAATTTGAAAGCAGCGTTTGCTTTCGCGTTACTTTTTACACAGGGCTTATAGGCTATTAGAGTTACAATAAGCCCTTAAGTGACAGTCTTCGTGCTTCTCTAATTTTAGAATTATCCTTAGTCCGACATTACAATCATAATTATCTTTGTAAAGTTTCGACGAAGTTATAATGAACAAATTTTGAGAGAAAACATGATCTACGTGCACACTGTACCACCTTTGCATAAATTTTACGAACATTCACATTTTCCTCGCATATTTTTCTCACAATTTTACCCGAACTAATCTGCTTATATTCTTGAAATCTCACATCGAATACTCATCCTAAATTTCGCAATAAATCCAAACGTGTTTTGTTCTAAAGAACTTTTCAATTTCATTTTTGCATTTGTTTTATCGGTGATCAATTCAGGAAAGAAAAAAGAAAACGCTGACGACTTTCCAAATTTTCAATGAATGTACGTTGACCTAGTATTGACCGTAGGATGAAATCCTCCATCTACAGATCTAGTTATCTAAAAAATCTAGGAAGTCACCAAGATGTGCGAGAAAAAACAGTAATTTAAGTTGACATCAAAGTTAAAAAACGTTCAACTCCAACGATCTGTGAAATTTGATGTCTTGTCACCAACTAAATCTTGTTATAATTGAAGCCTTTTTACGTTGATATACTATACCACCTACAAAATATGGACACTTGAGAAATTGCTTTGGAAAACATTGAGGCAAAAGAAGAAAATGCTGATGATCAGCATTTTCTTCTTTTACCTCAATATATTCTATGTATATTGTACTCAAATCTTGTATTTCTATCAACGCAATTCTGTCGTCTGCAGTAGCTTCATTTTTTGTCGTTTGGGAAAACCTTTTTATTTAAAATGAATGTTTCTGTTAGACATTTATTCATTTTTCACAATTGTATTATGTGGTAGTTTTGATATCTAAAAAAAACTGCTGTTAAAATAAGAAAATGCTGATGATCTCCAACGAGCCATGAAATTCAAAGTCTTGTTACTATCTATATCTCATAGATCTTATTTACAATTGAAGCTTTTTTGCGTTTCAAAATATACCACCTACGAAAAATGAATGAAGACAGTTTTTGAACAAATTGAAACGAATTAAAATGATAATCTAAAGACTATCTATTCTTTCTAAATAATTTCATGACTCGGTGATTCAAAAGGGACATCGTAGTAGTAGGAAAACAGCGATTCAAATTAAAAAAAAAAAAAAGAAAGAAATGTGCTGATAATTAGCATTTCCTTCTTCGCCTCTGTTCTTTAAGTCTAAAACGCAATATCAATGACATGCATATGAATGTTTAATGATCAAAATAAAGATACTTGATATTGTATGGTCCATTCATTTTCCTAAAACTTTATTTTCGTTTTATGGTCAACCTTAAAATTATTTTCATTGTACATGACGTTCTCTATCGATATAATTTCAAGGCTACTTTCTCCCCAAACTATGCAAATGTCCACATAAAGGACACATACATCATTCAAACAAACAAAATCAAAACAAATCTTTAAATTTCCGATGCATACAACACTTCGATTTGACTTCATTAAGAAGCGTGCATTGAATCATTTCAGAAAAATACACACATATAACAGCAACAACAAAAAATGCTGACTGGACTTTTTTTTTACCAACGGTCAATTTGAAAATATTTAATATTGTCAATTGAATGACACCATGGACATATTTTTAAAAAAAGGGGGAAAATATTGGACATTGATAAAATTGCAGACGGGAGAAGGTTAACTTGAAACACAGCCGATTCCAGGAAACTTGAATTAAACCCGGTTGTTAATGTCACAAACACTTTATTCAAACCCTTTACAAGTTCTCTCTTATAACTATACACAAAATTAATGCACCATTCCTGTTTGTCTAAACCACGATATTGTCGCTTTTCAACAAAAACTTCGTAACTGCAGCTTGTTTTAAGCTGCAGTTACGAAGATTTTGTTGAAAAACAGCGTTTTTTCTAAAGTGATGGAATTTTGTATCATTCTCTTACTTTTAGTTGAATTCATCTACCGACAATACACCGAAATGCTGTTAAAATGTGAATATTTATACCACGAAATATATCGATGGAAAAGAAGAAATTGCTTAATATGAGCTGGCATAACAACAACCATCTATCTTCTGTCAATGTTTCCTTAAAATTCCATTTAAAACATGCGTGAAACCAGATATGATCCGAGAAAAGAAAAGATTCAACCAGATGTCGCACCTATTAAAATGTACATAATAATTGGGGTCCTTTGCCCTGTATCGATTGTGAATACATCAAGATACTTCTTGAAAACATCTTAACCATTTGAAAGGCGTCTATAGTCTTCTGATTCCACGAATCAACTTTACTCAAAATTATTTAAGCAAGGAATCTTCACGCTGTTTTCAATCATATTTACAAATTTTCTATGATAGTTACCAATAATTCGAAATCGAAATCTAATATGTCGATTGTCGTTTAGTAAAAAAGGGATAAAACATAAGAATAATAAGAAAATAAAACAACGAGTTTCCACTTTGAAAACACCTCAGTCCCATTTTTTTAATATTAAATTCAACACAGTTTGATAGAAAAATTATTGGATATCCTAAGATTTTTCTATGGAAAATAATTTTTGCTAACTGTATAGAACGTTTCACTAGCCACGTCCGTCTAAACGAATTAACGTTTTAGAATAATTCAGAATGTTCGAAATAAATAATTATATAAAAATCATGATAATGAGCATTTCTTTTGTTAAAGCATCGCCGATTTTGCATAGATTGAAAAAATAAATAATGTTTAAAAGTAACATAAAACAAAAATTATATCTTTATGGAATTGGAACATGGTAATTCTGTTGGATATTTCGGAATATTTAGCATCCAATGAAAGAAAACCTTATGAAGAAACAAATGATAATAGTTTTAAGTCATCCTTTATCTAAAAAAACCCAAACAATAAAAAAATGTATCATGAACTTCTTATTTACTACGGCAATCATTTTTGGAATCGTGTTGGTCTACATTACAATCTTAGAAAAATGTACAGAAACACTCAGCCACGTTTTTTTTCTTTTTCTCTTTTTTTATTACTTTTTTAGGGGGGGGGGTCTTTTTTACCACAATAAACAAATGTCATATTTCATATCATTAGTTTTTTATACAGGAGATGATTCTATCAGAAAAATAGTTTTACTATGGTACATGTATTCAAAATGAAAAAAAAAAAAAAAATAATAAAAAAATGGGAAAACATTGGGGAATATGAACACATTCAGTAATTAGAACAAAATGTAAGCACAAACGATGCAAAAGGATGGATATTCTGTAATTATCGGAATCTACCGCACCAGTATCCGTGCTTATCTAGATGAGGGTTAATTGAAAGGAAGTTATGATCGTTCTATGATAGCTGGATGGTCATTAGGGCCATAATTCCATGACATCACGACATCACCACGATATCAACACGATAAACTTCATTAACGCAAGATTTATTTCATTAGAGAACGGGAGTTTAATATCTGCAGCTCTTTCCCCAATAAATTGATATTTAGGACAATTATAAGACATCTTTTGTTGCATTTTTTCGGTTACAATATTTTTTTCTGTGTTTAAGATACAAAACGATCAACTTTAAATCAAGGTCAGACTTCAACTGCGTTTTCTGTGCAACATTACCAAGGTAACCATACAATAAAGAAAATAAACATAAGAAGCCTGTTTGATTAAAAGTGTGTTGCAAATTAAAGCAATAATTGTAAAAAATCTTGATTTTCATTTTAAATAAATACGTGAACATAACAAGAACAAAAGTTGAGATATAACATTTTCCCCCTTTTCTGTCGAACTTTTCTTTCTAAGGTGTTCTATAAAGGCGATATCAATATTATGTATTCTAAAAGTATCAAAAGGGAAAGGATTAATCGCTGATTTATTTCATTAGAGAAGGGAGTTTTAAATGCCGTCATCCTGACACTAACTCGATCATTCGGTCATTAGATACAATTATAGCACCGACACTTTACAGGCGACAATTCTCAGAACTTCGCTGCCGATTTCTGCATATCGTCGCTTTTCAACGAAAACTTTGTAACTGCAGCTTAAACAAGCTGCAGTTACAAGTTTTCATTGAAAACCGACGATACGACAAAAAGGTTTATTAGAAAGATGGTGCAAATTATAATTCAAGTTGAAGACTTTGATATACTTAATTTCTTTCTAAAATGATCTAAAAAATAATGTATTGTTTCTTCAAATGTTAACGACAAAATAATTACCGGTATTATCAATGTATTTTTGGGATACATTCCATGCTACATACTTGGCGAATCTGCATTAATTTTGTAAACATTTACTTTTTGTACATAGAATAAAATTAAAATCGCAAAAAAGACGTGATCTGGCATTCTTACTGAAAATGATTCAAAGAGCAATTCGCTTGCATTGTATGGCATGATTTGATATGTTTAAATCAAATCCTTCTCAACATAATTCATTCATTTGAGCCTACCTATCTGTCTAATGATATGATATTCGGCCTATCATTTCCTCGGCCTTTCAAAGATAATCATTCGGCCCATTTAACAAGCGTCTTTACTGGTCAGGGCATTTGACACCGACAGGTTAGCGACTGGGCTTATCAGTGCAAGCCATATGAAACATGGCAAATGGCTTCTTAATTGAATTATACTCATAATGCGAGGAAAATTAGGAAAACGGACTCTTTGCATAATTCTCTCTTTGATTTAGTATTTCGCAACTTAGAAAAGATGTAAATAAAACGAGAAGCAATATGTTTAATCAGCTTTTTCTGCTCCCCTCAATTGTCATGGTTTTGAATATTTGTTTCGAGGGTTTTTTACTCTGATATAAACATAGAAAAAAGAACTGACTATAAATTCATTATGAGTTTATTGTCTACGATATTAAAATGCAGTGCAATGTTACAATTGCATTCCTTTGCAATTTCTTTGAATAAGGAGAAAGGCAAATGAAAGAGCAAAAACCATCGTATGACAATCGACTTCTAAACCTATCCATGCATTCCAGTCGTAGGAAATCAACCCGCCATTAACTGATAAGCATTATTGGCTTAAGCTTTAGTGAACATCCCAAGTTTAAATGGATTATTAGTAATAAAGATAATTTTGTAATAACGAGCAGCGATAATGTGCTTTACTTCATTAATTTTATGGTTCCAAGCGGAAAAGTCGCATCAGTAATTGTAGGCATGCACAATTCTTCTAGTCTCCTGTTTTTCTTTTGTTTTTGTTTTTGTTTTCATGTGAATATTCTATACTTGAATCTTAAACTGCATTGAACACATTTTGAATTAGTTAACATTTTGTCGGAATTAGCCCTAGGTTAAAATGCCTTGGTTTCGAGATCTAAGTTAGCAATGACACCCCCCAATAAAAAATAAAAGTAAAAAAATAAAATGAATAAATAAATAAATGTAATGCCATTTAACATCACATTATGACTGTCACGGTATTTCTTTGTGTATGAGGTCATTTTCTGGCATATATCAGAATTGAGTGTTTGTATTTTCTGAGTTTGAGTTTATTGGGGTTTTACGCCGTTTTCAACTACCAGGGTCATATCGCGGCGGCTGGAGCACCTACCCATGGATTCCTGTTGTTTCTCAAACCAGTACTACCACAACACCCTTACCGAGCCTCCAGCTGCTCGCCCACTTAGGTTAACGATTTCAAACCCATTGGTGGGTGACAATTGTATTTTCTGACATGACTAACCTAAGAAAATATCAAGAGTACTTTCTGTAAAGTTTTCACGGTACATACATGTAGTATCCAAAGCTATATTGAAGAAAGGGGGCGTGATGATGGGGTATAGAAACACATGGCCCCTGTAGTCGATTTACTAATTATGATATTTATGATATATGTGTATAATCCGTCCCTCATGGCCCGAGTCCCGGGGTCCCCCGGGGAGACCAGATTAACAGGGTCTGTCTTCAACATTAACGCTTTACCACGGCTTCTTAGTTGCGATCATCCAACTCGAAAAATAAAGAAAACATAATTAGACTAGAAAGACACTATCAATTCAGAATTCATATGTATTCTATGAAAAAAAAATCCATGACCATTTAAGGATTACACCATATAATTATATGCCAAACACTTCGTTCATCTTTGGGCGTCATCTGTGGCAACGGAATTTGACGAGGGATATCCTCGTCAGTGTTTGTTTTCACGATTAACGCCCAAAGATGCATGATGCATTTGGCTTGTAATGATTGGGTGTAATCCTTAACAACGTATTTTTTCTGTGTAACAATGTTTCTGCTCTAAACAATGGATTAGTCGGATACCAAACGTTTGAGTTATAATTCGTTAGAATTTAAGGGATGAAATTGCTTAACTTAGCTTACCATATCAAATAAGTTCAATTTGTAAGCAAAGTATACTTGAAAGCTAATCGAAAATACATGTATGTATGAATTCGAAATAAGCAAAGGACACACAACAGAATGACGAGTTTCTCTTATTATCAAATACCGACTATTTAAATAAAGAATACGAATAGATATTTTATATTGAAATATTCACCAAACAGACATAATGTTCACGGGTTTACGTAACAGAAGGGTAACGTGCGCGCAATTTGTGTAGCTAATTACGTCTCACTTCGGCAGTAATCATCACAAACTTTGTAGATAAACTGACGTAAAATCACACACACGCTTCCCCGCATGTTTATCTTTATATTCCACATTAACTTTCCCTTGTCACTATGTGGTAATATAATTATATTACTTAAAAAAATATCAGCCAATGTGTACGCAGCAATTCTTGGTTTGCTATGTGATTGACTGGATAGCAGCCTTTTTGGGGTAACATGTTGAGCTCAATTGACAAGCTTTGACAAAGAACTGGAGACTAAAATTAAAGCAATCGGGGGGGGATCAGTGCGCATATTCGTATGGAAATTTCGTTGTCCAGTTCTTCTTTGGGGCATGTTCATCAACTATTCTAAATGTAGTAGTCCTTGAAGAATTCCTTTTCTTAATTGTTTTTAAAAACTGGATGATTAACAAGACGTATTAATAAAACAGATTGACATGATTTGACCTTTATGCAATGAATAAATTTTCATTTGCATACATTTATCCTCGAGGAAATCCGTTTGTCTCCGAAAATCATCGTTAAAGATCGACTTGCTTTGGTCGGAGTGTAACATTATTATAATCTAATAATCCGTATAGTGACTGTCTGACTGAGTGGTCGAGAGGATAAGTGCACTGTCTTCAACATAGTATGATCAAGGTTCAAATCCCCCAAATCATTGAAAAGCTTTTTTTATATTTTTGTGAACTCTTTTAAGAGACTGTTTTAATGCATCGAAATACGCAATAGGGGACGATTTTATTCACTTTACCGTGACATTATTTCGGACAAACAAATAGTAAATTTCGTGTTGATGTTATAAAATATCGTAACTACGGATTGATTCAAGTCGTTTTTACGAGATTTTATAACAATTCTGAGGGTATATTAAAACACTACGGTAAACCCAGTCTATTTTAGGCCTAGCACAAAATTTATTGCTGTTCTCGTGCTTACATATAAACACTTGAAAACACACTCGGGTTTCTCTCGTTCGCATAACACTTGGGCTTTGATATTGAAGAATAACTTTACAGATTAAATAAATTGAAGTAGATCTACACATAAAAGGGAAAACATCATATCACAAGATTTGAAACCTGTTCAATACACTAAAAAGAAAAATCCATCGAATTAAAATTGAAATCGAGAAAAAAAGAATTCGTCCGTGTTTCGAACCTCGAACCTCCAGGTTCAAGGAACTCCCACCTACGTATTTCAACGACAAGTATGTAGTTATGTAGTAGTCCATTTAAAAAGGTATATAAACTTTTAAACTTGGTTCACGGACTTCAACGAGAACTAACGGAGATACACTAGGACAACCAATCAAGCGTGTAATTATGATAATAGAGGTTACGCTCAATCATGTCATTCTGCAGCGGTAATATGTATGATCAATCTGTTTGATGATTGTGTATTTATGCGCACTATTCAACGAATACCTGCTAACTCCAGCTTGTTTTAAGCTGCAGTTACGAATTTTTTGTTGAAAAACAGAGATATTTTATAATATATTTCTATGGAAAAATCAAAATTAGCCTAGATATTTTGCCTTCGTCTCTCCCACGATGAGATCTATGGTTTATGCCCCTTTCAGCTCAACTCTAATTTATGTGTTTTAACTGTATAGCGATATGATAAGGAAATCAAAACGTCGGCTTGAATTCTTCAAACTTGCTACAAATTCCCGGCATCGAATATAAAATTTACGCCATTAATCCTTTCCTAAAAAAGATCCGGTTTTGTTGTCCCTAGCAGATACCGTTTGGAAAATCATCGAGAGGATAGAAGAAATTGCTAATAATAACAAATTCATTTTTCTCAATATCTTATTTACTAAAATATACACATTTGCTTCTACTGACATCTGTTATTTTGTTGCAAGAAACTGATTTTAAACAAGAATCCTTCTTATAATCTGCCGCTTAGGAAAGAGTGAAATGCCGTTACAAAAATGCAGATTTTCAAATTATTGGCTAATTTGTTAGATAGAGAAATATTTCATCTGGTTTTCCTGCAATATCTAATGCTTATAACCCCTTTCCGAAACAAGTCCTGTTTTCTTTTATTTGAATAATTTCAAAATCATAATTTGACAAGCGTTATTTTTGAAATACAGTCGACACTCTTTATGTCGACATCGGATAAGTCCTCATCTATTGACATATTTTTTTCAAAAGAAAATAATTTCGAACTGAATATAGCCATTGAAATATAGTAGGAAAAGGATAGAAATTGCTCGACACGAGCAATTTCTTTCCTTTTCCTACTATATTTCAATAACATTCGTACTTGGTAAGTTTAAAAAACGGTCAAATATCAAATATCTCGAAGTCGAACAAAATCGGATGAGTCGAATTCCGGATTTGTCGAGGTATTTTGACGGCCCCTCCGACTTCGACACAACGAGTGTCGACTGTAGTTAGTTTGTCACCTGTTACTGCTTCCAGACGCATTTTTTATATTGGTCTTCGTTCAAAGATGATGCAGACGACAATTCATGTCAATGGAATGGGATATTTTTTGTCTTTATTGGTAGAAAATATTGGGCGAAAAGACGAAATTGCTTGTCACGTGCAATTACTTCGTTTCCTGCGATGTTTTCCAAAACCATTACATTGTGCGGCGTCAAAAAGCATCATTGTGTAGGAATGGTTTAAGGAAGGGGTCACTCGACTGTTTGCAAATGTTGACAAAAATGAATCCATAATTGGAGCTGTTATTTATATTCAGAGGCATTTCTTTTTAAAAAAAATCTGCTATTCGATGTTTTTCAACGAAGAACTCGTAATTGCAGCTTGTTTTAAGCTGTATTTACGAGGTCTTTGTTGAAAAGCGACGAGTTCTTGTTGTTGTTTATCACGTGCTTCCCCAATGTGATTGTAAACTTTACACATGTCTCATGATTTTCTTCTCGTGTATTTCCAGGATCGATGAGCCCACAGCGTATAAACCCACAGAAATGTACCCTGCGTAAACACAAAACAAACAGAAAACCGCGGACACCATTCACCACCTCCCAACTCCTCGCTCTGGAACGAAAATTCAGACAAAAACAGTATTTATCCATCGCAGAACGCGCAGAATTCAGTGCTTCATTGAACTTGACTGAAACGCAAGTTAAAATCTGGTTTCAAAACAGACGTGCTAAAGCAAAGAGACTCCACGAAGCGGAAATAGAAAAATTAAAGATGGCGGCCAAACCGATGCTTCCGCCCGCGTTAAATATTACATTTCCGGCGGCAGCGGCCATGTACGGACAACTGGGTAGATCTCATATGATGGCCCCTCATTTTGTGTCGCCATTTGGATATTCATACCCCTCAACAAGTATATATGGACCGCATTGAAATAGTTTGTGACATTAATGCGGTTATTAGATATACACGGGACACAAACATCTCGTGTGATTGTGCGCGCCAAAGATCCTGCAAGCCAAATAGAACCAGTGACAGGGAATCACGGCATCAAAGCGACTTTTTTGACTAGACGAAACTAGTTTTCAACTACATACATCGCAGAACTGGAAATATTTTCATCGTCGGTTGAAATCAACAACAAAAACAAAAGCGTGTTTACAGACATCAGTGTGATCGTTGAGTTAAGGCTTATCACCCCTAATGAGATTCACGTGACGTCGAAATTATTCGTGCGACGTCGTTTAACATTCGTTACGTATCCGAACCTATCCGGGCGACGTCGAAAACATTCGGCGGTGGAACGTTCCACCGCCGAATGTTTTCGACGTCGCCCGAATAATTCCAACGTCGCGTCAATCTCATTAGGGGTGAACTACCTTAATTGTACAATGCGTTATGGTCTGATTTATTGACTTTCATTGACAGAAATATTTTCAACGTGAAAGAAATAGCAAAAAATAAACAAATAAAAAATATAGAATACTCTTTTCATGGCATTGAAAACAATAACGTATAAAATGTGGTGTTCAATCGAAATACCCGTTTTCATATTTGAATTTAATGAGGATCACGGGCAGTAATAATGTGACTTTGTAATGATATATTTTCCTAACCATAGTCGGTAAAAGTACATTGTCTTGGTATCAAATAAAACCGGACAGTAATGTGTGTACTTTGGTAGAATCTTCAATGTGTGGAATAAAGTATTTAATAGTGAATCTACTATAACTGTGAAAGTATAATAATCGAACGTATTTGTTGTCAAAATTAGGAAACCATATCATAAAAAGTCACATGATTACAGTACTCGGATTTTGATCAACGATTTTGTTAGTGATTTTATAATTTGTTACTGTATGTATTATTGGTGTATGTAAATAGAAAATACAGATGAAATAAACAACAGTATTTATTTATATATTGTCTTTTTACGATCATTTCAAATTCCGCCAGTATTACGGTGTACAACCCGCTTGACTTGTGACGTCATGAAGCGGTCTGGTATGGAGAAATAAATAGGAAAATGCCTCTCGATCCAAATAAGACATTTGTAAAAGATTGAAACCCATCTTTAGATACCTACATATTCGTACATCTTCGGACATCATCCGAGAGAACGGAAATAAACAAATTTCGGTCATCATCCATGGCAGCGGAAATTGACGAGGAATATCCTCGTCAATTTCCGTTGCTACGAATGACGCCCGAAGATGAAGTGTTTTGTTGTAAATGATGAGTTGAAATCTTAAATAACTTTCCTTACGTATGTCTTATCGCTAAGATCCATTGGTGAGAGCTTTGTATGTTGGATGTTTCACAAGCGATCAACGGGCATTTGATAGAAAATTCTATGAAATTTTGAAGAAATTTTGGACTGCGTGATTTCATTGTAATATTTCCGGCCCAGATTAAGGGATTTCCTCCTGCAGCTTGTTTCAATCACGCAGACTCAAATTTCTAAGATTTTCTTTATTTTATTTCCCCAAAACTTGCCAAAATTATCAGTAAAAAGTCTGAAGACCAGTGTCGGCCTCGGCCAAACTTCACCTAAAAGCGCAGTCCGATCTGGACACATGTTTGTGAGCACTATTTTCCATCAAAATCTCTGTTATTAGAAAAGAGATAGATGTATACTGTTTCGAACGAAAGTTTCAACGTTTGGAAAGTCTTGTAATATATACCGTAAGGTGTATACTAAATACATGGGGTAGACCACCCCAAATGAAATTTATACAACGACGGAATTATTCGTTCGACGTCGTAAATATTCGGCGGATGAACGTTCCAACTCCGAATATTTACGACGTCGCCCGCATAGGTTCAGACACGTAACAAAGTTTAACGACGTCACACGAAAAAAAAAAAAAAAAAAAAATAAAACGGCACGTGATACAAATTGGAGGTGGACTACCTTAAGAAACAGAGAACAATGATATCAGCAACAACAATAATAAAATATTTCTTGGCTTCTGTCAGTCTATAATTTGTTTGTCTGTTGAATATGCCAAGTCACGATGACTCAGCGTAGAAACGTACAAATACGAGCCTTAGAAATCATCGTTGCTTTTCGTAAAAAAACTCGTAACTGCAGCTTCTTTTAAGCTGCAGTTACGAGGTTTTTTATGAAAAGCCTCAGAAATAGTAGATTTATTACCACGTAACATGAGCAATCATATTCTAATTTAATATCAAAAGAAAATGAAATAAACTGTAACCTGTAGGCTATTCAAACTAACTGTTAACCACATTTTGATGGTGAAAACCGACGCACAACAAAGAAGTCATTAATAAAAAGAAAAAAAATCAGGGGCCGGTACGTTATGTAAAAGGTTGCAAAGGATGGCAGAAAATATTTCTACGACAGGGATTTGAGTGACGTCAAAATTTTAGATAATCTCCAAAAAGTCTGTTTATTATGTGACCGATTCATAAACGGGTTGAAGCAGAGAAGAAGAAAAGAGGTCCGCAAATCGCTTGAGTAGAAGAATGTAGAAATAAATCAGAACTGAGGTAGAACTTTGGTTGAAATAAGCTGATAACAAGTGATTGTCGACCAATTTCAAGAGACATCTCACAAGTATGTTTTCGTAAATTTTACTCTCTTTTTTTTGGCTGAAAGCGCATATTTTCTTATGAACATTCTGATAAGTCTTCTACTCCCTTCCCCTCCCCCCCCCCCCCCCCCCCCCCGCCACACACACACACAAATGATACCAATCGACTAGAAAAACAAACGACAGTTTGTTGATATGTGACCAATTTGAAATCGGTTTGAAGTAGAAAAGGTGAAAAGTGCCATTGATTTAATGATATCGTAGATAAAAGTCAGCTGAACAAAATAATGCCGACCAACATATTTTTTGTTAGTCGTCAATTATTGTCAATAATTCTTGTTAAAATCCTATCAAAACTCAAACGTCTTTGTACCTTCTCTGCTTCAAATCGTTTGAAATCTGAGCCGCGTTCCTTAGACCGAGATTTCTTGAGATATCTTGAGATTTCTTAAGATGTTTTAGGATAAAGCGCTCTTTTGAGCAAGATTTTGAAGACGATCACTGGGAGCCGCCATTGCTCTATACATCTTTCGGAGCCCCTCTGTAAATTCTGTAGAATATATATGGGGTAGAATGGACCGAGTTGTTCCAAATGCTCCATGATTCATAAACCACGGAGTTCCAAATGCTCCATACTTCATACAAATGGCGTCATGATGACGTCATTTGTATGAAGTATGGAACATTCGGAACACCTCGCATAAAATCTCGGTCTCAAAACGCTGTATCAAAAATATCTTAAGAAATCTTAAAAAATCTCGCTCTACAGAACGCGGCTCTGGTCACTTACCAACATAATTATTGAAGGTTATCTGCAATTGTTGTTGTTGTTGTTGTTGTTGTTGTTGTCGTCATGTAACGTGATTCTCCACTGTGTAGCTCCGTCGCTAATCAACCCATTCGAAAACCGGTCAATTAGTGTTGGCTTGAACACCTTACTATGAATTCCTGTCGTTTCTCATACCGGTACTACCACAACATCCTTACCGAGCCTCCATCTTCTCGTCCACATAGGTTATAGATTTTCAAACCATTGGTAAAAATTGTTCATTTCAGAGTTAGAGACTTTTCAATCAATCATTCAATTTATATTTTACAAGCAGATGTTCAACACTAATTTTATGAGTCATTCCCCACGAATTTTACATTACCATTGTAAATCATGTAAATCATCATTTTTGTGCGAAACCATTACTTTTGCTTTGAAATATAAAACATATATTTTGATATCAAACATTTGTCATTTCTCTAATTATCTTGCCATCGAGTAATATTTGGCCGCAACATTTGGAAAAGTTTACCGAACATTTTTCAAACTTTTGTATCACCCTTTAACCCATTCCCACAGAATAACTCGTTTTGACCCATTACAAAATAACGGCTTCTGAACACATTTTGTCACAAGCAATTTCTTTATTTCCCACAATGTCTTGTGCCCTAAATGACAAAAAGAAGTGAAACCTGGTCCCGTCCTCATCAATAGATATCACAAATATCAAACAAAAGTATTTTGAAATAATTGTAGCCATTGAGATATAGTAGGAAAGGGAAAGACATTGCCCATATCGAGCAATTTCTTTCCTTTTTCCACTATATTTCAATTAATGAACGTACTTGGAGAGCAACGAAAACAATTAAACATCATTTTGATAGAAACAAAGAAATAATCGGTTGAGTCGAACTCCGCATATGTCGATGTTTTTTGACGGCCCCTCTGACTTCGACACAACGAGAGTCGACTGTTTGTCGTATCATAACCGGACTTCGTGTAAGAAAGAGTTCAATGGAGTTTAGGTCTTTTTCAAGCTATAGAAAAATATTGCGTCGGATACGTTCGTAAATATCGTATCTGCAGCTATACATATATAAAGCTATAGCCAATTTTGAAGACGGACAGTCGAACGTACAAACATGGAAATCTCTAACAGCATTTATCAAAACTGGGTCATATTTGGATTAGCCGAACTCCGAATATCTCCATGTAATCAGAGATTATTACACGGCAGATGAGGGCTGGAGAGAGATATCGGCCTGCAACCGTGATATCTGCCCCGAGGTCTTTAGACCGAGGGCAGATATTGAGGTAATGGCCGATATCCATCCTCGGAAACCACAGCGGTCATAGCTCACGCTACATGACCCCTGGAGCACTTGGCCACTTAAACTTTGAATTAGCCGCCGAAAATCGATACGAAACGCGTGAGTGCAAGACCCAATCAAATAACGGCTCTCATAAGTCAATGCGTTGTCAATTACAACCAAGATGGCTGCGCTCATGATAAGATGTAATTTGTGCGACAACGAGATAAAAAATTACAGATCGCTGACATGTCATTCAGCTTTGAAATAGAAAGATAGGGAAAGTTTCTCATTAAAAGTCTTTTAAACTTGAAAAATTGAATTTTTCACACGCTAAACGATAGTAACCCTCCATATTGACAACTTACCCGAAGCGATTTATCAATCTCCTACGCAGTTATCTACCCTGAATCAGGATTACCCAGTCTTTAAAACACAAATTGCAGGTCACTCAGAACAAGTTGGTCAGATTTATACTGAACCTTGATCCAAGAGCTCATGTTGGTAAACAACAGTTTGAAACCCTTAATTGGCTACATGTTAACAAAAAAGTTGAACAAATTATGCTGTGTCATGTCTTTAAGGTTAAGCATAACCTTGCCCCGGATTATATGGACTATTTTCTTACTCCACAAATCACTGTACCGGAAAGGTGGTTTTAGTCTTCCCAAGGTCAAAGGGGCTGGAAGTAAGTCCTTTAGTTTTATAGGTGCTAAGTTGTGGAACGATTTGCCCGCTAGCCTTACTAATATCACCAAGTATCAGTCTTTCAAGGTTGCCATCAAAGGCCATTTTCTTAGTAGTATATCCTCTTAAACATATTTTTTTTTATGTTTGTTTAAATCATTGGCTGATTCTTTATTAGGCATAGGTTACATAATGAATTACAATTTGTGGCATCTTCCTTAAATTTGTTTTAATAAATATAGCATAGATGATAGTAGGATATCAGAACATGTACGTTCGTTTTGCTAACTATAACATGGTAAAGACTGTCTTTCAATTATTATTGTGATTCTAATGTGATAGTTCGTCTTTCAGCAAGCAATCTGTGATAATACATAACATTGTGTCTGTTAAATTATGTGCTGTACTGTGATATTTATTGTTATAGGTCACTTAAATTTGATTAAACTGTAATTGCCTCTCTGGTTCATGCCACCTACAGCAAGGACCGCAATGGAAATAAGAGCTTGCTCTTTATTGTGTCATCCTTGGTGTATGGAGCATGTCATGGTTCTTTTAAGTAATCTATAATATCTAATCTTTAAACTGTGAATATGAATATGACCTTTTTTTACCTCATGAACCATTATATGTGACTTATGCCGAAATAAAATTATTATTATTATTATTATTATTATTATTATTATTATTATTATTATTATTATTATTATTATTATCATTATTATTATTATTATTATTATTATTATTATTATTATTATTATTATTATTATTATTATTATTATTATTATTATTATTATTATTATTATTATTAAATTACGTACCTCTGACGTAATCACTGTTTAGAGGTTGGCGATTTGTATCGGCCAGTTTGATTGGTCTACTCACCCATCATGAACTGATGATGGAACCAATGCAACGGCGGCATTTGGGAGCGGCTAATACAAAGTTTTCCTCGCCAAGTGCTCCAGGGGTCATGTAGCGTAGCTATGACCGCGGGGTTTCCGAGGATGGTCGATATCACTCTCCGGCCCGAATGTGCCGTGTAATAATCTGTATATTGCATTCTTTTTGTTACAAAAAACTTCCTTCAATGAATAAATAATACCTTTAAATAAATTTTCCACAGTGGTTCCAGTTATAATAAACTCAATATCATTAATTCATTACAAAATTCGCACTTCACGTGAAGACAGAGAACAACATTGTGAACAACTTTGGGAACAACATTGCGTTTTTCTGGCGTCATTGACGTTTTTCGTCATGGAAAGGCACGTGCAAAAGATCTGTATCTATAGTTTTTGGAATAAATTCCTTAGCAGCGGGCAGGTATCGCATATCTGCCCGCTGCTAAGGATTCACGTGGATATAGCTTTTTCGGCCCGCCCGATATCTGACCGATTCAAGCAGAAAATTAATGTTACTACTTATAGTAACAGAATGTGATATAATGAAATTCCCTACGACTTCGACAGAATGAGGATCAGCTTTAATTCTGTTCTTGTCGTAAGCCCGAAGCGTGGGTACATGTTGCCTTATGAAGACAATTGCAGATTAAAATCTTGCTAAAAAAACTATAAAACGTTTTATTTAGGGGAAAAGCCATTATGATACATTACACGCACAATGATTTTATGTTTCGTTTTATCATTTGCTTTCGGTAAGATAGAGTGATACAATCTATTACTCAACTTGAAAAAAAAAAAAAAAAAAAAAAAAAAAAAAAAAAAAAAAAAAAAAAAAAAAAAAACCTAGATCTAGTAAAACGTGCGATTGAAGGACAAAATGTACATAAATGAACTGGTGGTCCTGAAAGAGTTCATTTATGGTATTTGGGCCCAACGTTGATCTATAATAAGAATCTGCATTAGACAAACTGCAAGAAACTTGAAGCAACATGGACCCTCATCGCATGCCATAATCGTACCTGGATAAGATGTAATTTCAAGTCTTCAAAGGCCAGATGCGCTGTCACCTGTTACGTCATTATAACATACGGGAGATAACAATTCAAGGGAAGTAAGCGATACAATACTTATGCGTTGTCAAAAATCCGATATTTCTGTTGCTGTTTTCAAAATGTAAATGCTCTTGTTAACGAAATGACCATGTACACATTATTCAGAAACATTAATAAAGTTATAAGTGAGAAAGACCAGCAAAAACATAAAATGCTCCATGTGAACCATTATGGGCCAGTCTTTCAGATCCCAGATAATTTCATTTGTATTTTCTCCTGATATGAATATGTTTTTCTTTCTTTTTTAGAAAACACACTTCACAGTCTATGATTCTAGATGGACAGGTGATACGGGTTTGTCGTTGTTCCGAGGATAGACGGGTCTATTTTAAGCATTTTGCGTATTAGCAAATACAAATTATGTAAAGATAGAATAAATGCAATCGCTTAACGTTTGGAAATCTTGAAAAAAAATACATTTGCATTGGCCTAGTCATCCAATGAGTCATTGTTACGGAATGTCAAAAAGGCAGCGATCAGTTACCGGCACCCCGCTGTGTTAAAGCCACACTACATGGGTAGTAATGCCGTCATCTTACACAACTACTAATTGAGCCATCAAATTGGGGGTCTGTTACCCTTTCCGAACTGGTATGCATTTAGCCAGTACCAATTCTAAAACGTCTGCAGACGTGGATTCTGGTGAAAAGGAAACTTATGTACATTATAGAATAGAAACAATTAAGATTCATGTAGGCCTAAGTGTGAAAAAAATGCTGGTTATCTGCGATTTCTTATGTTTTTTCAGAACATTTCTATTTTATTAACTAAACAGCAAAATTTTAGACTTGTCCAAATTCAAAGATGTTGCAGACGACAAAACCAAGTGCATGGGATGTTACATTCGTGTGCGTGTGTCTTTTTGTTGTTGTCAAAAGCAAATTCTTCATTTTCTACAAAGTTTTCACGGCGCCAGAAGACAATTACGCCTACCGTTTTTGAAAGATGTTACATTCTATTAAGGACGTCAAAACAAGGTCTGGTTTGGGAAAGTGTTACATAACGATTGTCATAAGTAACCCAATCTTGCCTGCACAGTGGTGGGGCAGTCAGGGTGCACAGTTAACGGTGGCCTTGTGAATATATCATCTACCCATGTATCCTTGTCTTTGTGACAACCTTACATTTAAAGTTTCCCTTTTATACGTTACGTCGCCAGCATGTCTAATGATTTTGGGATTTGTATTTGTCTTACTGTAGCATTTATCTTATCCCACCGAGCAATGATTGAAAGTAACCCACAAAGAAAGACGACAGCCCGAGGTGATTATTTACTGAGATGCCTAACTTAGAAACCGTGGTTAAATAACGATAGACCATGATATACACATAATGGATTATTGTGATCCCAACGTAAAGAGAAACATGAAAAATATCTACGCGAATGCTGATTAAATAGAAACAAGCGAAAAATTGCTGTAATGTACAGCAAAATGAATTGTATCGCCCTTAAAAAATATACAAAAGAAGTGAATAAAATGGTACAAGTGTCTGGGTAAGTCAACATGCAGTGAAAACCGAAATAGGATTACATGTCTGCATATTGTCGGTGTAAATGCAAAACCTCGTATGTCGATTCTTGCGATTTTCAAAGTACAAACTTGTGTGTCCAGTTTAGACAAGTCTCTCAGGTTTTAAGTTATTTTTACCAATCAGTATCAATGATACATTATGAACAATATGTCCAAATTTCAAGTAAAACATTTCAGTTTGGGAAAAGTTATTACACTTTTTCCATCCCCTTTAAAATTTTCCAAACACGAGATTCGAGGTTTTGCGTTTACAACGACGATATGCTGGTGCTAGTCGATAATGTCCATTTTTGTGTGTTTAGCCATAATGTACATTAAACAACATAGGAGGGGAAGTAAGCAAATACGAAGTAAATGTTGCAGTTGAATAAATGGCGATTAAAATAAAATGGTCGGTCATGTCATGCTCGTAACTACAAAAGATTTTTAAACAAGAAAGGAAACCGAATATTTCAGCAAGGAATTAGGACAAAGATGGTCCAAAATCGTTTCTCCATAAAATTATTTTTTGGAAAAAAAAAAGAAAAAAAAAAGACACACAAAAAAATTGGAAGTGCACCATAGTAAACCACAGTTCACTTTGAAATTATTTTTCGAAAAAAAAAAAAAAAAAAACAATTCGAAAGGCTCCATGCAAGGAAGATTCCTGTTAGATTCCTATGTTAGAAGATTCCTGTGTGAATCTTGATTGAAACTGGCCTTGTAATTTTGAAGAAGTTTTCACATGGACGCACGCCGGAAACAGAACAGTGGCATAAGCCCCGCTAGCCTTTGGTCAGAATAGGTAAAATGCTTTGATTAAATAGAAAAAAGTACTTGTTTATCAATTAGCCTTCTGAATATAAAAAATCGTTTCAAATAAATTTTCCAAACCGGACCACTATAGCTCATTTGTTCGTATAATCATTCAATAGAGAACATGCTGTGTTGAATAGATCAGAGTGCATGCTAATCTTAGTCTATGGAATCTAAAACTGCTTTGTAAACAGCAGGAATAGGAAAAGTTTATGATAACAGATATTGATGAACGAACGCACAACAGCCACAATGCCACGGCATGATCCTTATGACTTTTGTCCGGCGGAGCAATAAATTAAATGAAAAAAAAAATACAGAAACGTTATATAAAGTGACAACTACCAGCTACTAAAATGAAGCCAAATATATAAGGAATGTTTAAGATTTAAGCTGTAACACAATACAAACAAAACCATGAATATGTCTCGATAATTCACCCGGCAGATCACCTCTGCCAGGTCATAGATCGGGACCTATATTTGTCACGGTGGGGATTGTGCATGCTGGGATGGATAACGAATACGGACAAAAATAATCTCGAATCTTGTCAAATGTTTTGCAATAACTCCTTTATTTCTTTGTCGATTTTCAAAAGGTCTGTTGCATGTACCCCGCCTTGAAAATCTCTTTCCTCGGATACATGGATTAATTGTGGTATCCTTTTAATTTTTCAAAAAATTGATCCAAACTGACCAGAAAACGAAATGATAACGACTACGGCAAAATAAGCCATGCTTCAGGTAAGAAATTGTGCAATAATTTTCTTATTTCTGTGTCAATTTTCCAGCGGTTTGTTGCATGTACCCCGCCTTTCTGAGTGCTTTCCTCAGGTGTATTACTTATTTGAAAACTCCCCATATTTTTCCCAAAAATTGATCCCAACAGACCTGAAAAACGATCAGATTTTTTGTCGTTTTTCTGGTTGGTTGGGATCAATTTTCGCAAAAAGTACAAAAAAGGTTTCGTGTAAAGCATACATCGGAGGAAAAACCTCAGTAAGGCGGGGTATATGCAACAAACCGTTTTTGAATTGAAGCAGAAATAAGGAAGTTATTGCAAAATGTCTTACCTGAAGCGAGGCAAATTTGTCCGTAAATTTACCCATCCCAGCATGCACAATCCCAACTGTGTTTGTACTTATCACAAAAAACACAAAGAACGAGCGACACATACGAGGAGATTTACTAGAGTGTAACAAAAAGTACAAGACTAAAGTTTTAATTGTGGCGGCGAATTGATTGTCCATAAAGTATTCTTTTGAACGGTTTTGAAATCCACCCCGTCAAAAACTGTTGAGATATAAAAATTGAATTGTTCTTTTATGTGAAACCCCCTAACAGCTTGTAATTTTGGGAAAAAAAGTTTGAGAAAACCAATTTGTTCTACTAGTTATACACATACCCATTTAGTTCAGACGATCCCTTGAAATTATGGAATCTAATCATCCAAAATTGTACACGCAGTGTTCATTTAGTACTAAAGTCTTTATCGTACTTTGATTTCTTAGGAAGCGATGCAGCGAATCGGATAGGCTATGGGCAAACCGAAAGTAGGAATTCACATTGTAATGCAATTTTGAAAAACGTTTGAGAAAACCCATTTGTTCTACTAGCAATACACATATCTACTCAGTTAAGACGACCCCTTGTAACAATGCAAGTTGACCAGTCCAAATTGAACATGTAGTGGTCATTCAATAGTTAAGTACTTCTCGTTTTTTGATTTCTTATAGCGATTCGAAATGGTATGCATAAATGCGTTTCATTTAAACGGATAGGAAAACTACGTGTCCACCATAGGCAAACCGGAAGTAGGGACTTTCCATTGCTATGCAAAGTATAAAACAATACTAGAATTTTGTTTACACGAATTTTCAGCGTGGTCTGAGATTAAACGAACTTCAAAGTATACTTATAGTACTGCTTGAAAAAATATACCGTGTATTAGCTTATAAACAGTTTATGTGTAGGTTATATATACGACTTTCAAGTACAAATAATTATCCCTCATGACGTAATTTCTAAAATTAGACTATGTATACCACAATATGTATCGCCCAAGGGGCGATACAATAAGCCGTTAATATATCTTCATGTATTTTTGTCTAAATATAAAATATCGGTGACGGAATTACCTCCCTTTAATTGTCAATAAATGAACAAGGCCTTTAAAGATTACCAGGAAGAAGACAATTTTAAAATATATTGATAATCTTTATTTACACAAAAATGTCTCTCGTTGTGTTGTGAGAGATATTCGAAAAGAAATGTTTTGAAAAATAAGCGCTGGCACCGACGTAAAAGGAATTCGTATATTGTATATAAATAATATTTCTTAATGTCAAATTTACCGATCGACACTTGCAAAATATGTTTTGTAAAACATATAGTCCCCTATCTAATTAGGGAATTTTGAAGTCATCGTTGGATGACAAACACAATTAAATAACCTAGTGTATATCCAGCATGTAACTTACGTGATGGATCATTAGAAATTACTTGGTTTACAATGCATGAGAAGTAAGAAGTTCTTCCTTAAAGGGACATAAGTATTCACAGGCCTAAATCACCAATGATCCACAGAAGTTGGCTTTATGCATGTTGTCACACCTTTTAAAGACTTAATATGACAGATTACAAGATTCATACAATAAATGACATAAATCGATAATCATGCACCTAAAACTATGTCAAATATTTTCAGCGATGAGATTGTATTTACAAAATGCCTAAAACTATGTCAAATACTTTCAGCGATGAGATTGTATTTACAAAATGATGTGATATGGGGTTTTAATTCCGTCGTAATCTAGGCCACTACAGGTCAGAAGAAGCTGACATTTTGCACAGAGAAAAATTAAAGACCATATTTTAATCATGTACAGATATCTTTACAGAAAATTACCCCCCGAAAATAAATAAGTATGTATCTTTAATGCCCGCGCTAGAAACATTTGCAATGCATTCTTCAAACATAATTGATATGTACATTATTTTCTGAACTACCTTACAATCTGCAGAAAATCCAGCACCTGGAATCACACATGGACAGTATGCAAAAACAGAAACAGTGACTGTGAAATCTGGATGAAAAAAATAGGAAAAAAAGGCCGATGATCAACATATTCTTTTGCCTCAATGTTACCCGCGATTTGTAGATTAGCTGCATCTTTGTATGCGATATGGTTAGATTAAACATCGATGGCCTTCGAATGCGTTGAATTTGCGGAATAGGCCTACGTATAAGTGATGTCCTTAGAACAAGAATGACGATATATGAGGTGTAGTTAATCTCAGTCGTGCGTATGTATCTTAGGTTGCAGTATCTGTTACAAGGGCTTCAACCCGTCTCCACACGAAAAGAAAATTCTACTGCTACAGTTCATAAAATGTTGCAGACGACAATTACGTATTATCTAATGTATGGGATTTTATTAACTACATCATTTATAACACCAAGAAGACATTGTTGGTTCCATACTTTTTTCTCTCAACACCAGTATTTTTCCCGTTTTCTGATAATGCTTTCCTAAGAACCCACGGTTCGTATGGAAAGGGATTATTCTCACAAAACACGAGTAATGTCTTAGGTATTTATTACAATTCAGGCAGACCGACCAGTATGTCGTCGTTTGTCAACAAAACCTCGTAACTGCAGCTTGTTTTAAGCTGCAGTTACGAGGTTTTCGTTGAAAAAAGCGATGTCGAGCTCATTCATTTGTCTTGTCACTTACGACGGCAATCAAATCATCTGTCGTGCCTTTATTTGTGTAGGTAGAATACCCGTAATTTTGCCATTTTGGAATTCGTAACATGAGTTCGTAATTTTTTAAAAAAATAATTTATTTTTATAAGAGGTCAATTTTTTATTCATAAGACGTCGGATGTTTAATTCATGCGACGTCGGACTCTTTGTCCATAAGACGTCGGATGTTTAATTCATGCGACGTCGGACTCTTTATCCATAAGACGTCGGATGTTTAATTCATGCGACGTCGGACTCTTTATCCATAAGACGTCGGATGTTTAATTCATGCGACGTTGGACTCTTTATCCATAAGACGTCGGATGTTTAATTCATGCGACGTCGGACTCTTTATCCATAAGACGTCGGATGTTTAATTCATGCGACGTCGGACTCTTTATCCATAAGACGTCGGATGTTTAATTCATGCGACGTTGGACTCTTTAATCCATAAGACGTCGGATGTTTAATTCATGCGACGTCGGACTCTTTATCCATAAGACGTCGGATGTTTAATACATGCGACGTCGGACTCTTTATCCAAAAGACGTCGGACCTTTTGGGCGTCGTTAACATTCGGCGATATCCGATCTAAACGGATTAGTTACGAAGAGTTACAAATGCATGTAATTCTGCCTTTCTGTTGCCGAATGATTACGACGTCTCTCGAGAAATACCGACGTCATGTGAATCCCATCTTCGCAAGCCAAGGATGACATGTACGACGTAAACGTAGTTTCTGTATTCACCCTTGGCGTATTTAGTCAGATTTTCTTGGTGTCCTAGAAAGCGTTTACATTGGTTCCAGCGAGACCTCTCTATATTTGTTATGAGTAAATAATTCATGGCAACGGGCGGGGAAATGCATTACATTTGCAACTCAAAAACGCGAAGCTTGGCGATTTTATCCTAAGAATTTCACTGCACTAAACAGCAATTTTCTATTTTTATTCGACGAACTTTTATACTTTCGACAACTCGACAAAAAGCAACTTTTACCTAGTCCGTATAGCGTGAAACGCGAAAGAGAACGCGCGTCAATGACGTAATTGATAATGGACGAAATAATGTCAAATACGTTTAGGACGCGAAGTTTGATTGGTTGCTACTCCATAACAACCAGCAGGACAACCGTTAGGCGGCGTTTTGCTATTCAAGAAAATCGGACTTAAAAATCCGCCAAGGGTGAATGCAAACGAATGTGGGTTCAACCTTGTCTAGCGAAGACGCGCGAATCCTTATTGCGGGTATTCTATCTTAGCCTAAACAAGTTGAAAGTTGTAAAGGATGTTCTTAAATTCTCCCACCCAGTATACATTTCCCCGCATTTGAATGTAAAAGGAACAGTACATGTACCATTCGAGTTCGATCATCGGTAGTGGATGTTGGTATTGGCTACTCATCATTTGTTGTGAGTACTGGAATATTTTCCAGAATGCAGAGTCGAGAGGGAATAAGACAAGCTTCTACACGGTGGATAATCACGTGATATAATATTTCCAGAAAATCTTCAATAATTTTGTTGATACGGGACCGATTTGAATTTGGTTTGAAGCAGAGAATGTGGACAGACGTCACGCATTAGATGAACGTATTGGAGTTTTTTTTAAAAAAATCAACTGATAAACAGTTATTGAAGATAAACCAAAATTTTGGTTTATCTTCAATAACTTTTTTATCGGGTAATTTTTCAAAAATCTAGGTCCAGGTTATTCCTGACATTTTTCCGCCTTTTCTGCTTTAAACCGAATTCAAATTGGTCAAGTATTGACAAAGTTATTAAGGGTTTAGAAAAGTCCAAAACGGGTGAAATTGTGTCACTCGGACTCACTCCTGCCAACACTTCAAACAATTGTTTCAATGAAAATTACTTACATGTTCTTGTACATTATGACAATAACATGCTATAGGCATAGGTCATTTGCCAGACCGAGCAAAACAGAGAAGAGAAAACCAATGAAAAAGTAAAAAAATGGGATTTCTCACAAAACCAGCAACTTTTTCCCCGTAACAAATTTTCTCCATTCAAATATGTCAATATAATGTGCAAATTTTAATTGAGGTACTACTACCATCGGACATAGAATAGTGAAAGCGGTAACTGAGATATCTACGAAAACACATGGCATGCCAAGATTTTTGGGTCGGCCATTTGCAAAAATTGTTTTCAAAACTTGCACGATGTAATTCACAAGCACTTATAAGGTTTATACAAGCTATTGCAATGCAGCTGTCATACCTGATATCTGTAGTGCGTGTTACAATGGCACAAAGCAATGATGCATGGACAGTAAACAACTTGTTCTGATATAAAATGAGATTACTTTTTCTACTTTCATTTTCCGCCTTGCCGAGTTAGACGATAAAATTATTCCGCAAATCGTATCTTTAAAAAAACAACATTTGAGAAAACATCGCACAACATTGATAAAAGATTGCATTGATGATAAATTGTATAAAATTCTGGATAAAACCGATCGTGGAATTTGATACTTGACATCTGAAAAAAAAAACGGACTAATTACTAACGCGTCTTACTCATATGCGGCTATATGCCGTGTGTTTTCCGCCGGACGTGTAAACAAAATGAAAACATTTTACAGTTTGGGGTTTAAAAAGGTATTTATTCGCTGGCAATTGATCAGAATCAAGAGCATCTATAAGTTTAAAGACAATGAATAAACGATCCTTCTTCGATTTTCAAAGATTATGGATCGCGTCAATTGTTATTATGAATGATAAGAAACCGGAACTCGTGTTTGTTGACATTTTGAAAATTGGTTCAAAAACTAATTATTTCGTAAATATACAACTTCCACGCATACTAAACACAATTTAAATGTCTTCTCTTCCCATATTTACATTTTAAATTAATTATGCCCCCTTTCGAAGAGAATGGGGGTATATTGTTTTGCAAGTGTCGGTCGGTCGGAAGGTCAGTCGGTCGGTCGGTTGGTCCGTAGGTCGGTCGGTCTGTCCGTAGACCAAACCTTGTCCGGAGCATAACTCAAAAAGTATTAAAGGTAGAATCATGAAACTTCATAGGTGGATAAATCTCATAATGGGGAGGTGCAGTGCACAAGAACCGTAACTCTGCCGATCAACTTTTTTGAGTAATTGCCCTTTGTTGATTTTCAAACTTGATTCTTGTCCGGAGCATAACTCAAAAAGTATGTAAGGTACAATCATGAAACTTTACAGGTGGATAGATCGCATTATGGAGAGGTGCAGTGCACAAAAACCGTAACTCTGCTGATCAAATTGTTTGAGTTATTGCCCTTTGTTGATTTTCAAATTTGATTCTTGTCCGGAGCATAACTCAAAAACTATGTTAGGTAGAATCATGAAACTTTACAGGTGGATAGATCGCATTATGGAGAGGTGTAGTGCACAAGAACCGTAACTCTGTTAATCAATTTTTTGAGTTATTGCCCTTTGTTGATTTTTACACTTAATTCTTAACCTTGCCTATATCTCATGTCCTTTTACACATTCAGCCTTGATATCTCACACATAGATACCTCCTATCAACATCGTTCACATTTAACCATGACCTTGGACCTTGTGACCTTGAACTTGGAGTTTGACCTACTTTAAAAAAAATTAAACCCGGCATATATCTCATGACCTTTTACAAATACAGCCTTGATATTTCACACTAGGACACATCTTAAGTTACCAAGACCTTTCACAATTGACCATGACCTTGGACTTTGGGACCTTGACCTTGGAGTTTGACCTACTTTTAAAAAACTTTAACCTGGCCGATATATCATGTCCTTTTACACATACAGCCTTGATATTTGACAAATGGAATCCTCCGACCAAGACCTATCACATACGACTATGACCTTGGACCATGTGGCCTTGACCTTGGAGTTTGACCTACTTTTAAAAAAATTAAACTGGGCCTATATCTTATGTGCTATTACACATACAGCCTTGGTATTTCACACATGGACGCATCTTACTAAGACCTTTCACATTTGACCATGACCTTGGACCTTGTGACCTTGACCTTTGACTTTGACCTACTTTAAAAAAAACTTTAACCTAGCCGATATATCAATTCCCTTTACATATACAGCCTTGATATTTCACACATGGACACTTCCAACCAAGATATTTCACTTTTGACCATGACCTTGGACCTTGACCTTGGAGTTTGTCCTACTTTTAAAAAACTTAAACTAGGCCTATATCTCATGTCCTGTTACCTATACAGTCTCATTATTTTACACATGGACACCTCCTACCAAGACCTTTCATATTTAACCATGACCTTGGCCTGTGTGACCTTGACCTTTGATTTTTACATACTTTTAGAATTCTTTAACCTAGCCTTTATCTCATGTCTTATTACACCTACAGCCTTGATATTTCACACATAGACACCGCCTACCAAGACCTTTCACATTTGACCTTGACCTTGAATATTGCAACCTTGACCTTGGAGTTTGACCTACTTTTAAAAAGACTGAAACCAGGCATATATATCATGTCCTTTTACACCTACAGCCTTGATATTTCACACATGGACACCTCCAACCAAGACCTTTCACATTTGACCATAACCTTGACCTTGGCATTTGGCCTACTTTTAAAAACTTTAACCTGGCCTATGTTTCATTTTACTTTTACATATACAGCTTTGATATTTCACACATAGACACCTCCTACCAAGACCTTTCATATTTGACCATGACCTTGGACCTTGTTAACTTGACCTTGGACTTTGACCTACATCAAATGTAGGCACTTGAGGGGGCATATATGTTTTACAAACATCTCTTGTTATTAAATGAAATAAGATTTCAACTTGAATTAGGAATAGTATGGTGTACAAAGTTGGTCATTACAAAATTTTATTTTCCAGTTATGTATCACGATTTTTTCTGTATAATTTCAATGCAATTACTGAGCAATACTGCTTAATAAACAGAGGGAATATTATACTAACTGTTGATATAATTCTGAGAACAAAGAACTTTTATAATGGGTTATTTTTTTTACATTTATGGGATAAAACTCGATAGCATGTAAATTGAAAAATAAATGACATATGTTGTGGCTGTGGCAACAATTTTTACTTGAATTTAATCGATAGACTTAAAATAAATGATCATTTATGATAAAACCGCCTTTGACAGCTTGAAAAAATGACCCCATTATCTAACCATACCTCATGTTGCAAAAAAAAGTTCCACCTTGAATTACATATGAAAAATAAAGAAATGTCAAACTTTTTTTTCGTAAAGGCAGATTTTCTGAATAAAGAAACTTCGTGTAAGTAGTAGTACTACCTAGTTCAGACCTTGGTGCATGTTTGTGTGAAAAACTAGCCAACTTCATTCAAGGATAACTATGTTCTCGGTTTTCCAAGAAGTTGTCCCTTTTCGCAATATTTTGATTATGCTGTACAAGGTAAACCAGAATTAAGATGCTTAACATCTTCTTCTCATTTAGAGCTTTAATTTGATATATGATATGGCATATACATATTAAGAATAAATGCAATAATCAAATTCAAACTTTATGTTGATACCGAATTTACATGAACCTTAAAGGTTATCGGAAATTCTAAGTCACGTGATTATACACTGTAAGCTATCGTCGTAACAATCGATGTAAATTAAATATGTTTTTAAATCGAAATGAACAAGAGACGACTATACATTCAGTAATGCAAAAGTCGATTCAGGATATTTAAGAGTATAGTATTGGTTCTAAAAATGCCTAGAGACGTTTTGACGATTCTATCTTACAAACTCATCGATTTGATGATATTTACCTATTTCAGCTAACAATTGGCATGAAATGGTTCTATTATGCTAATAATGTAAGTAATGATATTTGAATTAGCAATCAAAATGATGGATTGGATAGAGGCATTGAATCCAATCTTATTAACAATTACTCAATTAATATAAGACTCATATTTAAATGATATCAAGTTCGCATAGAGTAGGAATTTAATGTATTCTTTTATTGGTTCCGAATATACAGACAGAAATATTTAGATCGTAGTAATTATATGACTTTTGTTGTGTAACCCCCATTTTACCCTATCCAAAACTGCTCTTGGTGTCCCCATTAGAAAAAAAGATAACCTAAAGATTATGTTTGTAACATTTGGAACATTTTCGCATTAAAAGTATGCGATAGAAAGCGGTCATAAAAAGCATTTGTTAGCCTGAAACGGACCTTCTGGGAAGGTCATATTAAATTCGTGTTTCGCGGAAATGATCGGCCTAATCCAACGTCAAAAAACCATATATCAAAAAGTTTCGATTCTTGTTTTTTTTTCCGCAGGGACTGCACAAATTGATAAGGGTTTATAGTTTTCCAATGTCCCAGAAGGTCCCTTCTAGTGTGACGGGTCACGTGTCACGTTAATTTTGATCGAATTATTTTTCTATCTCCAGTCATATTCGCAAGCCAAGGACTCTGCCTCAATTTTATTCCTTACGTTCGTGAAGAACATGGAGGTAGAATCCTTGGTTTGCAAAGTAATTTCCAACTTTGACTTTTTTCCATCAGACTTTGTAAATGCTGCATAATACAATTATCCAAATCAAGTTCATAATTATTCTAATATTATAGACGATTTATATACAAATATCTTTAAAAAC
The DNA here is from genome assembly GCA_963680895.1 of Fragum sueziense. NCBI lineage: Eukaryota > Metazoa > Mollusca > Bivalvia > Cardiida > Cardiidae > Fragum > Fragum sueziense. Next base: position 43,326,056 of record OY804601.1, on the reverse strand, counting down.
GGTGACATATTTTGTCGTCGGATATACAATCCCTTTTCATGTAAAATAGTTTGTCTAATTGTCTAGGAGTCATTTTTCACAGTATAGCCTATCAACATTCTGCCTTCTTATGATAAACGAACCGCGGCATCAAGAAAAAGCGGATTCCATTGCTCGAGGAAATACAATTCGTGACCTGATAATTATTATATTCTTATTGATCAACCTACTTTTTGGACCAATGGAATTTCTATATATCTTAAAATTTCGTCGCTATACCGTATTTCGCATAAACGAGCTGTCGGCTAGTTTATGTGACGTCTATACATAGCCACGCCTCCGTCTCCAATGAACCGTTAGCGAACACTGAGTCAGATAAACATAAAGCCTGTATATTGTCCAGCAAGATTAACCCGGGACATCTGCATATGTAATGACCCCACTTCGGCTTTGTTTTGTTAAGACGCTCAACTAACGGACTTTGCGCACGAAAATTAAGTTGTCCCGGGTTAACCTTGCTGGACAATAGTAGATTCTACGTAATAGAGATTTACGAATTAGTACGAAATGGAATACGAATACGAAACCGAGATAAATTGTAGGGGGGAGGGAGCATCTCAGCATGCGTGATGATGGTTCCCCTATTTATGTGTTGAGTGAACGTGTCTAAATTCGGAGGTGGTGGGTTCAAATCCTACGTTGTCTTTTCTCTTTTTTTATTTTTATGTACCGGTATTCCCTTTTGATAATAGATATCATTGAAATATATGTGCTAAAATACACTTCAAAGGCAAATATTTGTTTAATTTTGTATATCACATTTATTATTTCATTCAAAGAAACGAAATTTGAGCAGCCAATAATTGGGTCATATACAAACTGCAGATGGCATCTGTACAGAAACAAAATCTCATTCACAGAAGAGGGGCTAAACTTCATGTCACAGAAGGGTGTATTTTAAAACACATTAACATCAGAAGAGGGATATCCACCTCTTGTATCAATTACGAAAACACGACGAGTTGTGCCTTTTATGATGTATGATCCTGCCCTAAACCGTGACCGACCTTTGACTGAAAAGTGTCGACTTCGATAACGTCAGGGTAGAGCTCTGACCGATTCGTGTCCGTCCTTTGATTTCTTAAGGTATGAAGCGTGATTCGTCGCTGAACAAAACCGTCTATTGGCGGGTTCAACCATCCTCGATGTACTTTACCGAAGATCTGACTATGTCTGTGTCTAGTATATGACCGACTCTAACCTCCGATTCCGAAGTCAGTCTGGACACTGATTGGACAGTAACATTTCTCGATTGTTACGGTTGCCATTTGTGTTGCTGAAAATGATCCGTTCCGTGAGAGATAAGAGGTTCCTGAGCCTGAGTAGTTACCCAGCTATGGATGCGTCGAAAAAGGCCAATCGCCCTGAAAAGGGAATAACTCGTGCATGCCTGACGGAAAAGGGCAAGTTTTCATGTAGATTAATTCGAATTTGTTGCTGGTAAAAAAGTCGTTAAAGAATCGTTACTTGGCAGATTTTTTGTCTTACATTGTGTAATCTATGCATGGTTGACAAACCGCGCTAAAATTACGGACTACGGCAGCAAATGACACCACAGCTTTGGTCGTTTCAAAGACCAATCATCTGGCTTGAATACCAAATTTAGGCACTTCGAGTAAAAAATGTCTGAAATATTCATCTTGTCTAAAATCTTACCGAGTATACATTTTGTAAACTTGTTGGTAACGCCGATTACTATCGGTAGTAGGCAATGAGTTCGAGTTGCAGTTGCGGCATCAATTTAATGGATTTGAACACCGACTCCGGAGATCACTGGTGGAGCACGGCAAAAATAAACAAGTTAATGTCATATTAATTTAGGCGTGCAAACGGATTTTTTAGAAGAATAAAATTGAAAAGTATTCGCATGTACAAAAGTATTCACAAAAATAAGTTTGTGTTGTAAGTGTGGGTCAATATACAAAAATTACAGTACATTAAATTTACACTTAGTACAAAATAACATTGAGAGAGAAGAAGTAATTGCTTACAACCAACATTTTATCCTTTCTGCTCAATATTTACTTGGCTGTTTTATGCAATATTCGGCCCTTGGCAAAAATTATGCAACATCTTTTGACTCGGACTACCCTAAAACTGTCGCCAATCGGGCATTTGCGCCTCCGCTGTGCTTTGTTACTGAAAAAGTGCTACGTGTGTGGCAACCTCTGATGTAATACAACGCCTGATGTAATAAACTTTTTATTACATCAGGCGTTATTACATCTGGCGTCGGGGTCAACGCCTGATGTAATAACGCTTGATGTAATAAAAAAATTTTCCTCAGCCATCTTATCAAACTAACTGATTAATAGTCAAAGTTACTTTCTAAAGCATTAGGGATGGTAGTGGGGTTTTTAAATGTTTTTTAACATTGCTATGAAATTCTTAAAAAGTTTTAAGTACGTTTTTATTTTGATTTCTTTAATCCCCAATACCTAAACAATGCAATCAAAGTTTATTACATCAGGCGTTATTACATCTGGCGTCGAGGTCAACGCCTGATGTAATAACGCTTGATGTAATAAAATAATTTTCCTCAGCCATCTTATCAAACTAACTCATTAATGATCAAAGTTACTTTCTAAAACATAAGGGATGGTAGTTGGGGGTTTTAAATGTTTTTTCCCATTGCTATGAAATTCTAAAAACGTTTTTAGTAAGTTTTTATTTTGATTTCTTTAATCCCCAATACCTAAATAATGCACTCAAAGCTTATTACATCAGGCGTTATTGCATCTGGCGTCGGTGTCAACGCCTGATGTAATAACGCTTCATGTAATAAAATAATTTTCCTCGTCCATCTTCTCAAACTAACTGAATGAAAGTCAAAGTTACATTTAAAACATTACATATATGGTAGTTGGGGGGGGGGGTTTAGAAAAAAAAATTATATTCGATGAAATTGTTTAAACCTTTTTCGTAAGTTTTTATTTTGATTTCTTTAATCCCCAATACCTAAACAATGCAATCAAAGTTTATTACATCAGGCGTTATTACATCTGGCGTCGAGGTCAACGCCTGATGTAATAACGCTTGATGTAATAAAATAACTTTCCTCAACCATCTTATCAAACTAACTGAATGCTAGTCAAAGTTACTTTTAAAACATTGCAAATGGTATGTGGGGGTTTTAGAAAAAAACGTGATATTTCGATGAAATTGTTTAAATCTTTTTCGTTAGTTTCTATTTTGATTTCTTTAATCTCAATACCTAAATGCTGAATCACATTTTATTACATCAGGCGTTATTACATCTGGTGTCGGGGTCAACGCCTGATGTAATAACGCTGGATGTAATAAAATAATATTCCTCGTCCATCTTCTCAAACCAACTGAATGAAAGTCAAAGTTAAATTTTAAAAACATTGCAAATGGTAGTTGGGGGTTTTAGAAAAAAATTATATTCGATGAAACTGTTAAAACCTTTTTCGTAAGTTTCTATTTTGATTTCTTTAATCCCGAAATACCTCAATAATGAAATCAAAGTTTATTACATCAGGCGTTATTACATCTGGCGTCGGGGTCAACGCCTGATGTAATAACGCTTGATGTAATGAAATAATTTTCCTCAACCATCTTATCAAACTAACTGATTAATACTCAAAGTTACTTTCTAAAACATTAGGGATGGTAGTTGGGGGTTTTAAATGTTTTCCCATTGTTATGAAATTCTAAAAACGTTGTTAGTAAGTTTTTATTTTGATTTCTTTAATCCCCAATACCTAAATAATACACTCAAAGTTTATTACATCAGGCGTTATTACATCCGGCGTAGGGGTCAACGCCTGATGTAATAACGCTTGATGTAATAAAATAATTTTCCTCAACCATTTTATCAAACTAACTGATTTATACTCAACGTTACTTTCTAAAACATAATGGATGGTAGTTGGGGGTTTTAAATGTTTTTCCCATTGCTATGAAATTCTAAAAACGTTGTTAGTAAGTTTTTATTTTCATTTCTTTAATCCCCAATACCTTAATAATGCAATCAAAGCTTATTACATCAGGCGTTATTACATCTGGCGTCGGGGTCAACGCCTGATGTAGGCTAATAACGCTTGATGTAACAAAATAATTTTCCTGAACCATCTTATCAAACTAACTGATTAATACTCAAAGTTACTTTCTAAAGCATTAGGGATGGTAGTGGGGGGTTTTAAATGTTTTTTTGACATTGCTATGAAATTCTCAAAACGTTTTAAGTAAGTTTTTATTTTGATTTCTTTAATCCCAAATACCTAAATAATGCATTCAAATTTTATTACATCAGGCGTTATTACATCTGGCGTAGGGGCCAACGCCTGATGTAATAACGATTGATGTAATAAAATTATTTTCCTCAACTATCTTATCAAACTAACTGATTAATGATCAAAGTTACTTTCTAAAACATAAGGGATGGTAGTTGGGGGTTTTAAATGTTTTTAGCTCGCCCGGGACGATAGTCTCGGAAGAGCTATTGTCATACCCCCGGATGTCGGCGTTGGCGCCAGCGTCGGCGTCGGCGTCAGTGGCTGCAGAATCTTTAACTTGGCTATATCTCATCCCCTGTTAGAGATACAGCATTCATGTTTCACCTTTGGTTTTCTCTAAGCAAGGCCTTTAATTTGAGACCATGACCTTGTGACATTGACCTTGGAGTTTGACCCACTCTTTGACCGTTTTGAAAAACTTTAACCTTGCCTATATCTCATGCCCTATTACACATACAGCCTTTATATTTCACATGTGGATACCTCTCACCAAGACCTTTCATTTGAGACCATGACCTTTGACCTTGTGACCTTGACTTTGGAGTTTAACCTACTTTTAAAAAACTTTTACATAGCCTAAAAAAACTTTAACCTGGCCTATATCTTATGCCCTGTTACACATACAGCCTTGGTATTTCACATATCGACACCTCCTACCAACACCGTTCACATTTGACCATGCCTTTGGGCCTCTTGACCTTGACCTTGGAGTTTGACCTACTTTTAAAAAAAACTTTAACCTGGCCTATATCTCATGTCCATTTACACTTACAACCATGATATTTCACATAGGGACACCTCCTACCAACACCGTTCACATTTGACCATGACCTTGGGCCTCTTGACCTTGACCTTGGAGTTTGACCTACTTTTAAAAAAATCTTTAACCTGGCCCATATCTCATGTCCTTTTACACCTACGGCCATGATATTTCACATATGGACACCTCCTACCAACACCGTTCACATTTGACCATGACCTTGGCCCTTGTTACCTTTACCTTGGATTTTGACCTACTTTTAACAATTTTTAACATGGCCTTTATCTCATGTCCTTTACACCTACAGCCTCTATATTTTACACAATGACACCTATACCGTTCACATTTGACCATGACCTTGAACTTGTGACCTTGACCTTGGAGTTTGATGTACTTTTTAAAAACTTTAACCTTGACTATATCTCATGTCCTTCTACACCTACAGCACTCATATATGGACACCTCCTGCCAACACCGTTCACATTTGACCATGACCTTGGATCTGGTGACCTTGACCTTGAAGTTTGACCTGCTTTTAAAAAACTTTAACCTGGCCTATATCTCATATCCTTTTTACCAACACAGCCTTTATACTCCACACATGGACACCTCCTGCCAACACGGTTCACATTTGTCCATGACCTTTGACCTTGTGACTTTGACCTTGGAGTTTGACCTACTTTTAAATTAATCATTTTGGACCATGACCTTTTTTACCTTGACCTAGGAAATGACTTTTCTTTGTGACAAGCTCTCGTTATGGCGAGCTGTATTGTCCGCGGACAATTCTTGTTTCCCATTGCTATGCAATTCTAAAAACGTTTTTAGTAAGTTTTTATTTTGATTTTTTTAATCCCCAATACCTAAATAATGCAATCAAAATTTTTTACATCAGGCGTTATTACATCTGGCGTCGGGGTCAACGCCTGATGTAATAACGCTTGATGTAATCAAACAGTTTTTCTCGATGATCTTATCAAAGAAATTGAAAAATATTCAAAGTCACATTAAAAAAACATTACGAATGGTAGTTGGGGGTTAACAATATTTTTTTCTATTTCAAGAAAATTGTTAAAACAGTTTAAATGAGTTTCTATTTAGATTTCTTTAATACCGAATACCTAAATAATGCAATCAAAATTTATTACATCAGGCGTTATTACATCTGGCGTCGGGGTCAACGCCTGATGTTATAACGCTTGATGTAATAAAATAATTTTCCACGACTATCTTTTCAAACTAACTGAATGATACTCAAAATAACAATCAAAACCACTACAAATGGTAGTTTGGGGGTTTAGAAAAATATATATTTCGACGAAATTGTTCAAACTTTTTTCCTAAGTTTTTATTTTGATTTCTTCAATCCCAAAAACCTAAATAATGAAATCAAAGATTATTACATCAGGCGTAATTACATCTGGCGTCGGGGTCAACGCCTGATGTAATTACGCTTGATGTAATAAAATAATTTTCCTCAACCATCTTATCAAACTAACTGATATATAATCAAATTTTCTTTCTAAAACATTAGGGATGGTAGTTTGGGATTTTTAATGTTTTTTTTTTCATTGCTATGACATTCTTAAAACGTTTTTAGTAAGTTTCTATTTTGATTTCTTTAAACCCCAATACATAAACATTGCAATCAAAGTTTATTACATCAGGCGTTATTACATCTGGCGTCGGGGTCAACGCCTGATGTAATAACGCTTGATGTCATAAAACAACTTATCTCGATGATCTTATCAAAGAAACTGAAAATATTCAAAGTTACATTAAAAAAACATTACAAATGGTAGTAAAGGGTTAATTATCTTTTTTTCTATTTCAAGGAAATTGTTAAAACAGATTTAGTAAGTTTCTTTTTTGATTTCTTTAATCCCCAATACGTAAATAATGCAATCAAAATTTATTACATCAGGCGTTATTACATCTGGCGTCGGGGTCAACGCCTGATGTAATAACGCTTGATGTAATAAAATAATTTTCCATGACCATTTTCTCAAACTAACTGAATGATAGTCAATATTACAATCAAAACCACTGCAAATGGTAGTTGGGGGTTTTAGAAAAAAACCTATTTCGACTAAATTTTTTAAACTTTTTTCCTAAGTTTCTATTTTGATTTTTTCAATCCCAAAAACCTGAAAAATGAAATCAAAGTTTATTACATCAGGCGTTATTACATCTGGCGTCGGGGTCAACGCCTGATGTAATAACGCTTGATGTAATAAAATATTTTTCCTCAACCATCTTATCAAACTAACTGATTGATAATCAAAGTTACTTTCTAAAACATTTTGGATGGTAGTTGGGGGTTTTGAATGTTTTTTCCATCGCTAAGAAATTCTTAAAACGTTTTTAGTAAGTTTTTTTATTTCTTAATCCCCAATACCTAATTAATGAAATCAAAGTTTATTACATCAGGCGTTATTACATCAGGCGTTGACCGCGACGCCAGATGTAATAACGCCTGATGTAATAAACTTTGATTTCATTATTTTCGTATTGGGGATTAAAGAAATCCAAATAGAAACTCAAGAAAAAGGTTTCAACAATTTCATCGAATATACTTTTTTCTAAACCCCCCCCCCCCCAGCTACCATTTGCAATTTTTTAAATGTAACTTTGACTTTCTTTCAGTTAGTTTGAGAAGATGGTCCTGGAAAATTATTTTATTACATCAAGCGTTATTGCATCAGGCGTTGACCCCGACGCCAGATGTAATAACGCCTGATGTAATAAACTGTGATTTCAGCATTTAGGTATTGGGGATTAAAGAAATCAAGATAGAAACGTACGAAAAAGGTTTAAACCAATTTCATCGAATATATTTTTTCTAAAACCCCCAACTACCATTTGCAATGTTTTTAAATGTAACGTTGACTTTCATTCAGTTAGTTTGAGAAGATGGACGGGAAAAATTATTTATTACATCAAGCGTTATTACATCAGGCGTTGACCCCGTAGCCAGATGTAATAACGCCTGATGTTATAAATTGAGATTTCAGCATTTAGGTATTGGGATTAAAGAAATCAAAGTAGAAACTTACGAAAAAGGTTTCAACAATTTCATCGAATATATTTTTTCTAAAACCACTAACTACCATTTCCAATGTTGTAAATGTAACTTTGACTATCATTCAGTTAGTTTATGAAGATCGTCCTGGAAAATCATTTTATTTCATCAAGCGTTATTGCATCAGGCGTTGACCCCGACGCCAGATGTAATAACGCCTGATGTAATAAACTGATTTTATTATTTAGTTATTGAGGATTGAAGAAATCAAAATAGAAACTTACTAATCAAGTTTAAACAATTCCATCGAAATAGAAAAAGCAAGAACCGTCAGAGAAGGATTATTCTCGCCGAATAAGTGTGTGTCACAAAATAAAAACTGCCATATATTTAGCCACTTTTCCCATGACAGATTTTTGTACACTCATAATATATGGAAAATGGTCAAGAACATCTCATTGATCACATAGGTACACAATATCATTAAATTCTGCCCATTAGATGAAGAGAAATTAGAGAAAAACTATTTTTTTACATTAAGGCACCTTTTCCATGACGCAGCGTCAAATTAAGAATCGGAGAAAAGATCCCTAGGGATTATCCTAGGGAGTTCACATCAATGGGGAGAATCACGTGATTGACAATGGTATTTAACACGAAAAAATGGCGACGAAATGACCGCTTCGGCGTGAAAATTCAAACTTTAGAAAGGTATGTATTACATCTACGTAGTCTTTCAGACAAGCAACCTATCCTAAAGTACCAGCCATTTTCTAAGGTTTCGACAGATACCCAACTTTCCCCTATCCTTTTGCTGTATTAAGAGAACACTCAAAGAATATTTCGGAAATTGCGAAAATTTTGGATGTGTGTTAAGCACGTCGCATCATATTTAAAGCTTTATTTTCTAACCAAATAACTCTCTTTTCTCACAGTATATTTCCAGACCCTTTTTTATCGAATACATTTCATTGTAGCCCATTTACATGGTCCGTGTTGTCTTCGTTAAGTGTGTTTACGAAAAAGATGTTAAACATACGTACAATGCTGTAGTGTTTGGCACGCCGAATTCTTGTGATTGTTATGTTAAACACGCATATAGTTGCTCGTGTACTAGGAAAGTCACGGATATTGGATAAATTTGTTGTTTATACATGACCCAATCTGATATCTGCTGCTGACTTATAGTAACATATGAAAGACATCACAAGGGGTAATCTTCTACGAACTTGGAAAAAACGAAATCGGCTATGATTGCTCTAACTAATCAAATCTCTTGTTCTATATCATTTCCATGACAAATTCGTGCAATTTCCATGACAAATTCACGCAGGCACAATAATTCTGAACTGAAATGTGATGTCCCGTTAACCCTTCTAGAAACTTGGATATATACTCTTCGGTGAAAGGTTTATAAAAAAAATTATAAGTGGTCCGAAGAGTCAATATGATACTGTTATGAACGTTTGTTGACATAGTCAGTACTCTGCTAGATCTTCAGATATTAATTTTGCCGTTCCAAATCCAAAGATTCCCCGATCATTTAATCCGTATGGTATCACCGGAGAAAGAAAACCAGGTAGAGATTGAGGCATTATGTCAGGCTTGGCGGAGAATCTTCAAGGGAAATCAGCGTGTCTGACGTTCGACGGAAAAAAATAAAATAAACCGGGGTTAACGGAAGAATTTGGAGATGTGGATCTATTAGATTTTACAATAACAGCGACGAATTACCTTTATTTGTCAGTAATTACGTCATGGTTAACTGGATAGAATTGAATAATTTTCTATCATATCATTGTGTTCCATGTGCAATTGACCCATCCTTATATCGACAGTGTAAAGTGCATCAAACCTTGCTGAAACTGTATTTCGTCACTATCAGATGTGAATTTGCCCAATAATGTGCCAGACTTTAACTGTGCATTGTTCAATCCACAAAATATACTTCCGTAAGCCAGATGATGAAAACCTTCTACAAGGCAACATCTTTAATGCTTGTGACTTGGCAAAAAAGGTAAATATCGTTCAATACTACTAAATGCAAAACCCTATATTTTGGAAATGAAAGCCAAAACCAATACTTCATAAAAAGCACAGACGGTTCCATTTATGAGATTCAAAATGTTGACAAAGAAAAGGATCTGGGTATCATTTTTGACTCCAAACTTACTTTTCAGAGTCATGTTAATACCAAAGGAAACGTTGCAAATAGAAATATGGGAATTATAATGAAATCTTTCACTTATATGGATAAGAAGATGTTTTTTTGCAATTATACAAGTCAATGGTCCGTCCACACTTAGAGTATGGCTCAGTAATTTTGAGTCCTAGATACAAAAAGGATGCAATCGCAATAGAAAATGTCCAAAGACGGGCCACGAGAATGGTCAAAGAACTGAAAAACAAATTATATACTGAAAGGCTTCGAATACTTGGACTCCCTACCCTAGAATACAAGAGAGAAAGAGCAGACCTGGTCAAGTTATATCGGCTTATTAACAAAATAGATAAGACAAACAAAAACACCAAGAACACTAAGAAAAGAAAGTTTCACTATGGGAAACAATTTAAAACTATTCCAAACAAGCCCTAGAATAGACTGTAAGAAAAATGCTTTCAGTGTTAGGGCTACAAAAAATTGGAATGATCTTCCAAATGAGGTGGTACAGGCCCCGGCCATCAATGCATTTTAAGCTAGGCTTAATGAAATATGGAAACAAATCAATAAATTTGAAGCCAAATGAAATAAAAGTAACTAAGTAAAATGACTACAAGACAGAGCATTGCAATATGAAACATAAGAAGCATTTTACTATAAATATGAAACATAAGAAGCATTAAAGTTACGATAACCATTACTATATAATTATAGTCCTGGCAACTTAATGAAAATAAAGAGGAGCACAGGAAAGCGATGGACTGCCATATTTCCTGATTCAAACCATTCAAATGTAAAATTACATCCATAACATATTTATAAGAATAGTAATAATAATAATGAAAGCAATTCATATTTTTTCATACATGCAAGAATAAATAAGAGGAAAGTTACAGTTGTTATTATTACTATAGGCAGGGCCAAAATACGAATGCATAATTGATTATAATAAAACTATGTTCAATTCAATCAATAATTTCCTAAGTAATATTCATAATCATAGGGCAAAAACAGGGCATATAAAGTAAATGATTACCATTTTTGGTAAACATCAAAGGTTTTAAAAGTTTAAATTTTTATTGTACATAATGCAAGTTTCTATCTTTTAAAATCAAAACCTATTGACTGAAAATGAAACCGGAAGTTCTCAAAAATAAACACTAATCAACGGGGAAAACGTATAAAAAAGGGCCGAAGAAGCATAGAAATGCTAAATGTGATCAGACGATCACATCTGGCTTCTATAACTGTATTAACTGATTTTAGAGCACAAATCAGTCATCAAATTCTACACAACTATGGTACACTTGCGTGTTTGACACAACACTCACAAGAACTCGGCGTGCCAAACACTATAGCATTGTACATGTGTTTAACATCCTTTACGTACGTAAAAACGCTAAACAAAGTCAAAACAGGCCTTGTAAATGGGCTAGAATGAAATGTCTTCGATAAAAAATGGTCTGGAAATATACCGTGTGAAAAGAGAGCTCTTTGTGTAAAAAATAAAGCTGTAAATATGATGCGACGTGCTTAACACACATCCAAAATTTTAGCAATTTCCGAAACATTCTTTGAGTGTTCTCTAAATACAGCAAACGGATAAGGGAAAATTTGGTACCTGTGGAAACCTTAGACAATAGCGGGTACTTTAGGATTGGTGTTTTGTCTGAAAGACTACGTAGATTTAATACATACAATTCTAAAGTTTGAATTTTCACGCCGAAGCGGTCATTTCGTCACCATTTTTTTCGTGTTTAATACCATTGTTAATCACGTGATTCTTCCCATTGTCACATGTGAAGTTTCATTGAATTTGGTCCAAGGGTTGCTGAGATCTGGCTGTGGACGGACGGAAGGCCCCGGGAACGGACAGACGGACGGACAGCGTGGCGACTTTAAGCTCCCCCAATTTTTTCGGGGAGCATAAATATATCAAAACGCCAACTATCATTCGTAATATTTTCGAAAGTAACGTTGATTATTAAATCAGTTAGTTTGATAAGATGGTTGAGGAAAATTATTTTATTACATCAAGCGTTATTACATCAAGCGTTTATCGCGACGCCAGATTTAATAACGCCTGATGTAATAAACGGTGATTTCATTACTTAGGTATTGGGGATTAAAGAAATCAAAATAGAAACTTACGAAAAAGGTTTAAACAATTTCATCGAATATATTTTTTTCTAACCCCCCCCCCCCCCCCCCAACTACCATATGTAATGTTTTAAATGTAACTTTGACTTTCATTCAGTTAGTTTGAGAAGATGGACGAGGAAAAGTATTTTATTACATCAAGCGTTATTACATCAGGCGTTGACCCCGACGCCAGATGTAATAACGTCTGATGTTATAAATTGTGATTTCAGCATTTAGGTATTGGGATTAACGAAATAAAAATAGAAACTAACGAAAAAGGTTTCAACAATTTCATCGAATATATTTTTTTCTAAAAACCCCAAATACCATTTGCAATTGTTTTAAATGTAACTTTTACTATCATTCAGTAAGTTTGAGAAGACGGTCCTGGAAAATTATTTTATTACATCAAGCGTTATTACATCAGGCGTTTACCCCGACGCCAGATGTAATAACGCCTGATGCAATAAACTTTGATTTCATTATTCAGGTATTGTGAATTAAAGAAATCAAAATAGAAACTTACGAAAAACGTTTTAACAATTTCATCGAAAAAGAAAAATATATGTCAAAACCCCAAAGTACCATTCTTTAATGTTTTTATTCAGTTTCTTTGATAAGATGGTTTAGGAAAATTATTTTATTATCTCAAGCGTTTTTACATCAGGCGTAGACCCCGACGCCAGATGTAATAACGCCTGATGTAATAAACTTTAATTGCATTATTTAGGTATTGGATATTAAAGAAATAAAAATAAAAACTTCATTAAAACGTTTTAAGAATTTCATAGCAATGTTAAAAAACATTAAAAACCCCTAACTACCATCCCTAATGTTTTAGAAAATTACTTTGAGTATTAATCAGTTAGTTTGCTAAGATGGTTGAGGAAAATTATTTTATTACATCAAGCGTTATTACATCAGGCGTTGAACCCGACGCCAGATGTAATAACGTCTGATGTAATAAACTTTGATTGCATTTTTTAGGGTATTTGGGATTAAAGAAATCAAAATAAAAACTTACTTAAAACGTTTTAAGAATTTCATAGCAATGTTAAAAAACATTTTAAACCCCCAACTACCATCCCTAATGTTTTAGAAAGTAACTTTGTGTATAAACCAGTTAGTTTGATACGATGGTTGAGGAAAATTATTTTATTACATCAAGCGTTATAACATCAGGCGTTAACCCCGACATCAGATGTAATAGTATTGGGGATTAGAGAAATCAAAATACAAACTTACTTACAACGTTTTTAGAATTCCATAGCAATAGGAAAAAACATTTAAAACCCCCAACTACCATCCCTTATATTTTAGAAAGTAACTTTGATTATTAATCAGTTAGTTTATAAGATGGTTGAGGAAAATTATTTTATTACATCAAGCGTTATTACATCAGGCGTTGACCCCGACGCCAGATGTAATAACGCCTGATGTAATAAACTTTGATTGCATTTTTTAGGTATTGGGGATTAAAGAAATCAAAATAAAAACTTACTTAAAACGTTTTAAGAATTTCATAGCAATGTTAAAAAAAACATTTACCCCCCCCCCCCCCCCCCCCCCCAACTACCATCCCTAATGTTTTAGAAAGTAATTTTAAGTATTAATCAGTTAGTTTGTTAAGATGGTTGAGGAAAATTATTTTATTACATCAAGCGTTATTACATCAGGCGTTGACCCCGACGCCAGATGTAATAACGCCTGGTGTAATTAACTTTGATTGCATTGTTTAGGTATTGGGGATTAAAGAAATCAAAATAAAAACGTACTTTAAACTTTTCAAGAATTTCATAGCAATGTTAAAAAAACATTTAAAACCCCCAACTACCATCCCTAATGTTTTAGAAAGTAACTCTGAGTATTAATCAGTTAGTTTGATACATGGTTGAGGAAAATTATTTTATTACATCAAGCGTTATTACATCAGGCGTTGACCACGACGCCAGATGTAATAACGCCTGATGTAATAAAAAGTTTATTACATCAGGCGTTGTATTACATCAGAGGTTGCCACATACGTGATTAAAAGCAATATGGCTTCTCCTTGGGACAATTATACCAACGTTGTAAAGTTTCATGGACCTAGGTCAAACGATTCTTGAGTTAGGGCACTGAAATAAAAAAGGTCTACAGACGGACGGATAAATATTGCGAGATTCTACCACTCTGTGCTTCGTATGTGTGTATGTGCGGGGGTATAATTATTCCACCTGGTAGCTATGTAGCTCTCTTTATTGTAAACTGGCACAATTTTAAAACGCAAAAGACATTTTTATTAGCCATTCTTTTCCTGCAGCCTCGATCGGGACCATAATTTTGGGACATGCATAAGACAATGTATACCCCTCACAACCCAGTGATTTTGTAGTGTCTTCTGTAAACTAACCGGACATCTAAACCTCCCATCACAAAATGCTCTAGTGCCTGTACAAACTGCCTAATCGCTTTACTGATTGAAAACACACGACAACTATGGATAATTTTCGTATGCATTTAATTTTTGGGATTATTTTGACAGACAAGAACCAAGTTTTTGGACTTTTGACCGGCAGAGTGTAGCAAACGTAGGTAGCTAGACGTTTTAATGTAGCCGAGGTAGTGTTTTCAAGGTTACTGAGACGTGTAAACGACCAGAGAACAAATGCATACCACCTACGTCCCGGTCAGCTGCGTGAAAAAACTGTACGTCAAGACAATTATATACGTCAAAGTCACTTACACAACAGATTTATTACGGCTAAGTCTACAGAAAAATGCTATGGTTGGTAATGGAGGGTGGCCGATACATCGTGCCACGTGATAAATCGCCTGCGAGAACCCGTGATTCGCTGTCGTCGTCCTGCTTGGTGCCAGACTCTCACCCAACGTCATCGCATTTGAGCATAAACGGACGTCCATTCTGACAATAGTCATGAATTTAAAGGTCATTTAAAGGCTTTTTTCTTATTCAACGTTTGACACTGTATGACAAACTGGATTTTCCATTGAATTACATAGAGGCAAATATGAGTGGCCTGCCACCATATTCCAAGTATCCTGATACATCCCCCTAATTTCATTTCCATTTCCATTTCGTATTCCATTTCGTACTAATCCGTAAATCTCTAATATAAACATTCAATGCGCTGTGCGCATTTGAATGTTTATTGCGCGTAGAATTTACTATACAGCGTCTATCTAATACATACAGTATGGGCACATATAATTTTCTGAAGAAGTGTCCCTTTTTATTAGCAATGTCCTTCGGAGAATTTGTCGCCAGTCCTCCCGCGCCGTAAGCTTGTTTTGCCGCAACAATTAGCGATATTGGATTGAAGTGAAGGTCTTCAATAAGCAACTTTACCACATTTAGCTCTATGCTCTTTCAGCGATTATCATACTTTGGTAACACCGACTGTTTACGATATCACAAGAAACATTTCCGCGTCATGTGAATCTAAAAAAAAAAACATTACCTAATGTTAACTTTAATTTTTCCCTATGATAAAACAAGAAGCCTTTCTTCAAAGGACGAGTCCCTTGAAATTAACATAAAGGCTGGGTAGATGACAGAGTTCCTTCTGAAATCCTAACCCCCATAAAACCCCGAAATTCAACCCCTGCTCGTCAATTTGAATACAATTAATAGTACGTAATTTACCATAAAAGTGCGAAGCTAGATAATATGCTTGATTTATAGCGGTTTTATGAGAAGGTCTTTCAGTTTTAATGGGTATAAATTAACAGAAGGGCGATAAATAGGTTTGTTATACTGCATACCAACAAGATGACTGCAGACCTTGCATCCTTTCTGACAAGTTATGCAACAGCACCTCATATTACTTTTTCTCTGGCACATAACAAGGTACATTGCGGGCTTGCATCTATGGATATCTAAAACATGTACGAGCTAACATGTCAGATTGTATAGACCCGAATACCAAGAAGTGGAGGCTTAAATATACATTTTTGAGTTCAACACGAGGGAAACGAAACTTTTGTGGATGATCAAAACACTGAACATATAACGACAACGTCGTCCCACGTAACACAACCATTTTAGATTCCGATATTGTCCACCCAAATGAAACCGGGATAACTTAATTTTCGTGTGCAAAGTCCGTTAGTTGAGCGTCTTAACAAAACATTGGCGAAGTGGGGTCAGATGTCCCGGATTAATCTGGCTGGACAATATTATAAAATTTAATGTATATTGATAAATAAAATATATGTTTACGATAAAAAGAAAACATTATTGCAATGGTTCAGAGGGGATTCAAAACTTTGTAATATAAGCGAACACATGGACTCTCCTGTGGATTGGTGTTGAGAAAGTTCATTCACATAAATTGACCAGAAGAAGTCTCCGATCTATAACTTTTGCGAAACACGGTACAGACATCCATCACAACAATAATCCAACAGAGAAAGTCGAGATAGATAGGGAAGCCAACTAAAACCCGGACAGCCCAGCATTGCCAAACGGGTCCCTTGATTCGAACGAACAAGAGAGAGCGAGGGCGACCATTGACCAACTGGAGACGTACCACTGTCTGTCTTTGGGGTGTGGCGCATCAGATTTAGAAGGGCCGGCCCGGAAGATTGTTTGTCGAACATACCAACTGGTAAAAAGAATATACACCTATTTAAGGTCAACCTGAATGGGTGCATTGTTTCTATCTCACAAAAACTTGCATCAAGTTCATAAAGTTCTTTACTATCAAATCTGTAATTTTTTTTACATATCTTTACGATTTCTACTAACGTTTATGGGTATATTGACGCCAACAGAAAGTAAAAAATGGGTATAATCGCTAAAAAGTCTATGTTTACGGTCCTACATCATGCGACGCACCACATTCTTATGAAAACCATGATTGTCACAGTGTTGTTCTGGAGCCTGAATCATCTAGCATGGTTCCTTAAAAGTCGACTTCAAAAGCTTACATTTGATTTTGATAGAATAAACGTGTATTAAAATTACAAATGTGCGTTGGTTGTGTTCAGATAATGTTCATTTTGTAGTGGCAGTTCACATTTCTGATGTAATTAATAAACACAATTTCAAATGTCGTCAATAAAAATATAAATAGAAATCATTTCATTTGAAATGGAGCCTTTTTAAAAAGAATAATTTCATCTCAAATGAAGTCGTTTATTCGATTTATGAATAGCACATTAAATTATTTCTTTAATTTCGTTTATGAAATGGTCCATATTATTTGATGATTTATGCAGAATTAATTGTCCACATTAATTTGTTTCTAAAATCTCTTAGAATATTTATTTCATAGACCTTCGTTTTGAGAAATTGAGGGTATTTGTAATTGAGAAATATTATTTAAGAGATGAATCATGCTTTATGCTCAAACATACGTTGACGTCAGGACCCGGTTTCTCGAAAAAACTTAAGGTTTACAGACCGTGAAAAAAATCTACACTTTCTAGTCATACTAATTGCACCAAATTTCGCACACTTGTAAATACACTTCACATAAGTTGATTCACAGTGCCAGATTTCAAAATTATGCTACAAGAAGAAAATAATTTACAAATATTATTTTCCTCTATATTCATATGCAAGGGAGGTAATTTTTAACATTTTTGTCAAATATTTCCATAAGTATCCATTGATTCAAAATTCTAAACCGTGCAAAATGCTTATATTTGTATTTGGAATGGAAATGTAACACAGTTTAGGAATTATTTGCACTTTTCAAATTTCGCCTCTGGCTCTTTGGTGCTTTTGAGGGGTTGGATACCTTAAGTGCATACTCATGAGAACATGCTCAACTTCAAAGGAATACTCTCCGACGTTGAAAGGTATTAGATTGAAGTTCACGTGGATTTCGTGCAATTTGAGCACGGTGCTCAGATTTGAGGATGAGAACGTACCTAGGTAGGCCTATTTTCGAGAAACCGGGGCCAGGTATACAAAGTACGTTGGCGTCCCTTATAGAAAATGCAAAGGAAAATGTTGAGGTAGTCGTATGAAATGCTTTAAAATATTTCCAATTTGCCTCTATATTTTTGTGTTTTATGTACATAAATCCTTTATCACCGCTCATTTTGTCGTCTGCAGCAGTTTCGCTATTGCATAAATCCACACTTTTGCCGTATGAAAATATGTGTCATGTGGGCTTCTGTTGTAGCCTTGATTTTGAAAAAGTATAATCATTATTGTTCTGGAACTGTTAGTCGAAAGGTTATTCGAAAATAAAATTGTTTCGTACACACTGGTGGTCAATCTCCGAGCAGAGTTGTCGTTCGTTACTCTCACATACATCTCTGCAACGGCCTGGGCGTATGAATGACAAGAATCTTGTCAAACCGAGGAAAACGTGTATTATTACTGTTTAACTGTTTCATGTGTAACATAATAAAGTAGACAAAGAAATGATGATTCTGGTTACATTTGAAAGGCACTATAACTGATGAAATAACCCATATACAATGGAACTATTTTCTCAAGCCTCCTTACCAATGGCAGGAATTTTGTGCTAAAAATAGACTAGGTTTAATGTTTTGTTTTGATAAATCGTCGGTGTTGTTATATAATATCGTATCTACGGCTTGAATCAAGTCGTAGTTGCGAGATTTTATAACAACACTTACGAAATACTATTGTTTGTCCGAAATACGTCACGGTTAGCTGGATAAAATCGTTCCCTATCAGAATGAAACGTACAGAAAATTTGAATGAATGACATCAATCTAAAAAAATTAAATTATTTTCGTTGGAAAATGATATTAAATTTTAAGCAACGTGAAGTATGACATATTTTGGACTGTGGAAAAGAAAAATTATTTGTTATTGTCGTTTTGATGTGATAGAAAGTGACGTAATCTAGCAGATGATGACGCAATACTCTCTGAGGCAACCACAGAGGTGAATGTAATGAATGAACCATGTGCAAGAGAGTGACTGGTGGTAAACTCGGCCAAAACGTGGGACGTTTTTTCGCGAACAATGTATTCCATCGGAGTTGTTATAAAATTTTATAACAACACCGACGGTTTGTCAATACATAACGGTGAACACGGTCTATTTTTAGACCAAATTGATTGCAATAAGAGTTAAAAATCTTTAAACTCGCATTTAAACGGAAAATATCTATATCTTGTTGTAGCGAAAAACGTCCCTCACTTTGGCCGAGTTCACCACCAGTGGTACAATCAATTCAATTCGTGTACGATTTTTCTGCGACGTGTACAAATGACATCTATAGCTCATTAGAATCAAAGTTCTTCCGGTATTTCTCGTGGAACAGCACACTCCCCCTGGGAACACGACTATCTGTCATTTGTAATTATATCACTGCCATATTAAATGCCCTTTTTTGTATTCATCGACGATAATTATCTTGTAATTAAATCGTTGTTTTCCAATTAAACTTTCCATCTAATATTTTTTTTTCAAGTGGTTTAGTACCAATCGAAGTCTGGGTATCAGCTTCAGCGAAAATTATCCCGCAATTACCCTTATAAAGTATTATCATTAAAGAGAAAAATGACACAATATTGTAAATAGAACCCATAATTGTTTATTAACTTTTGATTGCGAAATCGTTTTGCTATATCAACAGCGAAACGCACATAACAATTAAACGTAAATTGGAAAACGTCAAATTATTTGAAATTATAGCCTTGCACGACACAATCTCCCTCCATTTTTAAAGATCATTTCCGGTTTAGTGACGTTATTTCCATGTTGTGTTTGTGTAAGTCACGTGCTGGTTCCCGCGTTAAATGCCGGCTCATTATTTACCCTTCTTCAAACGGCAAACATTTGGATTGTTGAAATTACAAGCAGATGACTATAATTATATATTATAGGTTTATACAGTTTGCGTACAAACATACCAAGAAATTAGTGGTATAAAGTGAGAAAATGTTGGTTGTTAACATTAGTATGTTCTACAGCTTTCTCCTTTAGAACAGCATTTACGAGTCTTGTTTGGAAACATGGTTTAACCTTTCCAGAACTGATCCAAATTTTAATTCGTTGAAAAAGTCTGAATAGTGCTAAAACGTACGGTCTGTTTCTAATCGCAGATACAACATAGCGGGTTAGACTGCCTTTTTCTTTACTAAGACCAATAGTATTTTTCTTGTAAAAATACGTTGAAATAAGGCGTGATCAAGTTCTTGCATTCGAGAAAAGGGTATACGGACAATAACGACAGACTTTAAATAATACTTTAATTATATAACAGGGTTTCATTTAACATTCATATGACTTTTTCCCAAGCAAAGTTTTTGGTGTTTCTTCGAATGACGATTTTTCGAACTTTAACTGCACGTTCTCAACTTCCGTGAAATATGATTCCGCGTCAATATCACGTCCAAAATTATACTGTACGCCCCCCCCCTTTTTGGACGTCTTTCGGCCGTGATGAGGACGTGGAATGGTGTATGTGACCAGGCCTTTAAGAATAAGTAGTCTTCTCCAGAAATACCTCATTATATATTTTAGAGGTTACCTGATTTACAAACGAGGCATATTAGAGATTTGTACCAGATACTGATTTGGCTTGATCTGGTGTTGAGGTACTTTGTGAGAGAAAGAATTCTGATTTATTTAAAGATATCTTTTAAAATACTTCTCAAAATGTTTTAAGATAGAGCATTCTTTAGATCGAAATTTTGAAGCCCTTCAGTTGGCAGCGCCACTGCTATATTTCTTTCGGAACCCATCTGCATCTTAGGTAGGAACAATATAAGAGAAAATTGACCGATAAGTTTCGAATGTGCAATGATTATAAATAAACCGCGCTTTTCCGAACCCTCACATATAATACGAATGACGACACCATGACATCACTTGTACTCGTAAAAAGTATGGAATTTCCGGAACACCCCGGTCAGAATCCCGGTCTTAAAAACTCTTTACGAAAAGATTCTGAAGGGGTTTTCAAAACATGTATCCTTAATAAAGAGCATTTGGGCCTTTCTGGTACACTTTTTGTTTATCTTTGAACATGTTAGAAAGAAGAAAGACCGGATTAGCCTCGGATGTATTGTTGCAAACAGGTCCTTTCGAAAATGAAATGCTATGGCAGCGGGTGTTGTTGTTTATTAATTGCATTTATAACGAGGTACATGTTTCCAAGAACGCTTACTATAGTTTCTGAAAAAGAGTTATTCGATTCGCAGATCTGGTCTTCAAGAAAATATAAACGAAAATGACACTTTACGATTTATTTCTTGGCAAAATAATTATTGTCAAAGAAAGGAAGGTCAGCCCCAGCAATCGCCGGATGGGTGTTTAATTTCAGTAATTTCAGATTGTGGATATAAGAGAATCAAATCTTTCCCAAGAACATGTAAAAGTTATGGCCTAATTACCGCCATATTAGAAATATTCACGTGACCTAGCCTCGTTCTGCGTGACGTTAGTTTGACAGGAGCCGGACGCGAAATCACTGATAACTCTAATTACTATGAATATCTCAAGTTGAATTATAATTACTGGATGATGCGTGTCAACCTAAAACGTGCCGTCTAGAATATTTCAATATCAACATGATAAAAAAGAATGGCGCAATATAACGGGTATATCATACGAAAATGAACTTGGGACAAATTCATTTTCATGGGCAAACTCCGTTAGTTAAGCGACATAAGAAAACACTGCCGAATTGGGGCATTTGCATAATTATGCAGATGTTCCGAGTTCATGTTGGTGGACTATATCGATCTTTTACGTGTTATCTTATCGATCAAATTGTAAAATATACATGTATATTGACAAGTCGACCCAGGCTAAAATTTGCTGGTCATATCTAAAAATGTGTCTTAATGTATCCCTGCATAGCATAATTAATAATTCCACAAATCTTTGAATACCATAACTTTTTTTCTCAAATTTACCTCCATTTTCGGCATTTGTGACAACGGAAATTGACAAGGGTTTCGAGTTTTTTTAATGTACGATGCCACGGATGTCGTCGATGTTACACAAAATGTTTTGTATCTACTAATAGGCATGTCAAGTGCGAAATTCGCAGTGTTCGTTGTCATTTTATTCGGTGAACTTTGGTTTTCAACGATTGTGTACCGACCATACACCGAACACGTAACGAACTTGTAGCGAATGTCTCGAACAGCCAACGTTGTTTCTCCGAAATATCCCCCAATTCGTTCCCAAACACCAACGAACCCCCACCGTTTGAGTAACGAATATAACGTCATATTCGGAATGGCATCGTCAGGATCGGTGTGTTTCGTTAGCGGTTCGTTTAACCTTTTCGGCCCGATCGGTAAAAAACGCACCTTCATCGGAATGCAAACGCTAGTCATTCGGTGAGATCATAACGAACATACCGAACAGGAATTCGTCTGCGAATTAATAATTACCGACACCAAAACGAAAGTAACGAATGCCAGACGCAAGCCTACCGATCCCTCTGCGAACGATTACCGAACTCATTCCGAAATTTGGATTCGCTGCATTCGTTGAAAAATTTTGCGCATGCTCAAAAACCTTTTAGGCGTCTGTGAACACCGCGTAATGTTGACGAAAAGCACCGAATGGCACCGTAAACATACCGAACACAACCCGTTTGTGGAACGAACCTTTAACGAATAAACCGAATTAAGGTGGCCGAAATCGATTCGACTGCGCATCCAAAACGCGCATATTGTCGTAAATAAGATAGCGAATTAAAGTTTCAGAAAAAAAGGTAGAAAGTTAGATCCGTGACATTTTTTGAGTTAAACTAGACAAACTTTTGCATCAGTTTTTCATCGAACAAGAATAAAACGTGAAAATATATCAGGCCGTATTTGAAATGTTTCGATGACGTCATTTAAACACGTGCGTTTTGACGTTCAAAGTAACGACGTCGGTAATACGGTTAAGGTAAGATTCACAAAATCGGCCGATTTCTGACGAATGTATCGTTAGAAAAGTCCAAATTTGGTTCGAATTATCGGAATCTACTGACTTTTGTCTAATACGTTCCACTTTCACACTACAGTTCCAGACATTACACCAATGTTAGATAAATATAGCTTACTCCAAAACCATTTAGGCCTAAATTTTCCCTTTTCCACAATAGAATAAAACAATTTTGAGACGTCAAACATTTATTTTAAAATCTATTTATGTTTTCACCAAACAAGCAACATATTACGATCATGATTATGATTTTGGCCAATACTTCCTATAACTATGTACTAATTAGCTATAGGCCTATAAAGTCGAGCTAAAAGTCTGCTTTTTTCAGTGGAAAAGTACACGTTTGAGACGGTCTCCCGTTTATGTACAGTGGTGACATTTTTTTTATTTCTTTATTTTACAGATCATTTGCAGGTTCATCAATTACCAAATCATTATCAAATTTTCTTATGCAGGAAATTCTAAAATTTTAATATTTGCGCCAAAGATCAGCTGAAATACTGCTATTTCGGCACTTTTGAGACAACCCCCAATTCATATACTGTGGTGACTTTTGTTTTTTACTTCTTTAATTCACAGATCATGACCAGGTTCATCAATTTACAAAATATTATCAAATTCTCTAGGGCAGAAATTCTCTATTTTTTAACATTTGTGTAAAAATATTCAAATTTCCCACTGGCTTCCATGTTAAAAATAGCCATTTTAGTGCTGGTTTTGAGACGGCCCCCATTCTTTCCCTAGATGGTGACTTATCTTTTTTATTATCTTAATTTGTCAGTAAGGATTCACGTTATAACATGCGACAGTATGAGTCAATTCTCTAGGTCAGTTTTCTTGTTATGGAATCGCATTCGGCCACCTTAAGTTCGGTACGCATTCGGTGTAAAAAATCGGTTAGGTGGGACAGGCCTATAATGGATGAAATAACTCAAAGACGCTTTAACCCGAAATCGTTTGGGTAAGATTAAATTAAAGACGTAATGATAATGTTATCAGATTTTCATAATTTCTGTTAGATCAATCAAATTTTATGATAAATTATGGTAATGGTTGTTATTCTATCAGTCCGTTATGACATTATGGTCGTGGGAAATGGACGGGGTATTTGTCAAAGAGGTGTCCAAGATCATGGCCTGTGTGATGGAGTACTCGACAATTTTGACACGAAATTATAATTTGTATTGGTGTTTGCATTGCAATTATAATGTGATAAAAGTTGGAATGGAATACTGTTACAAGAATAGAACTGTGCGCTATTAATTTCTCAAGTGCTTTGATTAAATGGATGAGCTTATGGACTATGAAATAAAACCAGTTCGATTTTGCAGGGCCATAAATACTGTTAAACTAAATAGAATATGAAATTGGCCATTGTTTTGGCGGAATAGTTAGGATATTTGACTCAAAATGGAAGGTTCGAAACTTGTTGGAATCAATCGTGTCGACTTATTTGGCATTTTTGCGACCTATAAATGAGCCAACAGCTAACTTAATGACTGATTACTATAGGTCTATTGGCAGAGATACGTTGCAAGCAAAGACACAACTGTATCATTGGTTAAAACTGACCGACACTTTAGATAGGGATTACAATTTAAGGTAGTCCACCCTAATGAGATGCATGCGACCTCGGAATTCTCGATCGACGTCGTAAATATTCGGTTGTAGAAAGTTCCGATTTTTTCCAAACTGGTAAAGTTTCCGTATAAATCAGATACGTTACGAAAGATTAAGGTGATGAGGGACTATACATGTAGCATTTATCATAACATAGAAAATTGTTTTTTATGTATTCAAGTACAACTCGTACCAAATTAAACCTTGTGTTTCAGCGTCGCGTAGTTTCTGGTGTATATGTATTTAGTTACGTTGCCATGACGTTGTGAACGTCACATAAATTCTAAAAATAACCATACAACGGATATTCTACCTTAAAAGGCGACGCAAATATGATTAACCAAGTCTTTGATGTACAAGCATCCCATGCGATGTGAAAAGTTAACAGAAACAATTGGATAGGTAATGGATATTGGGTGTAATGACCATTTGTCAAAATATTTGATGTCTGTATTTGCTTTCATTTACTGATAAAGACCGCAAAATACTCGCCCAAAGGCCTTTAACCCTTTCCCAAACGACAAAATTTTAGGGTGATCCACGTCAAAAACTGCCACAAATGACAAAATTGATGTTATTAAAGATAGGATTTGTGTAAAATATGGCATAGAAAATATTGAGATAAAAGGAGAAACTGCTGGTTATCAGCAGTTTCTTCTTTTGTCTCAATGTTTTCCCAAGCCATTTCTATTAGGGACGTCAAAACCAGGTCTTGTTTGGGAAAGGGTTAAATGAAAATATATTCAAATTATTGTATAATAAAGAACGAATTACAATAAATTTGCAATGACCGCGGGGTGGCTCTTTAGTATGAAATTTGCCGAAGATAAAAACGCTGATTATCCGCCCCTAGTAAGCGAGTAACGTTTGATCTCGCGTGATCGCGACTGGAGATCTCGCCCGGTATCGTCACCTGTTGAGTCGTTAGCGAGACTTCGGCGAGATTTCGTGGATAAACTTCAAAAACATCGCAACTGCAGCTTAGTCAAGCTGCAGTTACGATGGTTTTGAAGTTGAGTTCGTTTGCTGATCAAACCTTTTTCTACCTTTGAAATTAATTTCCATCTAAAATAAAATGAAAATAAGCCTACGTGTATGTAATTTCATCGCTCAGACTCCATAATGTTACTTCTTTACAATTTCTTGGCGACGTTTAAAACGTTTTTTTGGGATGTGGGACTGATAACACAGAGCACCGTGAAGGTGCTAGTTGGGGAGCCTGGTCTCCTATCTGTTATATCACGTACATACATTTACTTCAACATAGTTTGTAAATCGATCTGAATCATCAGTTCTCGAATGGGATTCTGGAATGATTTTGGAAAAATATGCCGATAGTAAGCGTTTGAAGCATTTTTTAATAAATGAATTTCCGTTTATCATTTGCAACAGCTTTCAATTATTGACAGGTTTAAGAAAGTCTTCGTTTGTAAAATGGTTAACTGTACCAGTAAATGCTCTTTCAAGATCATGATATCTTTTAATCATGTCTGTAAAAGGGTAATTAGGCATTAGTACCTTCCGAGCTGTGTCCCTCTTTATCAATTATGTATGTAAATTTATGCTAACCGCATGATATAATATTTATATTAATAATTATATGCCTATTTACGATTAGATGTGTATCATTAAGCCCTTGAGTCCCATTAAGTTGGATGGAACTCTTTCTACCCCTTTCCCAAACAAGACTTGACTTTTACACATTCATAGAAAACGTTGAGACAAATGAAGAAAATGTTCGTTAACCGCCGTTGTCGTCTATTGTCTCATTATCATCCTGCGCTGTATTGCATAAAAAAGTATCTTTATCAATAACATTGAGTCATCTGAAGCAAATCTCATATTAGAATCGTCAGATTTGTTTGCCGTTTAGGCCAAAGATACCCAATATTGAGAAACATACATTTATCATAGAGGCTATAACACCCTCAAGTCATCGTTGATACATGTAAATTAATTCATTAGAATAACTATACTCAGAAAAAAAGAAAGAAGAATTTATTGATCGCCCTCACGTATTTATACTGGCGTATTTCCGTATCTGCATGCTAAGAAATGCCACAAGAGTACATAATGGATCGTGATCAGACTTATTTTGATGAATGGCTGTCAAAAATGCTTTAACCCTTTACCAGGCGACAAAAATTTGGTGACAAGCAATTTCTTCACTTTCCGGAATGTTTTCCAAAGCCTTTATTTTGTGTGAGTCAAAATACGTTTTAGTGGTAATGAGTTCAAGATCTTTTTCGGGTTTCTGGATAAAAGCATACTTTAACAAATACGAGGGCTGTTCTTTCCTTCAACCATTCAATACCAAGCAATTCGTATATTTTACCTGCAAGTTCTACGCCATCCCTAGCAACGAAAAGTGCAGAGGTTTCCCGGATATCCGATTTACCTCGCCAATTTCCGTTGACACATATGACGGCGAGGTTACACTAAGTGTTTGGTGTACAATGGGTGGAGTACCTTAGAATATTATCTACAAACACAAAAACACACACATAAATTTATCCCTTTAAGGCCAAAATTAACAAGATTCGAATCACTGGTAATGGAAACTGTTAAAAGCTATCCGAAAATGTCTTATTAGATATTCAATGAACAATTTAACAAAATCACCTCTAGGGAAATTTATCAGTTTAATTATTTACATTAATTTTGCTGAATAGTAAATTTACGTACAAAAACAAATGTTAATTCTTTTTATAAGCATTATTTTTTTTGCCTTCTATAACTTGGTATATATAGTAAGGGAACGTCAGCTGAAATATTGCGATTATCGAAAAAATCTGAAAAGGTGACTTACATAAGTACTTTTGCATTTTCAATATGAAAACAATTTTGGAAAATTGGAACATAATGATCCATTAGAAAAGTGTACCTGCTTGCAGAAAAGCGCAATTGGTGGTGAAAGACGTGACACAACAACAACAATTGCATATTTTTGTCAATAATATTATCATTAGATCTATGTGACCGATTTGAATATGGTTTGAACTTCTTATACCTCACGATAAATGACCTGGCAGAGCAGCCCATGCTAATCGAATGGAATGCTCTGCCAGGTCAATTCTCGTCCGCTGTACCACATCCAGAAAATCCTTGACATTTTTATCCTATGTTACTAGATCCCCTATATGCTTCAAATCAAAGTCTGATTGTTGGCGTATTAACAAAGTTATTGAAGGTCTTCTGCAATGGATGTCAAGTTTTTGTTTTTGTTTTCTTTTTCGCGCGTGTTATACCTCACGATAAATGACCTGGCAGAGCAACCAATGCTAATCGAATGGAATGCTCTGCCAGGTCAATTCTCGTCCGCTATACCCACCACGAGAGCTTTAAATTAGTGCCCATAGACGCTATTTACGTTTTTTTTTTACTTTTGTTAAATATTTAAAGTTATTGGTACTGCTCAGCAAAAATATGAAGCTGACCTATATGCAAGTAATAATTATGACGCGGAATAATCACTTAAAGCCAGTAATCGTATACCGTCTTGCAGAGTCGATAGTTTACGTGTGTATTATGGCTTTGTATTCTGCAAGTGCTGCTGGTGCCAATAGACATCATACATGTACGATGGACATTCTCGAAATCATATAACGTCGGTGGGGAGTTAAAACCTCGTAACTCCAGCTTTTTCAAGCTGTAGTTACGAGGTTTTGACTCCCCACCAACGATAATTTAGCTAATCAAAATATTGGTTGGTCGTCAATAACCGTAGTATCAAGTGTTGTAAGATTCTCTGATTCAGTCCATTTTCAAATCGGCCATTGATAAAACAAAATTACTGAAGATTTTCTGAAATTGTTGTCACGTGATTTCCAAATGTGGGTAAATTTGATTGGCTGCGGACGGAGGGTAGCAAAATGGGCCATTTTGTTGGATGATTTATAGCGACTCTATGGTAATGAGAGTTTAATACGTGGAGAGGCCGCAGTTAATAGCTCTCACCTGCCGTGAAATTCCTTTAAGTATTTATGAATTAATATGAAAATCGTCAATTTGTTAGGATACCCGCTCACTTAACCGTTTCAATTTTATCATCCCCCTAAACACCCTTTGCAACACGAGGGTACGTTTTGTCGGTTACACTTTGATGCGAGTAGCTTACTCCTCGTTCAGTCAATATTCAAAACCAATCCAATATGAAAATGGATGCAGTTGACATCAGTTCGTCATTGTAATAAAAGACAGCATCCAATCAATCCCTCGATGGCTTTGACTATAGCAAGGTAATATCTACAATCCCTAATGAACGTGATGATCATTTGGTCAGTTACTCCTTAGACTGTATCGCTGCCTGCCGTAAAAAAATTTCTTAAAGCTGCAGTTACTTGGTTTTGGAAGATAACCATCTATATGTGTATTTCAATCATTGGAAAGCATTTACGGTAAAGTATAAATTCTGGTAGCCAGCATTTGCACCTCTTCTGTTCTCCCTCAATTTACCAAACTGTTGTCTTTCTGGAAAATTAAAGTCAATGATTTTTCCAGAAACAATAATCTATTTCGAATAAGCCGTTACTTGTTCTGATTGGAGGTTGATCTTGCGCTGGTGCGAGAAATGCCAGGAACACTCGGTTATATAGGAACATTCACCAGCATATCGCCGCTTTTCAACAAACACCTCGTAACTGCAGCTTCTTTAACCCTTTCCCAAACGACAAAATTTTAGGATGGGCCAATTTGAAAACTGCTGCAGACAACAAATTGAATGTTTGTAAGGATACCCTTTGTGTACAAAATAGCTCAGAAAATATTAAGGCAAAAGGAGAAACTGCTGGTCATCAGCAGTTTCTTCTTTTGTCTCAATGTTTTCCCATCTAATTCCTAATTGGGACGTCAAAACCAGGTCTTGTTTGGGAAAGGGTTAAAGCTGCAGACCTGTACGAGTTTTCTGTTGAAAAAAAAGCGACATCATTAATAAAACTGAAACTGTCATTATGGTTTAGGGAAAAGGGTTAAGAACATTAAAGTCGACGTATCAGAAAGTATGTGTAGCGTGAAAACGATAAAACTGTTAAAGAGTACTGTCAAAGAATAAATAAAAGTTAATAAAAATTCAAATAGGATAAGATTCGAATCTGGCAAAAACGATGGATTCGCTGCTTTTCAACGAAAACCTCGTAACTGCAGCTTGTTTTAGGCTGCAGTGACGAGGTTTTTGTTGGAAAGCGAAGAATTGTTAAGGAAGGACGGAAATGGGGTTTTGCGGATGAAGTTATGAGGCATTCGAGATTTACATTATAAGGGTATAGTATGGTGCGTTATGTCCATTTTTTAGGTTCTTCTTGATGTAAGTGAAAGAGGTTTCCATCATACGTTTTCGTGATCTTAAGACATTGCTATAATCATTTAACTTTGATGGACAACTGTAAAATTGAAAATAATAGGAAAAATGGTCACTTAAATTTACAAAATTTCGAACCCGTGATTTTACAAATGGGCATAACTTTTGTAATAATCATCATACCTTTACAAAATTTTACATGTACATCTACAGGAATAGTACACACCGATTGTCATAATTATTTCTCGATAATTTTCATATTTAGAGGTTGCTCTATAAGCAAAGCTCAAAAAGCTCTAATTCGAGTAAGAGCTTGAGATATTGCATTTGAAATAATTGAATTGTCACAGAATAATAGCCAAAGGCCGGACAATATAGAAAAACGTGACATTGTGTATTGTACTAAGACTGCAATAGAGATAGAGAGATTGGTGGGTGGGCAAATCGTGGTGTTTTATTCTATCAGACGAAAAAAATCCACGTAGAGCTCAAGATATTGCATTAATAATAATCTAGGTCCCACAAAATGTAAGACAAATGCTAGACCTTGATGAAAAACTAAATCTCATGACATTTAGAAATGCGCTTGACCAAATAACAGAGGAAGAAAGTGGTGGGTGGGGTAAATATTTCTTTTTTGTTTATATAACGTTTGGCCATTATACTTATTCAATAAACTGAACTTTATGAATCAGAACATTAAACGGGTCAATGACAAAACATGCACAAACAATTCAGTAAAGTTTTGTTTTGATTGGTTTATATTTGTAGCTATTATAGTGAAAGAAAAGTAAAAAAAAGGGGAATTTCACATTTTAGGCCTATATTAACTTTAGATGTGTGATTTCGATCAATTACAAATGCACATATGCAAGATCAGATGGTCCCCAACACTTTGCCAAAATTTTGTTGAAAGCGGCAATTTTGAAAAATTCAATGGCACATTACTCTAGACGTGAAATTGCTATTCAGATGAAAATTTCACTGATGCAAGCTTTTATAGTCATCAACATAATGTATAAGTTTTCTTTTTATTAGTCAATATGCGTGGCTGTTACACTGAAAAAATGCTCAAATGCAATTTTGTAAAATTTAAAGAGCTTATTCTAAATGTTTGATTTTGATCAAGCTAACAATCACCCTTACGCAAGCTTCCCATTTCTTATAAGTTTCGTCTAAATTGGTAAATATTTGTGGCTCGAAAAGGCAATTTTGTCAAATTCAATGGCACATAACTCTAGATGTGGTGTTCCAATTAAGCTAAAGAATCATGTTTGAAAGATCTTAAAATTAAGTTGTATATAATTGACCAATATTTGTGGCTAAAACAAAGCCGTATATGCAATTTTGTCTAAACCAAGGCACATAACTTTGAATGCTTGATTCCAATCAAGCTAAAAATCGCTCTTAAGCAAGATCCCACGGTCACCAATTCAATATTTCTTCCAAATTTCGTCTTAATTAGTCAATAGTGTTGGCTGTTAAAGTAACAACAAACCCGAAAAGCGAATTTAGTCAAATTCAAGGATTTATAACTCAGGATGTTACGTTTCGATCCAGCTAAAAATACACTGATGCAAGATCTTATAGTACCCAAATTTCTGTCCAAAATTTCGCTCAATTCGTCCATAAATTTTGTTGATATAAGAGGCAACAGAAAGTTTAGACCTGTTATTTTGATAAATTCAAGGGCACATAACTCCGACTGTTTGCGTCCGATCAAGCTAAATAGAATCACATATATAAAGTCTTAGAGTCAACAATATTTTGTTTAAGTTTTGTCATAATTGATCAATATTTGTGGTAATTATAGAGAAAAAATGGTTGAAAAGGAATTTTTGTCCAATTCCAGGGCACATAACTATGTATGTAAGACTCCGACCAAGCAAATATTCCACTTATGCAAGGTCTTATAGTCACAAATGTTTTGTCCAAGTTTTGTTTCAATTGGTCAATATTTGTGGCTGAAAGAGGGAAAATAAAGTCAAAAATGGAAATTTTGTCGCACATAACTCTAGACATGAAATTGCAATTGAACAAAAAGATTATCTGAAGCAAAGTCCTACAGTCACCAACATTTTGTAAAAAGTTTTGCTATAATTGGTCAACATTTGTTGCTATTATGGCGAAGATAGAGTGAAAAACGGTAGTTTTTGTCAATTTCAAGGGCACATAACTCTAAATGTGAGATTCAGATCAAGCTGAAAGATACATCCATGCAAGGTTTTGTCATGACCAATGTTTTATTAAGGTTTTGTCAAGACGTTTCAAAATTTGTAGATGATATAGTGAACAAAAAGACAAAACACGTATTTCTTACATTCAAGGGCAGATAACTCAGGATTTTCTGCTGCAATCAATCAACAAATATGTAATATGGGGAGATCAGATACGGACAACATATCATAAAAGTTTCCATTGATGTGATAATTAGGTGAACACGAAATTATATGGGGAAACTAAAGAAGAACGCGTTAAATAAAAACATAACTTTTATGACGTTATATATACTCGGCAAAACTGCTAACGCATCACTCAGATCTTTGTTAATATTTTTTTAACGAATCTACGGAATACCTTCAAAATTTGCACATGCTGACTACCACCATTTGATAAGATATCTATGAAATTTCATAATAAATGTTACAGTATCTTGTAAAATATTGAACTTTGTTCACCCTTAATTCTAAAATTCTAAAATTCATCAAGTCTGAAATTTGATTAAAATGGAAAATTCACGCATAACTTTCAAACCTTTTGTATTGGCTGAAAGAGTTTCTGTTTATACAAGTTACCCTTCAAAAAAACAAACCGACGGCTTTAACATTTTTATGGGCGCGTAATGTATTCCCACAGAGGCATTGTTACATCACTAGTGCCGTTGGTGTCATTGATGGCGTCGACGGCGACGTAGGTTACGTGAACAAAAACGTATCGGTCTATATCTTATGAACTGTATAAGATGCAGTCTTGATATTTCACACATAGACAGGCCACAACAAGATCTTTCATCTGACTTTATAAAATTTGACCTTGTGACCTTGACCTTGAAAAATTGACATTTTCTTTCAAAAAGGTGCGTCTATGCGAGCTACGTTGTCCCGGAACAGCCCTTGTTATGTTAGATAGAAAATTGATTTTTTTCAGACTTTAATTTCACAATAAACCAGCTTTCAAAATCAATTCAAACAAAAATGATTGAAAAAGATCACAAGTTACAGGAGCCGAAAAACTGTTTTGGTCCCCTTTGGTATGACGCGGTCACATAAGAAAGAAAACTTAGAAAAAGTCTTATGAATGAGTGCAGAATCTTGTGGGATAAACATTTGCCAAATTATAAATCTAAATCTTTTACAATAAAGAAGTTATGCAATTTTAAAAAGTGATGCGTTAGCTCTTTCGCTGAGTATATAAAGTTCATTTTAAGGCCCACGGCTGTCCATCAAACTTTTTTGGTGATGTCTACTTATCCTTTTTACGAATCCATTTGATTTAAACCTCTTTCACTTACATCAAACAGAATTACACAACGCACCGTACTATACTTATCATGAGTCTAACAATTCATTATTAATTTAATATATTTATTACATTCTCGTACATTAACATACATTGATGCTATGATAACAATAATAAAAAAGATAATCTAACTCTTTCCCAAACAGTCTCTGGTTTTGACGACCATTATAGAATAATCTAGTGACAGCAGATACAAGCATTTAACCATTTGTGTCAATATATCCTTTATTGTACAAAAACCCAATATCTATCAAGATCCGCGTTTTTGTCTGCAGCAGCGATTAAATAAGAGTTTTGCTAATACTTTGTTGTTGTTTTTTTGCAAATATTGGTAACAGTACATTATGACAAATTCACAGGCGTAGATGATAATGGTTGTATATATTTATTAGATAAATGATGCAATTGTGTTGTTGTTTTCATCGCTTCCTCGATGGGCAAAACAGCTAAAAAAGTCGAAGTCTACAAATCCAGTTCAAAGCCAGTATCAAAAAGAACACTATCACAAATTTTGGGTGACCTGTATGTCACATCGATAAGAATTAATACATGGATAAATAAAAATGTAAAAGAATATAAAAATATGATAAAAACAAATAATATAAAGCTGTTAAGCACGACGTTAAAACTAACTAAATACATGTACGAACAAATTGTCCTATCTTAAAATATTTATTTTCGGTGGATTTTTATTTAAGAAATGAATTCAATTTTATTTTTTTCATGCAGGTATGAAAAATAAAATCTAATCACACTGTATGAACCCGCGAAGCGGTTCATACGAAAGTGTGATTAGATTTTATTTTTCATACCTGCATGAAAAAAATAAAATTGAATTCATTCCTTATAATTTATTATTACATTTTATTACCGTAAAAAGTAATATTTGCGACTAGAAAAGATGAGAAATCGTCCGGACAATGTTCAAAGAAGCGGACAGATTTGCGATATCTGGCCGCTGCCAAGGTATTTAGATGTTACGCACGTGCCTTTCCGTTACTAAAATTTTAAATGACGTCATAAAAAGCGCGCGTTACTGCAACGTTGTTTACAGCGAATTCAGACGTCGTAACGTTATTTTCCATCCTCTCAAGTGCGTTTTAAGCAATAAGTCTTTGAAATTGAGTTTGTTTCAACTAGAAAATCTATTTAAGAGTACGATTTAATGATAAAACTTGCAATTTATTACTCAAATTGAACGTAATATGCCGATTTGTAAAGGACACATCCATTTATCCATATTGTTGACACCGAAAGAAGTTCCGGCAAAGTCAATTCTTTTTTCATGGAGTTATGAAAAAAAATCTTTAGCCAATCAAAACGCTTGGATTTTAACGAAACCAACTAATATTAAATCATTAAACCATACATCGAAAATTGTAATGTGGCCATGTAAACGTCTTTAACGCTCGGTGGTATCGGACTTTTAGTATACGGATAAGTTACGTAAAAAAAAATAGTACCATAGAAAATATGTACTCTCTGCTACCGAATGATTACAACGTAGCCCGAAAAATGCCGATGGCGTCTTTGTCTTTTTTGTGGGTATTGTATCTTAAATCACGTGGCGTCGTTGCATTAATGTACCGGTAATTTAGAGCAGCAAATTATTATCTTTTTAAGATTCACACTGTTTGGATGTGTGATGGCGTAAATAAATTTGTATCTTTGACGATAAAGGTACATTGAGTAATGCGGCATACCAACTATGACATTGTTGACATGCGTCACTGAAAAAGAATAACCACATTTCAAGTGCGATTACCTCTGTACGGATAATAATGAAAGCGAACAACAATATTTGCATTGGATATGGTCATGGTATTCTACATGTAATGTCGCCATTTTCAGATTTATACGATGTCCGAATTTCTCGGACGATGCCGTAATGATTAGGTGGTAGCCAGAGCCTATTTTTTTTTATATCCGTGTCCATAAAGGCCGAATAGAGTTCGATTAACTGCGACGTCGCAAGAAAGTTGCAATGCCGTATGATTCTTAAATAGGCAATATTGCGGAAAGAGCACCTAAAAGCGGCCCATACACGATCAATATCATTGACAATATTATTGAGTCATAATATTGACAATATTTTTCTAGCCACCCATACACGATCAATATTATTGACAATATTAATTTAGAGAACAATCAAACATGGGTTACATAACGTCAATAAAAATATTGAAGAAAATATTTCAGCGATCGCAGATATTCATCAATAGTATTGACAATCCTTCAATATTGCCCATTCACGGTCAATATTATTGTCAATACCAAATATTGACAATAATATTGTCAATGATATTGATCGTGTATGGGCCACTTAATAGAATAAGAATTGGGTTCCGTATACAACTTGCTGACGTTTTATTTAGCTATATAAATAAGGGTACGCGAGGCGACTCATTACCTGTATAAAAAGATGGGCTCAGATTAGCCAAGCGATAAACTAGTTGGGCTATTCAAAACGCCTGACACTCTGATAGTAGCGTATAGATTTAATTTTTAAACGCCTTTATTGTCGTCAGATTCTATAGGCGTTAAAAGGAGAAAATCTAGTCGCCGCAGCTGTTTTTGTAGTCGAAATAAACCGCGGCACGTGAAGTTGGCAGTCGTTTGAGGTAGAAAAGCCGTAACATTGCCCTTTCGAGATTCATACAACGCCGTAAGCTGTCCGGCGACGTCGTAAACGTTTTGAGGTATCCGATCTATACAGGTACTTGTAAGTTTATGAAGAGGAAAAAAATTCTGCACTTTATGCTGCTAAATGAATACGACGTCGTCTAAAGATATCGACGTCGTGTGAGTTTCTAATACGGATATTCTACCTTAAAGCAACAAACAAGATTTTTAAACCGACTTGTTGTTCACTAAAAACGAAAATTCGAGCGTTCATGTTTCACTTATTTTATGTTTTGTCAAGTTGATTTTGGAAAACATTGTTAGTCCAAGCTATGATAATCTTGGCTATTAGGTCCGAAAATATTGTTAGAAGCAGAAAAGGATATCAAATGTCCTTTAATTTTCTATAAGAATCACTGCTCAATCTGCTTCAATATTTTCGGCGCAAAATTGCTCACAAAGGGTCACAACTATTCTACCGTTTGGGACAGAGATACGTAGTCATCAAGCCATGGTAGGCCTACTACACTTTTAACCCATTACTGCACAGTGACGCCTTTTGGTCCCCTCAAAAGAAAAGGATTGGGAAAACATTGTGAGAAATGAAGAAAAAATGAAATGAAGAAATGTGACAAGCAATTTCTTCATTTCCCACAATGTTTTCTATCCAAAAAAAACTATGCAATTTTAGAATTTCATAAAATTGAAAATGTCCTCTGCAACTTCTTTAAATTGGACCACCGAAAATGTTTATTGTCTGGTAATGGATTAAACGATTGTCGTATCAACTTATTCCGGAGTCTGTCGACTTGTAATTTTACGTCCCCGTTTTAACGCGTTCCGCCCGACCAATATTTTGTCAGAGGAATCTGTTTTCAAAAACAGACAATTAGCATCACACTAGTTTGGCTTACCTTATCGCTCATCTCAATCGTCACATAAATTTCTTTAATAAATTACACCAAAATCCGTGGCGTGTATAAAGTACCACGATTTTCACATTTTGTTTAATTCCAATTGTGTTAACTTTGTTGGTATGATTTTTAATTGGACGTCCGAAAGGACGTCAAATTCCTATAACCACTTTTCGACAGGCGAAATGGGTTTTCATTACCAAAAAACCCTTTCTCAGACTCAATTGCCAGTTGACCGAAATTCAAAACAGATTTTGCGACAATACAGGAAAACTGTCGTATCTTTTCCTGTCTTCTATGTGTTCTCTAACAAACACTATAAGATTCATTGGCCGATCCAATTCATGCCACGTCTTAACCAATTTTACGATCTTTTTTCGATTTGACCATTTTCTTGTAGTGATTTGACTTTCGTAATATTGTGTAAAGGGCAAGATCTTTAGAAAGCGATACATGCATACACTATGTTTATAAAGTAAACAAACGCCCTATATCATCATCAGCAGCGATAGCTCAAACGGGAAAGGATTAACATCGCAACCTTTTTTCGGTATGAAATTTGGGACGCCGTTGGTTCGAAACCAGTTCGGATTATTTCTTCTGTATAAAGTTTGTTAAAACGTTTGTTTTTCTTGATGTGTTTACTGAAAACAGACATTTTAGGATGATTACTCAATTTAATGCACGTATTTTGTATGACAAATTCTTTTTCTTTGATCATTGTTGTTTAAGTCTTTGACATATTTAAAAGAACGGGGTTTCCACGAGACGTATTTTGGAAACAGGGTTTTAAAATTGATTATCGGGGAATGAGTTCATTTCGCAACTCGGGTTCGACTCGATGGCAAATCGGGGTTCCATCTGAACAGCCTCAGATGAGACGCTAGTGATATCCACCTATTCAGAAAAATATTTGCTCTTAGGAGTTTTATTTTTTTCTCCAGCATCTGTATCACTGCTATTCGACAGTATCATGACCTATTTACATACTGATCAATGATCATGACAACAATGATTATTACTAGTCTATGATCGAGTGACAGCGATCTGTATTTTTTACATTTAAGTGAACCGTTTACGTGTATTGAGGTAAGAAGATTAAGCAATAGATCTGCAACAGTGACGATGGTACCTGGATGATCGTATGAATATGTTTACAGATAGAGACATTGCTATTCTCAAATTTTTTGTTGATAATGATATGAAGATTTTAATTGCGTATTGTACTCCACTGCCATTTTCCCGACGGCACGTTCCCAATTTCTTCTTTGTATGCACATCTGTAGATGTAAGGATGCTGCGGTAGTACTGGTATGAGGAATCCATGGTTAGGTGCTCCAATTCATCTGGTATTTTGTTTCAGGAAAAGTATGTATTGAATTTGTTTTGTAACCACAACCAGGGAAAACTGCTGCCGTGATTTTTTTGTTTTGTTTTTTTTTTTTGTTGTTTTTTTTATTCTAAACGCGAATAAAAATCAAAGGGCTTGGAACACTATATTTAGACGTCTCTGATTGATTGGGTGGAATTGTATGTAAACGATCGGCGTTTCATTTCTTTATGTCGTTGAATTTGTGTTTAGATCGATTCTAAATCACTGCGGTCGTTTTTTCCCTAACGATGATAAAACGAGATAAAAGTAAAAAAAAAGATGATAAAAAAAGAACAATGTCTGAGTAGATTTCGAACCCAGGGCCTTCCAGATATAGACATGTGTAAAGAGTACAAGGTGAGTGCTCTGCCAAGTGAGCTATCGCGGCTTTCATTTATGTAGCGCGTTGGCTTACATTTTGAATAAATTGCTTTGTATCGTCCTTTATAAAATCAACAAAAGGTGTAACTGACGATAATACTCATAGTTAACCCAAACAAGAAGACAAAAGTGCTAATAACATGGCCTTAATTGAATTGGGTAATGAAATTAATAGTGATTATTCATAGAGACAAATCAGTTGTCTTGAAACGGCAATCAAATCAATTTAAATTATGAGAAGGGTTTTCTGGTAATAAAGCCGATTTCGTATGTCCGAAACCGAAACCGATAGAATTAAACACAGAAGAATGAATAAAATATCTTTCGTTCATGTACAATCCCGCTCAACCAATCAGAGGCGTCCAATTACAGTGCTCTCAGCACTTTGATTTATGTTTGTTGCTAGACCAAGGAATTTGAAGTCTTTTTTAAAAATGCTTAAAACCTTTTTCAGGACCTTGTTCTTAGCAAATATCCGAAGCTACATTGGCACGCCGACCAGCTTAAGTTTCCGTACTATTTTCTTAAGAATTGTGAGGTTCATCGCCATGATTTAACCCTTTCCCGAACGACGAATTTTTAGGGTGATCCACTTCAAAAACTACCACAAATGGCAAAATGGATATTATTTAAAATAGGATTTGTGTAAAATATGGCATAGAAAATATTGAGACAAAAGGAGAAGCTGCTGGTTATCAGCAGTTTCTTCTTTTGTTTCAATGTTTTCCAAAGCCATTTCAGTTAGAGATGTCAAAACCAGGCCTTGTTTGGGAGAGGGTTAATCATAGAATGATATAATAAAAGTGCTGGGGGCACTGTACTTGGACGTCTGTGATTGATTGAGTGGAATTGTAAATAAACGGTAGGCGTTTTTTTTCTTTCATATTTTAAATCTCTGCTTATTTGAGTCACTGTATCGATATTTCTCTCATGGTACCTAACGTCCAATTATAAAGCTACTTAACGTTATTGAAAAATATGGACAATGCGAAGATTTTCATTGTAAATTACACAAAGATAGCATTTTCGATAAGTTTTTTGGTCGATACATATTGGACACTTTAAAGTGTATAAAATGATGCCATGAACGAATAGCATATTCGCATACTTAAAGTCCTAGGTACAAATAATCTTTCCCTTAAAATACATTTCTTTGGCCAAAAATAAGGTTAAGAAGATTGGTAAGGAAAGATATCGTTTCTGAATCGAAGTTGCTATCGCCAAGTTATTCTAAAAGTACGTGGTTTTAGAGTGAATGCCAAATGCAGAACTAATATAAGAAACCTTTTCCATGCCACTTTGTATTTCCTAAAGATAAGTTGATAAGTGGTTAATAAGACGGCTGGTTTTGCATATCCAATTTTTACAAGCTATGACCCTATAAGACGCTCATAATTCGTTTTTATAACTCGTGTGGAAACGGTATCAAAATTCAAAAGATGTAACGATTAAAAGACGATCCACCGTACATAAAATAAAACTTAAATTAAGCCCATATTTATGCAGAAAGATGGCATATGAAAGCAGTACATGTGTTCTGTATATAATAAACGGTCTTTGAAGCTCATGTTTTACGAGAATTGAAATCATTTACAACTATCATCTGACTGGTAAAATTAAGACTGGTCGAAAATTGGGTCTTGAATAGGAGTACATAATTTGTGCACAGTTATTACAAGTGGAATAGAATCTATACACGGATCACTCACATTTACTCAAGAAATGATACAATTTTTGACATCGAATAAGTCGAATTTCCGCTTAAGGCGAAGTGAAAGTCTGGTCCCATCCTCATCAATCAAAAATATTAAACAAAATTATTTTGAAATAGATGTAGCCATTGAAATATAGTAGGAAAAGGAAAGAAATTGCTCATGTCGAGCAGTGTCTTTCCTTTTTACTCTTATATTTCAATTAACGTTGTGTCAGAAAAGGTCGACTTATAGAATATATTCCAAAAAGGTAATGAAAACGGTTAAGAATTGTTGTAATAGATACAAAGAAAAAATCGGATGTGTCGAAGTATTTTGACGGTCCCTCTGACTTCGACACAACGAGAGTCGACTGTAGTTTGGATGAGTAGTCCAAATCGAGCTCCTGATTTGACAAACCTGATAGTAAGGCACTGTAAAATCATTAGGGCAAATTAAAGAACTGCTGAAAGCCTGGATTTTCATGCTTTAGCACATTTTCTGTGTACATCACTCCTATATACAGTCGACACTCGTTGTGTCGAAGTCAAAGGACAGACAAAATACATCGACATATCCGGAGTTCGACTAATCCGATTTAATTAAGTTTCGACTTAAATGACATTTGGCCATTTTTGTTGTTCATCAAGTGCGGTCCAAATTGAAATATAGTAGGAAAAGGAAAGAAATTGCTCGAAACGAGCAATTTCTATCCTTTTCCTACTAAATTTCAATGGTTTTGTTTATTTCGAAATTACATTGTTTCAATGACGGGACCAGACTTTCACTTCGAGTGAAGCGGAAATTCGACTAATCCGATGTCGAGATAACGAGTGTCGACTGTATTCCAACATCATTTTTTATAGTCCACAGCAGCTGTAGAAACGACAGTCAGAATATTTCCTAATTGGTCCAAGGTGAACCCTTTCCCAAACGACAATTTTAACCCTTTCCCAAACGACAAAATTTTAGGGTGATCCACTTCAAAAACTGTAAACAATGACGAAATGAATATTGTTAAAAATAGGATTTGTGTAAAATATGGCACAGAAAATATTGAGACAAAGGGAGAAACTGCTGGTTATCAACAGTTTCTTCTTCTGTTTCAATGTGTTCCATAGCCTTTTTATTTGGGGACGTCAAAACCAGTACTTGTTTGGGAAAGGGTTTAGGATGATCTAATATGAAAGCTGCTGCAGACGACAAAATTGATGGGGATAAGGATAGGACCTGGGTACAAAATAGCACAAAAATTAGGCAAAGGGAGAGAATCCTGGTTATTAGCATTTCATTTATTTTCCCCCAATGTTTACTGAATCCTTTTCTTTTATGGATGCAAAAACCAAGTATTGTTTTGGGAAAGGGCAATTGGATCACCAAGGACAACTCTATCGAATCATACCTTGGATGCATCTCGTAGAACTACTTTCAGGCTATGAATAGAATAGAATAGAATAGAATAGAACAACAATTCAAAACGTTCGTCTGTGACTAATGTCAACAATGACGCGACAATGATACTGAAATACATTGTTTGCAGTTCCAGTGTCCTCTCTTTTTTGAATGATTACAACCTGCAAGTCCCGCAAGTTGCCATGGTTGTGCATTTGGTTGACCTCGAAAACTACTTTATGAAGCGTAGCTACTTCCGGATAAGAAATCGGATTTTTTTCAAGATTTCTTCATACACACACTTCCGAGTCGATGATTCGATCTTTGGTCGATATTATCCGAGGATATCCGAACGCCTCATGTGTCTCTTGTCTGTTATCACTGCGTTGGGGATAAGATCTTTACTGACATCAAAATTGATGCCGATAAGAATAAGAGTCGGGTACAATATGTCACAGAAAATATTGAGGCAAAAGGGTTTTATGCTTTAGCATCCTCTATTGTAATATTATTGTCTTAATCTTTTCTTTCGTGAACGCCAAAACCAGGTCTCTTGTTTGTAAAACGGATATAAGGTACCTGTTGACTGACGTCAAAAAACCTGTACTCGAATCCAGCAAAGATCACCAAAAGGCAATAAACACAGTTTGAAGTGAAATTGAACCATTTAATATCACCACAGATAACCTCGAATATCAAACAAAAGCGTTTATTGCACAAAGATCTCGCCTAATGATTCACGCTCTTTCAAGAGATTGATGTTCGTTAACAAATTAATGAAAGTAATTAAGGGCGGGAAGATGCTCTATATCAAATGTATCACAAAATTATTAAATGCACATTTACACGGTAATGGTTTATGGTGGTTTGATTGCGCTTGATCATCGTAATTAAGTTCCTATCGCAATCAGATCTGTGGTAAAAGCTATTGAAGTTGAATGTTGCACCGATTTCAAACGGAACTTTAAAGTACTGGCACAAGTTGCGGCAGGCAAGTGTACAACTTCAAGAGGGTGCTTGTATTGATAAAGTAATGTTATAGAAAGGAAAATTACTAAAGACCAATTAAATTTGTCATGCTGATTCATCTTTAAAAATCAATAAACAATAATAATCCAGTAGATCGTGTATTCTTTCTAACCAAGAAAAAAATGGGTGGAACATTCAAATTTCATCGAAGTAAGGTGATATAAGATAGAGCAACGGGAAGGCAAAATGCCGTTACATGTAATAATGTTTGTAAATAAACTTACCCCAACATTTAATGTGACATTTCACATATATTTTGTCATGAATTTTACTTTTATTTTTATCGGAAATAGCATATTTCCTTGTGAAAATTCTGAAAAATTTAAGCCGAAGTATCGCGCCTTTTACGAGAAACATAATTTCATGTTAAGATTAAACAAACTGATGTATGTATACAGCAATAAAAGGGACATTTCATCTCCATTTCAATTGTCTAAAGTATGTCTTGATGCCAAGATTGGTTTTTCTAATGGGTATAAATGCTATTAGCCTGGGTCCAGTCGTCAATATACAATTTGGTCAATAAGATAGCGCATAAAAAATCAATACCCGTTACATATTGCGGCATCCGTTTTTGATCGTGTCGATATTGACGCCTGGGAACAAGCATGGTATTTTCCAATGATAAGCCGATAAACCGATTGATCTATTTTTAGCCGTGTAAT
This sequence comes from Fragum sueziense, assembly GCA_963680895.1. Classification (NCBI taxonomy): domain Eukaryota; kingdom Metazoa; phylum Mollusca; class Bivalvia; order Cardiida; family Cardiidae; genus Fragum; species Fragum sueziense. Next base: position 43,282,284 of record OY804601.1, on the reverse strand, counting down.
CTATTTAAAGCCTATCGTTTTAAAACGAGGCTCGTTAAAGGGATAGAGGCAGCATCTGCTATAATGCAATGAATTATATTTGAAATGTTGATAGATAATTCAATTTCTGCAAATTCTAGCATTTTCTCATTATTTTATCAGAATGGTTCTAAGGTGCTTCTTTCGTTTTGCTTGTAAAAAATCACATATTCATTGTCAGGTTAAATTTGGTTTTGCACGGATGAATAGATTTTTAACAATACATTCTGGGGAAAATGTTGAAAAAATGTTCAAAACGTGCAGACAATGGTCTTTATGTGAGCCATGGCAAATCCAATGCGGATAGATTAGCCATTCCCAAACTGCATTTATTTATTCTGTAACAATTACAAAAAAGTTTTTATTTCGAACACAAGTTCGTTTAACTAGCAAATTCCTTCAAATTTACGACAGAAGGAGAAATTAATGTTGTTAATGTTATGTTCTATTTCTTACTATTGTCTGATACAAAATGTAAAACAAAATGGTCCGTCGAGAAAAAAAAATGAATGATTATGAAGACACAATTTGACAAAAAGAAAATAACTATTTCGAAAAAATGTTGCTTTTTTAATGTAAAAAACTAACGCAACCATGCGTCATTTAAATTATTTGATTATTTCCGAACATGACCTTCCCAATAGAAAAGGCTGGGAAGATATTTTGATACTCAACATTTTCTCCTTTTGTCTGAGTATTTTCTTGCATCATTTTTAAACAAATCGTACCTTTATCATCTCAAATTTTGTCGCCTGCAAGGATCTTCTAAAATGGGAAAGTCAAAATTTCAGCCGTTTGTTAAAGGGTTAATTGGTGTATAAGATAAACAGACTGATAAGAAGAGGTGTTATGTGTTATTGTCTACTGTAAGTGTGTCACGCATTAACCGATTTCCACACATTGACGCTTTTGACACCCACACGATAAAGCATTGTGAACAATGAAGAAATTACTCGTGGCAAATAATTTCTTCATTTCTCGCAATATTTTTTTACACAAAGAAAAGAATTGTTACATATCATTTACTTGAAATTGTCGTCAGCAATATCTTTGAATTGAGACAAGATTGAAATTTTATTTTCTGGTTATTAGTCAACCCTTTCTAAAAGGAACAAAGCTTAATATCGACTGCTCAAATTTAAAAACGCTGCAAACCACAAAATAGTTGTGGATAAAGATGGCATTTGTTCATGGTAAGAAAATATTGAGACGAAAGGAGAAAACTGATTGTAATAAGAATTTACTTCTTTTTTTTTTCATCTTTTGGATCAAGCGTTTCCAATTACGGTCTTTTTCGGGAAAGGGCAAACCCTTTCTCAAACAAGATCTGGCCCCGGTTTCTCGAAGAAACTTAAGTACGTTCTCATGCTCAAATCTGAGCACCGTGCTCAAATCGCACGAAATCCGCGTGAACGTCAAACGAATGCCCTTCAACGTTTGAGAGTATCCCTTTGAAAGTGAGCATGTTCTCATGAGAATATACTTCAGTTTTTTCGAGAAACCGGGACCTGGTTTCAACGTGTTTAATTGAAAGGGCTTGTGGAAACGTTGAACCGAAAGAAGAAATTGCTGATAAACATCATTTTCTCCTTTTGCCTCGGTTTCTCTAAGCTGCTTGGTTCACAAATGCTTTTCTGGTCAACATTCCTTTCAGCAGTATTAAAAAAAAACGGTCAAAATTTTTGCCGTTTTTAAAAGGGTTAAGCGACCGACACCATAGGATTTGTAGCCAACCGTTTAACCCTTAGCAATAACACTTTACCAAAATATATAAAATCCAATAATTGCTGAATTGTGCAATATTTGTTAGCCTAATGAGAATTATCTTCAAAAAGACGGGTACCTGATTTCCATGAAGAAATAAGGGGACCAGTCTAGTCCTCGGGTATTCCTGTTACTAAATATAGCACTAAATAAATTTCTGAACGAGTTATCGTTCGTGATTTCACCCCCAAAAATTGGTGAAAAAGGTAGAGGGCAGTGCTAAGTAAATTCGTTTGGCCCCAGACTGATCTTTAGACCGGAGAAAGTAAAGGAGGGAAAAATGACCAGTCTGGAACCCAGTCTAAAATGCTATCAGTTTTTTGAAGTTGTTGTTGATAAGCGAAAAACACGCCTTTAAAGTTGAGACCGAAACGACAAATTCTATATAATCTTAACTGTTGTGGACAACAATTTGTGTAATTTTAACACAAAAATAATATATACTAAAGGAAAAAAGAAACGCGACAAAAATTATTTTGATCATACGTAATGTTTTTTGTTTTTCTCAAAATCACCTTAATTCGAGTACTTTTTTCAATGCATAGTAAACCTTCCTCATTTGACTTTCCAGTGTCAAAATTTCATCAAGTTCACTGGTTGTATGTGCCTACATTATGCGTTTAAAGAGACATTTCATTCCAATTTCATTTTTTAAAAGTATGTCTTGATGCCAAGATTGGTTATTCTAATGAGTATAAATACTATTAGTTTTTTTAAGTTGTTGCCAGTAAGCGAGAAACACGCATTTAAAGTTGAGACATAATCGATAAATTGCATATAAATCCGAACTGTTGTCCACAACAATTTGTCCAATTCTAACACATAAATATAAATTTCTCGTAAACGGCGCAATATTTTGGCTTGAAATTTTCAGAATTTCCATAAGGAAATATGCTCTTTCAGATAAAAATAAAAGTAAAATTTATGACAAAAAATTCTGAAATGTCACTTTAAATGAGAGTGGTTTTGTGTCAACGTTAAATGCGTTCATGCACGCAATCCAAGCTGACGTTAACGATCCCTTGCTGAAATTTGATTGCTGTACTGTCCATGAATAGCATGAACAGTTTTTCTCGATAAAAGAATTTGTTTCCTTAGGTAAAACAAGCGAACGTTATGGTCCTGACGTCGTGCCGTTAGACGTCGACGACCGCTTTTAAGGCGACCGTCAGTTGTTCCGTTAGTTCTAAGACGTTATCTCAAGCACTATTCTGTCAACCGATGTACACCAAAGTCAGTAGCAACTGCGGGTTGAGTTGTTCCATTCGTAAACATCACAATTGCTACCGGATGACGCTTTTGGAATAGGTCGCAAAATGAAATTAGGGATTAAATCCAAACGAAAATCACTGCTTTTTGTCGAGTCGAAGTGCATCTACACAAATTGAAAGAGTTTTACAAAAAGTTTGGATATTTAAATCTTTGCACGTGAGAATCATGTAAACGCCTTTTTTGACGTTTTCTCACAGGTAAGACAGATTCTTACGTAAACACAAGATTCAATATCAAGATTCGGTACCCTGTAATAATCAGAAACAACTTTGACTCAATAACATTAAACAATTCAGAGAAATAGCAAAAATAGCTGTTGCGTTACTTCTTTCCTCTAGTATATATTTCTCGTAAACGATGCAATATTTTGGCTTGAAATTTTCAGAATTTTCATAGAAAATAATTATGCTCTTTTAGATAAAATAGAAGTGAAATTTATGAGAAAAAAATCTGAAATGTCACTTTAAGATGTATATGGTATTTGTCATTTCTGTCTCAAATTTATAGGCATGTTTTTCGCTTATCAGCAACAATTGATGGAGAGAAAGAAACGTGTTGGATCAAAACTGAAGGTTTTATTCCGTGTAGTACAGGAAAGCATTTATTTATGAGATGAAATGCGGAGAAGCATGTGCGTCAGGTGCACAATTAATCCGAAATGCACGAGTTATGGCATCTACGGTATAGATGTAAAGCGAGCTATTTTAATGACTGTGATTGAGGCATTATGATGTAAAAATGAAATCAGATATATTCTAACACAAGTCCAACACATGTGGGTGAATTCAAAGAATTTAGCTTCAAGTTTTTGTTTCACACGTGTAAGCTTTTTCTGCAGTTTACTCTTTAACGGTATCAAGAAATGGAATATAGTTTATTGTGAATCTAACTTGATGCATTTCATTACCTTTTGGATTATATTCTACATGGCGGGGAATCTTATGACACAATATTTTTGACCCTTTCCCAAACGACAAAATTTTAGGGTGATCCACTTCAAAAACTGCCACAAATGACAAAATGGAAGTTTATAACGATAAAAAATTGTGTAGAATATGGCATAGAAAATATTGAGACAAAAGGAGAAACTGCTGGTCATCAGCAGTTTCTTCTTTTGTCTCAATGTTTTTCAAAGCCTCTTCTAATAGGGACGTCAAAACCAGGTCTTGTTTGGGAAAGGGTTAAAGCATGACTGACTCCTGGAAGTGAAGAAATACCTCAACACAAATATTTGTTTCTGTTACTGATTCTGATTATCTGAAAATATTAATTTAAAGAAGCCTTTTCCAACTGCACCTCTTCCTCCTTAACCTCGTATTTGCATATTTTCCTTTTCTAGTAATGTATGTTAGTAACTTAGTATGCCATGTTTACAATTTCGTCGCGTATATACTATTTAAGACGTTAGTTGAAGATCTTCTGCATTTATAATACATTCAAAGTTAAACGAGAATCGATACAAAAATTTTGGTTTATTTTAGGGTTGAACAGGTATATATCAGTGTGTATACGTTGTTACTATAAATAATTATATACATCCTGCCTCCCCTCTTTTCCGTCATCGGTCTAGTCCCTCATTAGTAAAAGATTTTGAATCGTTTATATGGTTGATGATGTTGTTGCTGTATCATGTTATGCTCTGCCGTGGCTTCAGCCAGGCCAAACTACGATATTGAGTATATCAGCATTTTTCAACATGATATCAAAACTGGCTTCAGATAGTTCAAATGATATTTTTATTTCTGAACACGTTAACTAATATATCTCAGAAATACAGACAGACATAATCAATTAGCATCGTTTGGTCTCTAATTAATTACAAAGACTAACATCTCTCGCATCTATTGTGGATGTTTCCGGGAGACATGATTATTATGTGTTTATTTGGCCAGTTTTCTTTTCGTTCCAAAATTTAGAGACGAAATGTGCTAAAAGGAAAAAAAAAAAAAGGTTTTTGTTGCAATTGTTGTTATTGTTGCTTTCTCATGTGATTTTCCATCGTGAAGTTGCTATTCAACAAACTTTATTTAGATGATCCGCTACTCAAAGGAAATATTTAATGCAGACAAATCCCATGGATATTCAGTCTCTGGTAGATAACCAAAGGTGAAAGCGGGCAGCAAAGCCCGACTATCAAGTGCTGGATGATGAAAAAATGTAAGTCCGAAAAGACTCGAAACTCTACTTTATTAAAATTCAGAGAAACGATATTCCTGTATTCTGATATTATGGTTAGATAGGCATGTGTAAAGCTTGAAAGCAATAGCTCTATCAGAAACAAAATTATAACAGATATGAATATATAGCAGTTGCAACAAAAAAAAAAAAAAAAAAAAAAAAAAAAAGAATTTATAAGTCAGAAAATAGTTACCATTTCACTTAGTCAAATGTCAAAGTAAAGCATCTTTGCCTATAGCCTGATATTGGTATTACAGAAGCATGTGTCAGAGCAATAGCGTCAATGGAAACGGACATACGACACTTGCACGAAAAACCTTAACCCTTTACCAAACGACAATATTTTAGACTAGTCCAAATTCAAAGATGATGCAGATGACAATTTTAAGTGAATGAAGATTATTATTTTTTGTATTTTTGTGTAGAAAGTATTGTGGAAAATGAAGAAATTGCTTGTCACAAGCAATTTCTTCATTTTCCACAATGCTTTCCAATGCCTTTTTCTTTAGGGGAGTCAAAAGGAGTTACTGTGTGGTAATGGGTTAACCAAATGATTACGCCGACGCTAACGCCAAAGCCGACGCACGGGAGACCAAAATAATCACTATATTCGCGATTATAGTTGCGCTTGAAACGATAACTAATATATTGCTGCTTTTCAACAAAAAATTCGTAACTGCAGCGTACAACAAGCTGCAGTTACGAGATTTTCGTTAAAAAGCGACGATATGTTAAGAATAAACACAGACATTGCTAATTTGGCAGCGATTTAGTCGTTAATTAACAATAAAGACTAACATCACTTGCATCATTCCGCGATGTATACCGATGATTCAATTATTCGTGTTTCGTAGGTCTGTTTTCTGAACCTTTCCAAGAACTGAAACAAGCCATGTCAAAAGGAACGCTGTCTTTGCATTGTTTATATAGCATATATGTGACCCATTTCTTTAAAAGACACATTCAGACTCCATCTTTTGGTGAAATGGAATATGGCGAAGGTGGCCCTATAAATAATAGACGGCATTTAATACAAACACGGATCCAAACCAGCATCTGCATAGTCTGATCAAGATCCACGATGTTATTCTCCAAGAAGTGAAGAAATCCAATATATATAAAGAATGAACTGATTGCATGCACCCAAGCACAAAACGGTAGTGGTCTATTCAAACCCTACACGGACTTTTTTTCCAGACTCTGCTTCGACATAATTATTTCAAAGATAGAATCTTCCTACAATGCTAGTTTGGTATCTCATCTATCAAATCGCCTTTTTACGTAATTTACATCAATCTCTCTTTTCAAATCGACTAAATATCTTCAACTAGCGAAACACATACATTCCAATTTTCGTCTTCTGCTACAAACTTAGTTCTGCTAGTCGAATTATTGAATATGTATTAATGAACAAGATAACTAATAAATTCCAGGAATAGGAACAGACTTTGCTAATTTTGGCATCTTTTAAATTGCTAATTAACTTCATAGACGAACGTTACTTATACCATAGATAGACATGTTACCACGGATTTTTAACAAACGCGTTCGATCCAATTTCATTCATTTTCATGTCACAATTAGACTGATGTAAGTCTGTTAAGAATAACATCATTTGTTTTGAGAAATATGAAAATAAGGTACAAAGAAAATTGTTGATCTGTGTCGTTCTTAACAACGACACAGAGCAACAATTTTCTATGTACCTTATTTTCATATTTCTCAATACAAATGATGTTATTCTTAACAGACTGACATCAGTCTATGTCACAATGTGAATGTAGATTTCAATGTAGCCTACCACATTTTCTGATGACCACCAGTCTTTTCAAATTCAAACAAGTGATCCCAGGAATAAGCCCTGTTGGCTGCCAAGTTATTCTTTATTAAAACGTTGTTATGGCATGATTTGCTTCATCATCAAACAAATTTGTCCAATTACCTCGAAAATTTTCAACAAGCAGGGGGATACAGATGACTTCCGTTACATGATCTGCCAACATTGTTTTAGTCCATGCCTAAATGAACTCTAGACTAGAAGCCCGTAATAGACTGGAAGAATTAACGATCGTTATCTGTTGATACGGTTGGTTTGATTTAATGTTAATCATGTTCCTGCTTTTTTGCTTTCATCGAAATACAAAGCCAATAGAAGTTTTAAGTTGCTAGAAACGAAAGAAATATATTCCAGTGCAAGATCAATAACTATTCACTACAGTTACGCATTTATTCCATTAATTTAGTGGTACCATAACACTTCTTGGAAAAAATTAGATAGATAATTATAATAAAATTCATTTGATTAGTCTGATTTAAAAATGACTGTATAAGAAAGCTAATTTTTTCATAAAGTGAAGAAAACCAGTTTTTGTGTGTTATAGATGTAGCTCTGAAAACGTTGTAGGGGAAAAATGTTGATCTGTCTTTTTCGTTTTCCCGATTGGATCTTTCTTAAGCACGATCCAAACCTTTGTTTTGACAAAGAGTTTTAAAATCGAGTTAAGCTCGCCCCCAATTAGCTAATAATATAACCAGAGCCCATACCAGACCTTCCGTAAAACGTTACTGAATAGGTTGTTAAATTAGGAATCGTGCGGTCACGCGCCTGCTAATATAATATATGTGACCCGTCACGCTAAAAGGGACTTCTGTGAAGAGTGAAAAGTATCGAAAATAGTCAGTCTGCGCGGTCCAAGCAGACAGACAAGGATCCAACCTTTTCAACCCAAGGAAATTTTCCTGGTCTAAATTGTTTTTCTTATCTCCCCTTTTTGTTAATGTTTGAAATGTGAAGTCTTGTTGACGTCTGATCCGTTTGTTTAATTTCCCAAAAGATTCCTTTTAGCTTCACGGGTCACATCTATCCCTGAATTTCATTCATATTTTTCTACCCTAGCATTGTTTGGCATTGTTTGACCAACCACCACCACCACCACAACAACCCACTACTGGTATTTACCAAACCAGATTTAAGGGATCGATACATGGAACATACATGTTAAATCAATTCATAGAAAACTAGTGAGGGAAAATATTAAAACGTCAACATTGAAATTAAGCGTTTAATTTTCTTATTTTGTCTCGATTTGATTCCCAAGAATCTTGCTTTGGAAACGTAAAACATGGGCTTTTTGGGAGAAGGTATTACAGCTTTTTTCGTATGACAAAAACGGACCGGATTAACGCCCCCCCCCCCCCCCCACACACACACACACAAACTGGCAACATATCCTAGTCTGTTCCAGTTCGAAAGCTACTGAAGACGACAAAAATGTCGTTAAAAATATGTGTTATGAATTTTGATATGAATTTTTCATAAAGCAAAGAAACTTTGCAACTTTTCGTGCAAAAAGATCAATATTGTCTGCAGCGCCTTTAAATATGTACATGCAAAATCCAATGCTGTCTTTTTTGACAGGTGTTATTCCCGTATTGCGGCTATTATGATATTCGAAGACGTCTGGATTATTTTTCGGACGGCACCTTTAACATTTGGAATAGATCTACTGAATTTTACTCGAATTTGTTGTAAAGGGTACACCATACTTATTCACGCTAATATCCATTTAAAGCCCCCTGCCTGGAGTAGTTTAATGCCTAATATCCCGGACCAGTGGGCGACCTATCCTCCCTATTAAAAATTACTTAAGTAAAATTTCCCAGAAGATTACAAGTTTGCAGGGTTCTTGCTTTTATACGGAACAAATTACGCTAATTCGCCAGCCCTCTCTACTTAATGGAAAATAAATGAAGAACTTGTTCCTAATTATACCCCAAATTATTGCTCGTGTGCAGTCCGATGCCATTAATGCGATGTTTATGGGGGAAATATTAAATATTTTGATTGAATCAAGTCTTCCATCAGGCCAGAGATATGAAAAGTTATTAGAAATTAACAGCAGGATACTATTCCTGGCTTATAAGACACAACACTTTAGAACGTCAACACGTTCGTGGGCAGAGTAACAGATAAAATGCGATAAAATGCATCTAAATTTGTTATTATACCCCCGCAAAACGAATGTTTTAGGGGGTATACTGGAATCAGCTGGTCTGTCCGTCCGTCTATGTACAAATCGTGTCATGGGCATACCCCGAAACTATTAAAGGTAGAATCATGAAACTTCATAGGTGCACATATCTCATTGTGGAGAGTTGCAGTGCACAAGAACCATGAGTCATTGCTCTTTGTCGACAAAAATGCTTGTCCAATCAAATGTAGTGGCGGGGCCAATGTTCGTGAAGTTGGCAGACCAGCAGAGTAGCAGAGTAGCAGAGTGAAGTTGGCAGACCAGCAGAGTAGCAGAGTAGCAGAGTGAAGTTGGCAGACCAGCAGAGAAGCAGAGTGAAGTTGGCAGACTAGCAGAGTAGCAGAGTAGCAGAGTGAAGTTGGCAGACCAGCAGAGTAGCAGAGTAGCAGAGTGAAGTTGGCAGACCAGCAGAGTAGCAGAGTAGGTGACAATTTGAAGTAATGTCTTATAATGACTTGAATGACCGAAAAAAATCTTTAAACAATTGTTTTATGTTAAGATCTTTTTAAATACGCGGAAAAACAATCATTTTATATTGATTTCTAAACTTGCATTTTCTGTCGTTTCTCTATCAGATTAGTAGATTTCGTGTGTTTCTTTCATGAAAATGCGTTTTTGAGATGCAAGAAGGTTTTCTAACAACATTTTACTGAACAAAACGCGAACATTTTTCAACTCAGTTCTACTCTACTGGGTCTGCCAACTTTACGTTTCCAGCAGAGTAGCAGAGTGAAGTTGGCAGACTAGCAGAGTAGCAGAGTAGCAGAGTGAAGTTGGCAGACCAGCAGAGTAGCAGAGTAGCAGAGTGAAGTTGGCAGACCAGCAGAGTAGCAGAGTAGGTGACAATTTGAAGTAATTTCTTATAATGACTGGAATGACCGAAAAAATTCTTTAAACAATTGTTTTATGTTAAGATCTTTTTAAAAACACGGAAAAACAATCATTTTATATTGATTTTTAAACTTGCATTTTCTGTCGTCTCTATCAAATTAGTAGATTTCGTGTGTTTCTTTCATGAAAATGCGTTTTGAGAGGCAAGAAGGCTTTCTATCAACATTTTACCGAAGAAAAGGCGAAAATTTTTCAACTTAGTTTTACTCTGCTACTCTGCTGGTCTGCCAACTTCACGTTTCTAGCAGACTAGCAGAGTAAATGACAAATTGGATTTCTTGGATATACTGACTTGTTTGATCGAAAAAATGCTTTTTACCGTTGATTTATGGTATAATCTTCCGAAAAACACGAAAAAACAGTCACTTTATACTGATTTTGCAAATTGCATTTTCCCTCGGCACACTTGCAAATTAGTAGATTTCGTGCGTTTCTTTCATGAAAATGCGTTTTTGAGAGGCAAGAAGGCTTTCTATCAACATTTTACCGAAAAAAACGCGAAATTTTTTCAACTCAGTTTTACTCTGCTACTCTGCTACTCTGCCAACTTCACGTTTCTAGCAGACTAGCAGAGTAGATGACAAATTGGATTTCTTTGATATAATGACTTGTATGGTCGAAAAAATGCTTTTTACCGATGTTTTATGGTATAATCTTCCGAAATACACGAAAAAACAGTAACTTTATACTGATTTTGCAAATTGCATTTTCCCTCGGCACACTTGCAAATTAGTAGATTTCGTGCGTTTCTTTCATGAAAATGCGTTTTTGAGAGGCAAGAAGGCTTTCTATCAACATTTTACCGAAAAAAACGCGAAATTTTTTCAACTCAGTTTTACTCTACTGCTCTGCTACTCTGTCAACTTCACGTTTCTATCAGACTAGCAGAGTAGATGACAAATTTGATTTCTTTGATATAATGACTTGTATGGTCGAAAAAATGCTTTTAACAGTTGTTTTATGGTATAATCTTCCGAAATACACGAAAAAACAGTCACTTTATATTGATTTTGCAACTTGCATTTTCCCTCGGCACACTTGCAAATTAGTAGATTTCGTGCGTTTCTTTCCTGAAAATGCGTTTTTGAGAGACAAGAAGGCTCTCTATCAATATTTTACCGAAAAAAAAACGCGAAATTTTTTCAACTCATTTCTACTCTGCTACTCTGCCAACTTCACGTTTCTAGCAGACTAGAAGAGTAGATGACAAATTTGATTTCTTTGATATAATGACTTGTTTGATCGAAAAAATGCTTTTTACCGATGTTTTATGGTATAATCTTCCGAAATACACGAAAAAACAGTAACTTTATACTGATTTTGCAAATTGCATTTTCCCTCGGCACACTTGCAAATTAGTAGATTTCGTGCGTTTCTTTCATGAAAATGCGTTTTTGAGAGACAAGAAGGCTTTCTATCAACATTTTACCGAAAAAAACGCGAAAATTTTTCAACTCAGTTTTACTCTGCTACTCTGCTACTCTGCCAACTTCACGTTTCTAGCAGACTAGCAGAGTAGATGACAAATTTGATTTCTTTGATATAATGACTTGTATGGTCGAAAAAATGCTTTTAACAGTTGTTTTATGGTATAATCTTCCGAAATACACGAAAAAACAGTCACTTTATATTGATTTTGCAACTTGCATTTTCTGTCGGCACACTTGCAAATTAGTAGATTTCGTGCCTTTCTTTCCTGAAAATGCGTTTTTGAGAGACAAGAAGGCTTTCTATCAACATTTTACCGAAAAAAACGCGAAAATGTTTCAACTCATTTTTACTCTGCTACTCTGCTACTCTGCCAACTTCACGTTTCTAGCAGACTAGCAGAGTAGATGACAAATTGGATTCCTTTGATATAATGACTTGTTTGATCGAAAAAATGCTTTTTACCGATGTTTTACGGTATAATCTTCCGAAATACACGAAAAAACGGTAACTTTATACTGATTTTGCAAATTGCATTTTCCCTCGGCACACTTGCAAATTAGTAGATTTCGTGCGTTTCTTTCATGAAAATGCGTTTTTGAGAGGCAAGAAGGCTTTCTATCAACATTTTACCGAAAAAAACGCGAAATTTTTTCAACTCAGTTTTACTCTGCTACTCTGCTACTCTGCCAACTTCACGTTTCTAGCAGACTAGCAGAGTAGATGACAAATTTGATTTCTTTGATATAATGACTTGTATGGTCGAAAAAATGCTTTTAACAGTTGTTTTATGGTATAATCTTCCGAAATACACGAATAAACAGTCACTTTATATTGATTTTGCAACTTGCATTTTCCCTCGGCACACTTGCAAATTAGTAGATTTCGTGCGTTTCTTTCCTGAAAATGCGTTTTTGAGAGACAAGAAGGCTCTCTATCAACATTTTACCGAAAAAAACGCGAAATTTTTTCAACTCAGTTTTACTCTGCTACTCTGCTACTCTGCCAACTTCACGTTTCTAGCAGACTAGCAGAGTAGATGACAAATTTGATTTCTTTGATATACTGACTTGTTTGATCGAAAAAATGCTTTTTACCGATGTTTAATGGTATAATCTTCCGAAATACACGAAAAAACAGTAACTTTATACTGATTTTGCAAATTGCATTTTCCCTCGGCACACTTGCAAATTAGTAGATTTCGTCCGTTTCTTTCATGAAAATGCGTTTTTGAGAGGCAAGAAGGCTTTCTATCAACATTTTACCGAAAAAAACGCGAAAATTTTTCAACTCAGTTTTACTCTGCTACTCTGCTACTCTGCCAACTTCACGTTTCTAGCAGACTAGCAGAGTAGTTGACAAATTGAATTTCTTTGATATAATGACTTGTTTGATCGAAAAAATGCTTTTTACCGTTGTTTTATGGTATAATCTTCCGAAATACACGAAAAAACAGTCACTTTATACTGATTTTGCAACTTGCATTTTCCCTCGGCACACTTGCAAATTAGTAGATTTCGTCCGTTTCTTTCATGAAAATGTGTTTTTGAGAGACAAGAAGGCTTTCTATCAACATTTTACCGAAAAAAACGCGAAAATTTTTCAACTCAGTTTTACTCTGCTACTCTGCTACTCTGCCAACTTCACGTTTCTAGCAGACTAGCAGAGTAGATGACAAATTTGATTTCTTTGAAATAATGACTTGTATGGTCGAAAAAATGCTTTTAACAGTTGTTTTATGGTATAATCTTCCGAAATACACGAAAAAACAGTCACTTTATATTGATTTTGCAACTTGCATTTTCTGTCGGCACACTTGCAAATTAGTAGATTTCGTGCGTTTCTTTCCTGAAAATGCGTTTTTGAGAGACAAGAAGGCTTTCTATCAACATTTTACCGAAAAAAAAACGCGAACGTTTTTCAACTCATTTTTACTCTGCTACTCTGCTACTCTGCCAACTTCACGTTTCTAGAAGACTAGCAGAGTAGATGACAAATTGGATTTCTTTGATATAATGACTTGTTTGATCGAAAAAATGCTTACCGATGTTTTATGGTATAATCTTCCGAAATACACGAAAAAACAGTCACTTTATACTGATTTTGCAAATTGCATTTTCCCTCGGCACACTTGCAAATTAGTAGATTTCGTGCGTTTCTTTCATGAAAATGCGTTTTTGAGAGGCAAGAAGGCTTTCTATCAACATTTTACCGAAAAAAACGCGAAAATTGTTCAACTCAGTTTTACTCTGCTGGTCTGCCAACTTCACGTTTCTAGCAGACTAGCAGAGTAAATGACAAATTGGATTTCTTGGATATAATGACTTGTTTGATCGAAAAAATGCTTTTTACCGTTGTTTTATGGTATAATCTTCCGAAATAAAAGAAGTAATAGGTATTTTTTTATTGATTTTGTAACTTGCTTTTTCCACAGGCACACTAGCAAATTAGTAGATTTTCTGAAAATGCGTTTTTATGATGCAAGAAAGTCTTTCTAACAACATTTTACCCCCAAAATCGAGATAACGGATTAGTTCAGTAGAATATCTTTCGGGTTGGAGATTTTTTGACCGGGCGTCAACAGCTAACCATTGAGATGAGAGCAACTTTCTACTCACATTAACAGGGTAGTATACAATTTCAATGCGTTAGACAGACTAACTGAAGTATCAGTTTCCTCCCCTTCCCTCAGTGATCCTTTACCCATTTATATGACACGATAAGTAAACAAAAGATTTGTAAAAAGAGAGGGTGATTTTTCAATGATGTATAGAAGCTATAAGAATTTCCATTTGCCTGATTTCCAAAAAGATTTGAGTACTTCCTCGCTTCATGTTATAGAAACTGAGCACGACCCCGACCAAGCATTGTCTTTACTTTATACTATCCTCAATACTGTTTTATCTCAACATGCTCCCATAAAATCAAAACGTATAAAAGCTTTCGTCTTCCTGAATGGATTACACCCGACGTTAATGAAACGATGAGGGCACGAGATCGTTTGCATCAATCGAAAGATTTAACAAATTATAAAAAGATAAGAAACAAGGTTGTACATTTAATCCGTAAAAATACGAAAAACTACTATAATGTGGCTGTTAAGAAATGCAAAAACAGTAAAGACTTGTGGAGAAATATTAAAAAGGTGCAGAATAATGACACGATCATTAATGAAGGATCAGTTATCCCTTCAGAAATGATTTTCGATGGAAAAATGTAACCGAAAGAAAATCGATCCTCAATTCTTTAAACGAACATTTTGTTAATAAAGCAAACATGGTTAAAAAGACGAAGTTTAGCGAAAACAACTTTATGAATTTACGATCACATTTAGATAAAAAAACTGAAAGACAAACAGTTTGATGTAAAATTTATTACCCCAGGTACTTCAAATAATTAATAAGATGGACGTCACTAAAGCAACGGGAATTGACGATATAGTTGCAAATATTTTAAATATTGCGGGGACCATATAATCATACCCTAACTTCAATAATCAATAACAGCATCGCTAATGGCAATTTCCCAAATTCACTAAAAGAAGCATATGTCCTACCACTTCACAAATGGGGTAAGAAAGAAGACCCAAATAATTATCGCCCCATTTCCATACTGACAACAATATCCAAGATTTATGAACGTCATCTTTCCAATCAACTTATAGCTTTTCTAGACGAATTTGATTTGATATCAAAACACCAATCAGGATTCCGAACAAAACATTCATGTCAAACAGCGCTCATTCGTCTGATTGATGAATGGTACAAAGACCTGGATTCTGGTAGATGTGTTGTTTCGGTTTTCGTTGATTTACAGAAAGCATTCGCTTTGGTTGATCATGAAATTTACTATATAAGTTAAGGCTGTACCATTTCTCTAACAAGACCTTATTACTTTTCAAATCCTTCCTAACTGGTAGAAAACAATTTATAAAATGCAATGGAACATTTCATTTCCACGTGTCGTCACCAGTGGGGTACCTCAACATGCGCGGATCCAGAGAGGGATAGGGGGTCATGACCCCCCCCCCTGGAATTTGGCGAAAAAGGGGGGTTATAAAAAGGATTACTGGTTATGTCCCAAATAAGCTGCGTCTTTTGTCCCTGTGTAAGGGGTTAAAGATCGGATGACCCCCCCCCCCCCCCCCCTCATATTGAGAACAGATGCAATAATCATACTGCTATGTTAATTTACAAATGCCGCAACAACCTTTCGCCGGGATATATAGCGGACGAGAATTGATCTGGCAGAGCACTCCATTCGATTAGCATGGGCCGCTCTGCCAGGTCATTTATCGTGAGGTATGTAAAAGACATAAATCATTTTCGAATAACAATATTTATAATTTACGGTCATCTGCTCGTTCTGATATTGTTAACTCGAAATTTAAAACAACTTACAAAAAAAGAGCATTTTCATACTTCAGTATGGGTGTATGGAATGAAATACCAACCTCCATTAGAGATTCATTAGCAATCTTCAAAAAGCAATATAAACGTTATCTTTTTAACAAGTAAATTGACAAAACTAAGTGTGAATCAGTCCGTAGATTTCATCATAAACCTTACCCAGATAATACAGTATTAACACTGGTCCGTATAAAAAATAAAAGTGCTTGTCTGTAATTAAATGTCACTCGATATGAATATCAAAATAGGAAATACGAAAAAGCCGGTTATGAAGGCTTACGTCGTCCCTATCAATGCTTTCGAAAGTTTTCACTGTCATGGACGTCATTAAATTAACTAAATTATCTGGGTCGAACATTAATATACTGAGAGGCAAAAGAAAGTATACACTTTTTATTTGTCAACATCTCTCTTAATTTCCAATATATCGACTAAGAATGTTGTATTACCAATTTCTATTTATAAACCAATAACATAGTGTTAATAATTTTCATCTGCAATTGCTTGATTACGCATACTCTTGCCACATGGCGATTATCTAAACTTTGCACGTGAAACTTAGCGGAGCATCAAATATTGTCGTTAATCCATATTTGATTTATTCATTCCTTATAGCAACAAATCACAATGTAAAATTTTCTCTAACATTTTAACACAATTCTCGGTGGTTGGTAGAAATCGATCAATATGCCACTTTTTTGCATTAAGACCATTTTTTATTACGCAGCATAATAATAATAGAGACACGACTCTATATTCACTTAGTCAGGTGACTAGGAACATTCTATGCAAATTTTATCAAAATCCGTCAATGAATTAAGAAGGGGTTATGTCAGATAACCCCTTTGCATCAAGTCCCATTTTGCCATAACGCACCGTTATATGCAAAAACACCGACAATGTACGCATTTTCCTAGGTGACTAGACTTTTTCTGTGAAAATTCTATCAAAATTCGTTCATAAATGTAGGGGATGTGTTAACATATAGGCTTGCGTTAATTAAGTGATTAGGTTCCCCTTTTCGATGACGCTGTATGCTATGAAAAAACCGTCGCATCGAAAGAAAAAATAGATGGACGGATAGGCTTAGAAGGTTACATCAATAGACGAATACATTCGGCGGCGTTTAAAAATCGTACACAATCTATTAATCGGTTTCTCCAAAAACATGAAAGAACTAGGGTGTGTACTTAACTTTGCCTCTCAGTATATTTTCAGATTAGTTACATCATGATTATTGTTGTATTATTTTCATCAAATCATACACGTTTTTAGATATATTACATTCTTAACCCGTTCCCAAACGGCAATATTTAGACTGGTCCAAATTGGGGGATGCAGCATAAAGCAATTCAATATTTGGGGAAAAGATTTGTGTACAATATAAGACATTGGATATCTAGACAAAAGGGGGAAGCGCTTGATATCAAGCACTTCGTTGTTTCGCCCGAATGATCCAAAAACTGTTCCTTTTGGAACGTATTTAACCAGTTCTTGTTTTCTTTTGGGAATGGGTTAAACCATTTCATCACAACAAAATCATATTGAAGGCAACATTGTAAAAAAGATTTTTCATTCTAATGCTGATTATTATGTAATTATCTTAATGTTTTACTTTCAGAAAGTAAAATCATTATTATTATTATTATTATTATTATTATTATTATTATTATTATTATTATTATTATTATTATTATTATTATTATTATTATTATTATTATTATTATTATTAATGACTTTTTGCCGATCTCATTTTTATACACATTTTCTAAGATAATTATCACATAGAATCTGATAATATTAACATTCATAGTAAACTAGATTTGAACTTGCAGAAAAAAGATAAACTAAAACCCTTGTTTAAATGCCAGTTTTTGCATTTGAAATGATTTTCAACATATTTCTTAAATTGAAAAAAGTAATAGAAAATCAAAAATCCCGTCAAGTTATCTTGATTTTTGAACCCCATTTAGATTATTATTTTAAAATGTGATTATTCCGTCATTTTGTTTTATTCCGTCTTGCTTTTCAACACCCAATCCCAAGCATTGGACGCCAAGTAACCTCACAAACAAACAAAACTACTGAACTCAATCTCATAAGAAACATATTTTCATATACATGTAATGTCAAGAATGTGACCACCATGTAATTAATATAACGAATACTTATATTTACCTCGTTTGAAATCATGTAGGCCAAGGAAAATCTAGCAATCCGAAATTAAGCTGTTATTGAATATCTTAAAAATTATTGCAAAATCAAACTTTAACATAAATCAGGCATCATCCTCATATGTTCATAGTTTACCTACTGTTTTCAGTCAACATTTCTTAACAAAATACTTTTACAGCAGGTTGTTAGAGAATGGGTAAAAATACGTAACTGTAAATTAGCGTTGATTAAGCTGTACCGATTAAAGTGAAGGGTTAATTAACACTATAAACTGGTTCCCGTTCCTGTTGCCACTATATTGTAGTGTAATACATCGTTTACAACGGATACCATTTTAGCGACACTGGTATCGTAACACTCTAAGGCACAGGATCCATTACGTAACGCATGTGTATTACCGCTGCAGAATGACCTGATTGAGCGTAACCTCTATTATCATAATTACACGCTTGACTGATTGTCCTAGTGTATCTTCGTTAGTTCTCGTTCAAGTCCGTGAAGCATGTTTGAAAGTTTATATACCTTTTAAACGGGCTATTACATAACTACGCGCTTGTTGAAATTATACAGGAATGAGTTCCTCTGACCTGGAGGTTCGAGGTTCGAAACACGAACGATCTCTTTCTTTTTTTCTCGATTTCGTTTTTTTTTTTTCGATGGACTTTTCTTTTTAATATATTGAGCAGTTATCAAATTTTGTGGTATGATTTTCCCTTTTATGTGTTTATCTACTTAAAATGTATTTTATCCGTAAAGCTATTCTTCAATATCTAAGCCCGAAAAAGAGAAACCCGAGTGTATTTTCAAGTGTTTGCATGTAAGTACGAGAACAGCAATGCATTTTGTGCAAGGCCTAAAATAGACTGGATTTGCCGTAGTATTTTAATTAACCCTCAGTGTTGTTATAAAATCTCGTAACAACGACTTGAATCAATCCGTAGTTACGAGATTTTATGACAACTCCAACGAAATTTACTTTTTGTTTGCCCGAATTAATGGCACAGTTAACTGAATAGAAACGTTCTCTATTGCGTATTTCGACGCTTTAAAGCAATCTCTTCAAATAGTTCAACATAAATCACAAAAAGCAAAAAATATAAACAACACCGGGGTCTTGAACCTCGATTCTTGGAGGTTGAAGACAGCACACTTATCCTCTCGACCACTCAGCCAATCATTCGCTGTACGGTTCATTAGATTATAATAATGTTACTTTACGACCAAAACATGCCGATTTTTAACGAGGATTTTCGGAGATAAACGGACTTCCTCGAGGATAAATGTATTCAAGTGAGAATTTATTCATTGCATAAAGGTCAAATCATGTCAATGTGTTTTATTAATATATTACCTTGAAAGTTTACCCGATCTTTGACGGTGTCTTTTAAACGGCCTTTGTGTGTCATGGTGGTGGTTACAACGAGTGTAGGACAAAACCCCACCAGGACAAAACCCCCTCGGACAAAACCCCACCAGGACAAAACCCCACCAGGACAAAACCCCCTCGGACAAAACCCCACCAGGACAAAACCCCATCAGGACAAAACCCCACCAGGACAAAACCCCACCAGGACAAAACCCCCTCGGACAAAACCCCACCAGGACAAAACCCCATCAGGACAAAACCCCACCAGGACAAAACCCCACCAATATATGAAATATAGTACAACAAATTTATGAAATAGAAAAAAATATTTGGTTAGAAAAATATTTTTAAATATAAGAGATTTGATTATGTTTCACAATCTAATACTTTATAATTTAGTTATTTATTTGAAACTTCAAAAAATTGATCTAGATCTATATTGTATTTTTGAATTTATTGTGTTTTAAAAGCATTGTTTTTTCATACTTATTTCCCATTCTGTATTTATTGAAATATCCAAACAAGGCAATTTAAAAAATGTTGCTTTAAAAATGGGAACAATTTTTGGAAAAGGAGAGGTAACTGGGAATAAGATGAAGCCAAATATTATCTTGACATTTTTTGTCACCTGTATAAGTCATTTGGCATGCATCATATCATTCCCTTATCTACAAAATCAATTATCACCTATCATAATCAGGACAATAGATGACATCAGAAGACTTAACACCTCAGAAGAAAGTAACACTTCATATTTTCAAGAGAAGATCGTATCTGTACACATTGTAATACAGGACTAGTAGAAAATGAGTACCACTTTTTGATGACATGCCCGCGCTTCTATAATTTAAGAACAAAATTTCTAAAACCCTACTACTGTAAATGGCCTAGTCTTTTAAAAATTGAATTTCTCATGTCAAGCAAAAAACCCAAAACCATATTCAACTTGTCTAAATTTATCCACTATGCTTTCAAAGAGAGAGCTAAATCATGATAATACATTCCGATGCTTTCTCCCAACAATCTCGTAACTACAGCTTTTCTAAAGTTGTAGTTGTCAGATTTTTGTGGAAATTCCAGGGTTAACAAACACGTTTTGTTAATAATATCGAATTTTCTTTAAACTGTTGAATGTTTTCCATTTCACCATTATCATTGCATTCGATCATTCAGTCTTCCATTCATTTTCCATGTTTTTTCATTCTATTTGTATATTTGTACGTTTATATAATATGTTCAATAACCATACGTGAAATCATTGAAGAAAGATGCTCATTACTTTGGTTGTCCAAATATCCATATGTTGTTCTGTCAAATATTTGAATACTGTATGTCAATTCACTTATCTTGATATGTTGCTTTCAATATGATTAATCTGTTCTCTATTGACCAAGAAACGCTCGTTATCCCTTCCAATTTAGTTTCGAGGAAGGGCCAACATTAGCGTTACTCGGACAATGTACCACCAGCGGTTTAAGATTTCGTGACGAACTGTACCCTTTTCACAAAAGGTTACAGGGAGGCCTCGAAATCTGGAACCTTAAAACATGAAATGCAGCCTTCAATCTACATGTGTCTGCAAATTTATTGGACCATCAGATTCTATACCTCTCGAATAATAAATGATTAAACTTGACTAGTAATCTTTGTTTGGAGCGAAAGAGACGTGAACAGTCCCTTCCGCGCCAAAGAAAGAGAGCTACTTCTCTGTTATGATGTACGTTCCACTCTATGTGAATTATGTTTTGTAATGTTTGTGGCTATAAATATGTTGTAAACTATTTTATGCCGAATAAAATATATGTATGTATGTATTTTAAATAAGTTTTTTTCTCATGAATCATGCTTAAGGTCGGTTCACATTGACGAATTTTCTTACGATTCCTTACGAATTGGACATTCGTAATTACATTGCCGAAAGGTACACGTATTGTTACGATTTGAGCGAATTTAACGGACGGTTTACGTTTTTCTACGACTAGTTTACAGGCTGGTTACGGATTATTTACGAATCAATAGGAGTATTACCGACTTAGTTACGAATGTTTACGAGTCCTTTGTTATTATTTTGTTGTTGTTGTTGTTGTTGTAAGAAAGACAACCTCGTTATTGAAAATCTGACATTCGACAAGACAACATGTCTTACGAACGAAATAAGCTTATGTTGTACCAACAATTTCTTCAAAACAGTAATTTACCCTTTCCCAAACAAAATCTAGTTTTGACGTCCCATAGTTTTGGAAAAAAATGTGAGAAAAGAATAAATTGCTGAATAATCAGCAATGCAATTCTTTCTGTTCACTCAGAATTTTCTATTCAATATCATACAAAGTTTCCATTTCTTACATCAATTAATTGTGTCGTCTGTAACTCCATTTAAATTGATACAATAAAAAACCTTGCCATTTTGGGAAAGAAACCCTATGTGTTTCTACTGTATAAACTCTCATACATAGTGTTGGGTCATTTATAACGGTTACCCCAGAAATATATTTACGCTTGATATATTCAAAGTTGTTCTCCGATGCGCGTTTACTTTTTTTTACTTTTTGTATCTAATATTCGTCGATAATAAGTCAACTTGTCTTGGACATCTAACAACGTTTGAAGGACTTATCGGCAATTTTGAGCTGGGATAAAAAAAATGACCCCAGTGCATATACACGCATTGAAAAAATGGGCTCTTAATCCTCATTTTTGCAAATTCAATGAGAAATCATTTGGCGTTTAGCAAAACATTAAATAGTATTTCCTCTATCATTAATTTTATTTGTCAAAAATTTTGACATACTCAATCAAATTAAATCAAATATTTTTTTTATTGTTCACATCATGTACAAAATGATATACGGACTATTCACACACAAACAAAACATATAACAAACGACGACGTTCATATCTGTTATAATCTAGGATGTCTATCATCATAAGACTATGTATATACACAAGGTCTTACCAGGACTCACACTGCCCTTTTACAGCTTTTCTATCAAACATAACCCTAATCAGGCCTTTTGCGGAGCCTGGTCTGTTTAAGTACCATTTTCGGAATCTCATACCATAAGTGCGCTTTTTTAAACATCCCGGCTCGTTTATATTCGTAAAGTTATCGTATATATTCGTGAATCACACACGGATGATTTGCGAGTGATTTGCGATAAACTAAGAGTCATTTACGAATGAATAACGGGACATTCAATCCGTGGACATTCGTGAGAAAATTTTGGACATGCCAAAAGCCTTCCCCGTATGAACACGAGTCATTGCGATAGTCCCCGATTTATTGCGAGTTATTTACGAATGTTTAAGTATTGTTTACGAATACTTACGTATGCCTTTCCGATTGGACCACTGAAAACGAAATCTATGAGTATGCACGATTTTTTTACAATGCCATATATTTTTTTTTTGTTGTGAACAATAAGATATTATCTATATATCATCATTCAGTAGCTGACATTGAGAAAAAAGGCATTTCAATCTTACGAGTTATTTACGGATGCTAACGTATTGTTTAAGAATGTTCACGAATGTCCTACGAATGTCCAATTCGTAAGGATTCGTAAGGAAAATTCGTCAATGTGAACCCACTTTTATCGATATTTATCAAAGGCATTATTCAATTGAAACTTTTTTGGGAAAAATCATTTCATATTCATGATATCCAGGGATAACTTCTTCATTCATTATCAATTTATGATTTAGCAATAAATACTTTTTTGTTCCAAAAACAAATTTTTAGGCTTCATAAAAAACTTAAAAAAAATCATAAATCTAAGAATATTGTACAAATAAATCAATGATAATATATACCATGGAAAAATAACATGAGTCCTACATTATAATAGTATTATGAGTGTTTTTTCTTTCCTATAATTTGTATTCATCAAACATCAAAAATGAGAAGAATAGAAAATAATTTCAAAGCAATACTATTACAATACTTGATCAAATGCAAATTTATTTGTGGGGTTTTGTCCGAGGGGGTTTTGTCCGAGGGGGTTTTGTCCTGGTTGGGTTTTGTCCGTACCCCGGTTACAACATAGAAGAAATGAAGAAAAGAAAGAAGAGGTCGAAGCGCATCCGGGTAATTTCTTATTTCCTTTTAAAATGTTGATTAAACATATTGAATTTCAAAGCGTGTTTTATTTGTTTGATATATCAAGATGCTAATATGTTTTTTCGCGTACAAAAATATAAGAGGCAATTTTTATATTTTTGTATTAAGAGGCTACAACAAGCACAAAAATGTACATAGTTACTTTTTTTCTTGGCAACACTATGACCTTTTACATTTACTTTTTCTTGTTACTTTATTTGCTTTTAACATTACAAAGGCGGTTTTCACGAAATACATTCAATTTGGGGTCTCTCATAACTTTAGATTTAATTTTACTTTTCATAACATATATTTGTTCTTATTTTGTACATTTACTTTAATTAACCAGTAATCAATTTGAAAGGTTAATGTTCGCAAACTGTTTTACACTTCTTTCCATATTCACCGTTTACAAATTCGAAACAGGTTACTTCTTTTTAAAAAGTTCCAGAAACTTTTTGGGGGGATTAGAAATTACAAGTGATGTCCTTACGCATATGCGGATTTTTACTTTCCAGGCGGTTGTTTGTAAATAAAATAGTTTAAACGAATCCATTAACCCATTAACACCACCCCCCCCCCCCCGAAAAAAAATACGGACTTTTCGCGTTCTAGAAGACCAGGGTCTTTGACATTATAGCTATGAAGTATAGTTTTGTTCCTATAACATTTCGAAATGTTTAAATTTCTATTATTTCAATATTCATAATGCAAGATCTTTGAAATCCTATTCTTTTGAAAATATTTCGTTTGCTAATGGTTTAAGAATAGCTTTTGCTATTACACATTTTTACTTGCAGCTTTAAAAAAACCCAACTGATTGTTGCTGTAACAATATGAACATTTTAAAGTCCGAAAGTTTTGAAATAAATAACATAATTTTACAAACGCACTCAGGCACGCATGCACATGATCACAAATGCACGCACACAGTATTCGGTAAATTTCAGCGTGTTTTGCTTATTATTTTAGCGTTTCTATTTTTTCGATTGCCATAATGATGTATTTAAACAAGAAAACATTTGCACATAAAGCAGTTTTGCATTGGTTTACAAATTGCTTACTTTTATCAATAGCTTGACGTTATAATACATATATTTCATTTGCATATTTCTTTTAGTGCATTTACATTAGTTTTGCACTAAACATTTTAAGTACTGACTAATGGTTATAACGCACTTTGTCTCTGCTTTTTGTATGGTAGAGTGTTGATCGGGAAAAGTGACGATCTTCTTGGAAACCGATAAGAATTGCTACTGATCATTAGTCTTTATACCGCTCAAATACAGATGTTGTCATTGTAAATGCAAAACATCGTATCTCGTTTTCGGAAGATTTTAAAGGGGAAGGAAGAAAGTGTAATATCTTTTCCCAAACTGAAAGGGTTAACTTGTAATTTGGACTTAATGTTCACAAATATTGTAGCATTATTACTGATTAGTAAAAATATCTGAAAACCTGCAAGATTTGTTTTAACTGGGCACAAGGTTTTACTTTGAAAATCTGAAAAAATCGACATACGAGGTTTTGCATCTACACCGACGTAACTAAAATTATTGACGCGGTCTTTGCCGTTCCGCATTTGATGCCATTGTGAAAATGTATTATCAATAATTGCTAATATGATATTAGTATGAAAATTCGGTAATACTTTAAGATTTTAATGAGTTCTTTTACTAACAACTTCCTTATTAATGGAATTCCTAAAAAAAGTAACATTATATATTTGTCTAAATTGCGGTCCTGCTAGCGGGCTAGTTTTCTTCTCAAAGTACTGTATGAATTTCAAGTAATAGTATTAACACGATGGGTAACCCACGTGACTTTTGGGAAGCGTTCACACTGAAAAGTCGTCCGCTTCAAGGTATGTTTTGCTTAATTTCTCAGCTTATACTCTACGGATTGTGGTAACATAAAGTGCACCGAACGCGCAATTGAGTGGACCATTCCCGGCTCTAACCCATTCTAGCAGAATGCTAGAAACGTGAAGTTGGCAGACCAGCAGAGTAAAACTGAGTTGAAAGATTTTCGCGTTTTTTCCGGTAAAATGTTGATAGAAAGCCTTCTTGCCTCTCAAAAACGCATTTTCATGAAAGAAACGCACGAAATCTACTAATTTGCAAGTGTGCCGAGGGAAAATGCAATTTGCAAAATCAGTATAAAGTGACTGTTTTTTCGTGTATTTCGGAAGATTTTACCATAAAACAACGGTAAAAAGCATTTTTTCGATCATACTTGTCATTACATCAAAGAAATCTAATTTGTCATCTACTCTGCTAGTCTGCTAGAAACGTGAAGTTGGCAGACCAGCAGAGTAGCAGAGTAAAACTGAGATGAAAATTTTTTGCGTTTTTTGGTCAAATGTTGATAGAAAGCCTTCTTGCCTCTCAAAAACGCATTTTCATGAAAGAAACGCACGAAATCTACTAATTTGCAAGTGTGCCGAGGGAAATGCAATTTGCAAAATCAGTATAAAGTGACTGTTTTTTCGTGTATTTCGGAAGATTATACCATAAAACAACGGTAAAAAGCATTTTTTCGATCAAACAAGTCATTATATCAAAGAAATCCAATTTGTCATCTACTCTGCTAGTCTGCTAGAAACGTGAAGTTGGCAGACCAGCAGAGTAGCAGAGTAAAACTGAGTTGAATAATTTTCGCGTTTTTTTCGGTAAAATGTTGATAGAAAGCCTTCTTGTCTCTCAAAAACGCATTTTCATGAAAGAAACGCACGAAATCTACTAATTTGCAAGTGTGCCGAGGAAAAATGCAATTTGCAAAATCAGTATAAAGTGACTGTTTTTTCGTGTATTTCGGAAGATTATACCATAAAACTACGATAAAAAGCATTTTTTCGATCATACAAGTCATTATATCAAAGAAATCCAATTTGTCATCTACTCTGCTAGTCTGCTAGAAACGTCAAGTTGGCAGAGTAGCAGAGTAGCAGAGTAGAACTGATTTGAAAAATTTTCGCGTTTTTTTTCGGTAAAATGTTGATAGAAAGCCTTCTTGTCTCTCAGAAACGCATTTTCATGAAAGAAACGGACGAAATCTACTAATTTGCAAGTGTGCCGAGGGAAAATGCAATTTGCAAAATCAATATAAAGTGACTGTTTTTTCGTGTATTTCGGAAGATTATACCATAAAACAACGGTAAAAAGCATTTTTTCGATCAAACAAGTCATTATATCAAAGAAATCCAATTTGTCATCTACTCTGCTAGTCTGCTAGAAACGTGAAGTTGGCAGACCAGCAGAGTAGAAGAGTAGAACTGATTTGAAAAATTTTCGCGTTTTTTTTCGGTAAAATGTTGATAGAAAGCCTTCTTGTCTCTCAAAAACGCATTTTCATGAAAGAAACGCACGAAATCTACTAATTTGCAAGTGTGCCGAGGAAAAATGCAATTTGCAAAATCAGTATAAAGTGACTGTTTTTTCGTGTATTTCGGAAGATTATACCATAAAACTACGATAAAAAGCATTTTTTCGATCAAACAAGTCATTATATCAAAGAAATCCAATTTGTCATCTACTCTGCTAGTCTGCTAGAAACGTGAAGTTGGCAGAGTAGCAGAGTAGCAGAGTAGAACTGATTTGAAAAATTTTCGCGTTTTTTTTTCGGTAAAATGTTGATAGAAAGCCTTCTTGTCTCTCAGAAACGCATTTTCATGAAAGAAACGCACGAAATCTACTAATTTGCAAGTGTGCCGAGGGAAAATGCAATTTGCAAAATCAATATAAAGTGACTGTTTTTTCGTGTATTTCGGAAGATTATACCATAAAACAACGGTAAAAAGCATTTTTTCGATCAAACAAGTCATTATATCAAAGAAATCCAATTTGTCATCTACTCTGCTAGTCTGCTAGAAACGTGAAGTTGGCAGAGTAGCAGAGTAGCAGAGTAGAACTGATTTGAAAAATTTTCGCGTTTTTTTCGGTAAAATGTTGATAGAAAGCCTTCTTGTCTCTCAAAAACGCATTTTCATGAAAGAAACGCACGAAATCTACTAATTTGCAAGTGTGCCGAGGGAAAATGCAATTTGCAAAATCAATATAAAGTGACTGTTTTTTCGTGTATTTCGGAAGATTATACCATAAAACAACGGTAAAAAGCATTTTTTCGATCAAACAAGTCATTATATCAAAGAAATCCAATTTGTCATCTACTCTGCTAGTCTGCTAGAAACGTGAAGTTGGCAGAGTAGCAGAGTAGCAGAGTAGAACTAATTTGAAAAATTTTCGCGTTTTTTTCGGTAAAATGTTGATAGAAAGCCTTCTTGTCTCTCAAAAACGCATTTTCATGAAAGAAACGGACGAAATCTACTAATTTGCAAGTGTGCCGAGGGAAAATGCAATTTGCAAAATCAATATAAAGTGACTGTTTTTTCGTGTATTTCGGAAGATTATACCATAAAACAACGGTAAAAAGCAGTTTTTCGATTAAACAAGTCATTATATCAAAGAAATCCAATTTGTCATCTACTCTGCTAGTCTGCTAGAAACGTGAAGTTGGCAGACCAGCAGAGTAGCAGAGTAAAACTGAGATGAAAATTTTTTGCGTTTTTTGGTCAAATGTTGATAGAAAGCCTTCTTGCCTCTCAAAAACGCATTTTCATGAAAGAAACGCACGAAATCTACTAATTTGCAAGTGTGCCGAGGGAAAATGCAATTTGCAAAATCAGTATAAAGTGACTGTTTTTTCGTGTATTTCGGAAGATTATACCATAAAACAACGGTAAAAAGCATTTTTTCGATCAAACAAGTCATTATATCAAAGAAATCCAATTTGTCATCTACTCTGCTAGTCTGCTAGAAACGTGAAGTTGGCAGACCAGCAGAGTAGCAGAGTAAAACTGAGTTGAATAATTTTCGCGTTTTTTTCGGTAAAATGTTGATAGAAAGCCTTCTTGTCTCTCAAAAACGCATTTTCATGAAAGAAACGCACGAAATCTACTAATTTGCAAGTGTGCCGAGGAAAAATGCAATTTGCAAAATCAGTATAAAGTGACTGTTTTTTCGTGTATTTCGGAAGATTATACCATAAAACTACGATAAAAAGCATTTTTTCGATCAAACAAGTCATTATATCAAAGAAATCCAATTTGTCATCTACTCTGCTAGTCTGCTAGAAACGTGAAGTTGGCAGAGTAGCAGAGTAGCAGAGTAGAACTGATTTGAAAAATTTTCGCGTTTTTTTCGGTAAAATGTTGATAGAAAGCCTTCTTGTCTCTCAGAAACGCATTTTCATGAAAGAAACGGACGAAATCTACTAATTTGTAAGTGTGCCGAGGGAAAATGCAATTTGCAAAATCAATATAAAGTGACTGTTTTTTCGTGTATTTCGGAAGATTATACCATAAAACAATGGTAAAAAGCAGTTTTTTGATCAAACAAGTCATTATATCAAAGAAATCCAATTTGTCATCTACTCTGCTAGTCTGCTAGAAACGTGAAGTTGGCAGAGTAGCAGAGTAGCAGAGTAGAACTGATTTGAAAAATTTTCGCGTTTTTTTCGGTAAAATGTTGATAGAAAGCCTTCTTGTCTCTCAAAAACGCATTTTCATAAAAGAAACGCACGAAATCTACTAATTTGCAAGTGTGCCGAGGGAAAATGCAATTTGCAAAATCAATATAAAGTGACTGTTTTTTCGTGTATTTCGGAAGATTATACCATAAAACAACGGTAAAAAGCATTTTTTCGATCAAACAAGTCATTATATCAAAGAAATCCAATTTGTCATCTACTCTGCTAGTCTGCTAGAAACGTGAAGTTGGCAGAGTAGCAGAGTAGCAGAGTAGAACTGATTTGAAAAATTTTCGCGTTTTTTTCGGTAAAATGTTGATAGAAAGCCTTCTTGTCTCTCAAAAACGCATTTTCATGAAAGAAACGGACGAAATCTACTAATTTGCAAGTGTGCCGAGGGAAAATGCAATTTGCAAAATCAATATAAAGTGACTGTTTTTTCGTGTATTTCGGAAGATTATACCATAAAACAACGGTAAAAAGCAGTTTTTCGATTAAACAAGTCATTATATCAAAGAAATCCAATTTGTCATCTACTCTGCTAGTCTGCTAGAAACGTGAAGTTGGCAGAGTAGCAGAGTAGCAGAGTAGAACTGAGTTGAAAAATTTTCGCGTTTTTTCCGGTAAAATGTTGATAGAAAGCCTTCTTGCCTCTCAAAAACGCATTTTCATGAAAGAAACGCACGAAATCTACTAATTTGCAAGTGTGCCGAGGGAAAATGCAAGTTGCAAAATCAGTATAAAGTGACTGTTTTTTCGGGTATTTCGGAAGATTATACCATAAAACAACGGTAAAAAGCATTTTTTCGATCAAACAAGTCATTATATCAAAGAAATCCAATTTGTCATCTACTCTGCTAGTCTGCTAGAAACGTGAAGTTGGCAGAGTAGCAGAGTAGCAGAGTAGAACTGATTTGAAAAATTTTCGCGTTTTTTTCGGTAAAATGTTGATAGAAAGCCTTCTTGTCTCTCAAAAACGCATTTTCATGAAAGAAACGCACGAAATCTACTAATTTGCAAGTGTGCCGAGGGAAAATGCAATTTGCAAAATCAATATAAAGTGACTGTTTTTTCGTGTATTTCGGAAGATTATACCATAAAACCACGGTAAAAAGCATTTTTTCGATCAAACAAGTCATTATATCAAAGAAATCCAATTTGTCATCTACTCTGCTAGTCTGCTAGAAACGTGAAGTTGGCAGAGTAGCAGAGTAGCAGAGTAGAACTGATTTGAAAAAATTTCGCGTTTTTTTCGGTAAAATGTTGATAGAAAGCCTTCTTGTCTCTCAAAAACGCATTTTCATGAAAGAAACGGACGAAATCTACTAATTTGCAAGTGTGCCGAGGGAAAATGCAATTTGCAAAATCAATATAAAGTGACTGTTTTTTCGTGTATTTCGGAAGATTATACCATAAAACAACGGTAAAAAGCAGTTTTTCGATTAAACAAGTCATTATATCAAAGAAATCCAATTTGTCATCTACTCTGCTAGTCTGCTAGAAACGTGAAGTTGGCAGAGTAGCAGAGTAGCAGAGTAGAACTGAGTTGAAAAATTTTCGCGTTTTTTCCGGTAAAATGTTGATAGAAAGCCT
Source organism: Fragum sueziense (assembly GCA_963680895.1). Classification (NCBI taxonomy): domain Eukaryota; kingdom Metazoa; phylum Mollusca; class Bivalvia; order Cardiida; family Cardiidae; genus Fragum; species Fragum sueziense. Next base: position 43,251,534 of record OY804601.1, on the reverse strand, counting down.
TCTTGCCTCTCAAAAACGCATTTTCATGAAAGAAACGCACAAAATCTACTAATTTGCAAGTGTGCCGAGGGAAAATGCAATTTGCAAAATCAGTATAAAGTGACTGTTTTTTCGGGTATTTCGGAAGATTATACCATAAAACAACGGTAAAAAGCATTTTTTCGATCAAACAAGTCATTATATCAAAGAAATCCAATTTGTCATCTACTCTGCTAGTCTGCTAGAAACGTGAAGTTGGCAGAGTAGCAGAGTAGCAGAGTAGAACTGATTTGAAAAATTTTCGCGTTATTTTCGGTAAAATGTTGATAGAAAGCCTTCTTGTCTCTCAAAAACGCATTTTCATGAAAGAAACGGACGAAATCTACTAATTTGCAAGTGTGCCGAGGGAAAATGCAATTTGCAAAATCAATATAAAGTGACTGTTTTTTCGTGTATTTCGGAAGATTATACCATAAAACAACGGTAAAAAGCAGTTTTTCGATTAAACAAGTCATTATATCAAAGAAATCCAATTTGTCATCTACTCTGCTAGTCTGCTAGAAACGTGAAGTTGGCAGAGTAGCAGAGTAGAACTGAGTTGAAAAATTTTCGCGTTTTTTTCCGGTAAAATGTTGATAGAAAGCCTTCTTGCCTCTCAAAAACGCATTTTCATGAAAGAAACGCACAAAATCTACTAATTTGCAAGTGTGCCGAGGGAAAATGCAATTTGCAAAATCAGTATAAAGTGACTGTTTTTTCGGGTATTTCGGAAGATTATACCATAAAACAACGGTAAAAAGCATTTTTTCGATCAAACAAGTCATTATATCAAAGAAATCCAATTTGTCATCTACTCTGCTAGTCTGCTAGAAACGTGAAGTTGGCAGAGTAGCAGAGTAGCAGAGTAGAACTGATTTGAAAAATTTTCGCGTTTTTTTCGGTAAAATGTTGATAGAAAGCCTTCTTGTCTCTCAAAAACGCATTTTCATGAAAGAAACGCACGAAATCTACTAATTTGCAAGTGTGCCGAGGGAAAATGCAATTTGCAAAATCAATATAAAGTGACTGTTTTTTCGTGTATTTCGGAAGATTATACCATAAAACAAGGATAAAAAGCATTTTTTCGATCAAACAAGTCATTATATCAAAGAAATCCAATTTGTCATCTACTCTGCTAGTCTGCTAGAAACGTGAAGTTGGCAGAGTAGCAGAGTAGCAGAGTAGAACTGATTTGAAAAATTTTCGCGTTATTTTCGGTAAAATGTTGATAGAAAGCCTTCTTGTCTCTCAAAAACGCATTTTCATGAAAGAAACGGACGAAATCTACTAATTTGCAAGTGTGCCGAGGGAAAATGCAATTTGCAAAATCAATATAAAGTGACTGTTTTTTCGTGTATTTCGGAAGATTATACCATAAAACAACGGTAAAAAGCAGTTTTTCGATTAAACAAGTCATTATATCAAAGAAATCCAATTTGTCATCTACACTGCTAGTCTGCTAGAAACGTGAAGTTGGCAGAGTAGCAGAGTAGCAGAGTAGCAGAGTAGAACTGAGTTGAAAAATTTTCGCGTTTTTTCCGGTAAAATGTTGATAGAAAGCCTTCTTGCCTCTCAAAAACGCATTTTCATGAAAGAAACGCACGAAATCTACTAATTTGCAAGTGTGCCGAGGGAAAATGCAATTTGCAAAATCAGTTTAAAGTGACTGTTTTTACGTGTATTTCGGAAGATTATACCATAAAACATCGATAAAAGGCATTCTTTCGATCAAACAAGTCATTATTATCAAAGAAATCCAATTTGTCATCTACTCTGCTAGTCTGCTAGAAACGTGAAGTTGGCAGAGTAGCAGAGTAGCAGAGTAAAACTAGTTTGAAAAATTTTCGCGTTTTGTTCGGTAAAATGTTGATAGAAAGCCTTCTTGCCTCTCAAAAACGCATTTTCATGAAAGAAACGCACGAAATCTACTAATTTGCAAGTGTGCCGAGGGAAAATGCAATTTGCAAAATCAGTTTAAAGTGACTGTTTTTTCGTGTATTTCGGAAGATTATACCATAAAACATCGGTAAAAAGCATTCTTTCGATCAAACAAGTCATTATTATCAAAGAAATCCAATTTGTCATCTACTCTGCTAGTCTGCTAGAAACGTGAAGTTTGCAGACCAGCAGAGTAGCAGAGTAAAACTGAGATGAAATTTTTTTGCGTTTTTTGGTCAAATGTTGATAGAAAGCCTTCTTGCCTCTCAAAAACGCATTTTCATGAAAGAAACGCACGAAATCTACTAATTTGCAAGTGTGCCGAGGGAAAATGCAATTTGCAAAATCAGTATAAAGTGACTGTTTTTTCGTGTATTTCGGAAGATTATACCATAAAACAACGGTAAAAAGCATTTTTTCGATCAAACAAGTCATTATATCAAAGAAATCCAATTTGTCATCTACTCTGCTAGTCTGCTAGAAACGTGAAGTTGGCAGACCAGCAGAGTAGCAGAGTAAAACTGAGTTGAATAATTTTCGCGTTTTTTTCGGTAAAATGTTGATAGAAAGCCTTCTTGTCTCTCAAAAACGCATTTTCATGAAAGAAACGCACGAAATCTACTAATTTGCAAGTGTGCCGAGGAAAAATGCAATTTGCAAAATCAGTATAAAGTGACTGTTTTTTCGTGTATTTCGGAAGATTATACCATAAAACTACGATAAAAAGCATTTTTTCGATCAAACAAGTCATTATATCAAAGAAATCCAATTTGTCATCTACTCTGCTAGTCTGCTAGAAACGTGAAGTTGGCAGAGTAGCAGAGTAGCAGAGTAGAACTGAGTTGAAAAATTTTCGCGTTTTTTCCGGTAAAATGTTGATAGAAAGCCTTCTTGCCTCTCAAAAACGCATTTTCATGAAAGAAACGCACGAAATCTACTAATTTGCAAGTGTGCCGAGGGAAAATGCAAGTTGCAAAATCAGTATAAAGTGACTGTTTTTTCGGGTATTTCGGAAGATTATACCATAAAACAACGGTAAAAAGCATTTTTTCGATCAAACAAGTCATTATATCAAAGAAATCCAATTTGTCATCTACTCTGCTAGTCTGCTAGAAACGTGAAGTTGGCAGAGTAGCAGAGTAGCAGAGTAGAACTGATTTGAAAAATTTTCGCGTTTTTTTCGGTAAAATGTTGATAGAAAGCCTTCTTGTCTCTCAAAAACGCATTTTCATGAAAGAAACGCACGAAATCTACTAATTTGCAAGTGTGCCGAGGGAAAATGCAATTTGCAAAATCAATATAAAGTGACTGTTTTTTCGTGTATTTCGGAAGATTATACCATAAAACAACGATAAAAAGCATTTTTTCGATCAAACAAGTCATTATATCAAAGAAATCCAATTTGTCTTCTACTCTGCTAGTCTGCTAGAAACGTGAAGTTGGCAGAGTAGCAGAGTAGCAGAGTAGAACTGATTTGAAAAATTTTCGCGTTTTTTTCGGTAAAATGTTGATAGAAAGCCTTCTTGTCTCTCAAAAACGCATTTTCATGAAAGAAACGCACGAAATCTACTAATTTGCAAGTGTGCCGAGGGAAAATGCAATTTGCAAAATCAATATAAAGTGACTGTTTTTTCGTGTATTTCGGAAGATTATACCATAAAACAACGGTAAAAAGCAGTTTTTCGATTAAACAAGTCATTATATCAAAGAAATCCAATTTGTCATCTACTCTGCTAGTCTGCTAGAAACGTGAAGTTGGCAGAGTAGCAGAGTAGCAGAGTAGAACTGAGTTGAAAAATTTTCGCGTTTTTTCCGGTAAAATGTTGATAGAAAGCCTTCTTGCCTCTCAAAAACGCATTTTCATGAAAGAAACGCACGAAATCTACTAATTTGCAAGTGTGCCGAGGGAAAATGCAAGTTGCAAAATCAGTATAAAGTGACTGTTTTTTTTCGGGTATTTCGGAAGATTATACCATAAAACAACGGTAAAAAGCATTTTTTCGATCAAACAAGTCATTATATCAAAGAAATCCAATTTTTCATTTACTCTGCTAGTCTGCTAGAAACGTGAAGTTGGCAGAGTAGCAGAGTAGCAGAGTAAAACTGAGTTGAAAAATTTTCGCGTTTTTTTCGGTAAAATATTGATAGAAAGCCTTCTTGCCTCTCAAAAACACATTTTCATGAAAGAAACGCACTAAATCTACTAATTTGCAAGTGTGCCGAGGGAAAATGCAATTTGCAAAATCAGTTTAAAGTGACTGTTTTTACGTGTATTTCGGAAGATTATACCATAAAACATCGGTAAAAGCCATTCTTTCGATCAAACAAGTCATTATTATCAAAGAAATCCAATTTGTCATCTACTCTGCTAGTCTGCTAGAAACGTGAAGTTGGCAGAGTAGCAGAGTAAAACTAGTTTGAAAAATTTCGCGTTTTTTTTCGGTAAAATGTTGATAGAAAGCCTTCTTGCCTCTCAAAAACGCATTTTCATGAAAGAAACGCACGAAATCTACTAATTTGCAAGTGTGCCGAGGGAAAATGCAATTTGCAAAATCAGTTTAAAGTGACTGTTTTTTCGTGTATTTCGGAAGATTATACCATAAAACATCGGTAAAAAGCATTCTTTCGATCAAACAAGTCATTATTATCAAAGAAATCCAATTTGTCATCTACTCTGCTAGTCTGCTAGAAACGTGAAGTTGGCAGAGTAGCAGAGTAGCAGAGTAAAACTTAGTTGAAAAATGTTCGCGTTTTTTTCGGTAAAATGTTGACAGAAAGCCTTCTTGTCTCTCAAAAACGCATTTTCATGAAAGAAACGCACGAAATCTACTAATTTGCAAGTGTGCCGAGGGAAAATGCATTTTGCAAAATCAGTATAAAGTGACTGTTTTTTCGTGTATTTCGGAAGATTATACCATAAAACATCGGTAAAAAGCATTTTTTCGATCAAACAAGTCATTATATCCAAGAAATCCAATTTGTCATCTACTCTGCTAGTCTGCTAGAAACGTGAAGTTGGCAGAGTAGCAGAGTAGCAGAGTGAAACTGAGTTGAAAAATTTTCGCGTTTTTTTCGGTAAAATGTTGATAGAAAGCCTTCTTGTCTCTCAAAAACGCATTTTCATGAAAGAAACGCACGAAATCTACTAATTTGCAAGTGTGCCGACAGAAAATGCAAGTTGCAAAATCAGTATAAAGTTACTGTTTTTTCGTGTATTTCGGAAGATTATACCATAAAACAACTGTTAAAAGCGTTTTTTCGACCATACAAGTCTCTATAACAAAGAAATCTAATTTGTCATCTACTCTGCTAGTCTGCTAGAAACGTGAAGTTGGCAGACCAGCAGAGTAGCAGAGTAAAACTAAGTTGAAAAATTTTCGCGTATTTTTCGGGAAAATGTTGATAGAAAGCCTTCTTGCCTCTCAAAAACGCATTTTCATGAAAGAAACACACGAAATCTACTAATTTGATAGAGAGACGACAGAAAATGCAAGTTTGAAAATCAATATAAAATGATAGTTTTTCCGTGTATTTAAAAAGATCTTAACATAAAACAATTGTTTAAAGAATTTTTTCGGTCATTCAAGTCATTATAAGAAATTACTTCAAATTGTCACCTACTCTGCTACTCTGCTGGTCTGCCAACTTCACTCTGCTACTCTGCTGGTCTGCCAACTTCACTCTGCTACTCTGCTACTCTGCTGGTCTGCCAACTTCATTCTGCTACTCTGCTACTCTGCTACTCTGCCAACTTCACTCTGCTACTCTGCTACTCTGCTGGAAACGTAAAGTTGGCAGACCCAGTAGAGTAGAACTGAGTTGAAAAATGTTCGCCGTTTTTTTCAGTAAAATGTTGTTAGAAAACCGTCTTGCATCTCAAAAACGCATTTTCATGAAAGAAACACACGAAATCTACTAATTTGATAGAGAGACGACAGAAAATGCAAGTTTAAAAATCAATATAAAATGATTATTTTTCCGTGTATTTAAAAAGATCTTAACATAAAACAATTGTTTAAAGAATTTTTTCGGTCATTCAAGTCATTATAAGACATTACTTCAAATTGTCACCTACTCTGCTACTCTGCTGGTCTTCCAACTTCACTCTGCTACTCTGCTGGTCTGCCAACTTCACTCTGCTACTCTGCTACTCTGCTAGTCTGCCAACTTCACTCTGCTACTCTGCTACTCTGCTGGTCTGCCAACTTCACTCTGCTACTCTGCTACTCTGCTAGTCTGCCAACTTCACTCTGCTACTCTGCTACTCTGCTGGTCTGCCAACTTCACTCTGCTACTCTGCTACTCTGCTGGTCTGCCAACTTCACGAACATGCGGGGCCAATGTAGTGGCGTCTTGATGAGACGATTCAAATGAGTACCCACAACACAGTATTTTAAAAAAAAAATACATACTCTTATCTGTAGCTTTGCATGGTGTATTGGGGTTTAAAGGGTGATGGTAACAGATGGTCTAATTGCAAAAAATGAAATTTTTTGAAAAAATATGCAAAACTTTTGTGTTGGCCACCTCAGAATGGTTAATAATATGCGATTCAGACAGAGATTGAGCCGAAATTATAAGAGAGATAGCCGAATTTAGGGAGAATCCAAACCAAAATTCAACCCCGTCTCAGATGCGGTTGAATTTATTTTTTAACTGTCACGCATGCGTATACAGCGCGGACCAAGATTCAAACGAGATTCGTGCTTGAATTTCAATATGACGTCATCATGTATGTTGTGACGTCATTTAAGAAAGTCGCAGGTTCTACTGTTTTTGACCTACTTTCGACATCGCTTCATGAATTCGGTATCAAATTGCGAAAAAATGAGTCGTTGCTTCAATAGTTTGTCGTAATCATTTAATCAGGTCATATAAAGCTTAAAAAGTGTACATTTCGTTTGTTTTTGACAAATTTTGGTCCAAAATCTGGGAAATAGTAGCTTTAATGATGCTTTCAATTGCTATGGTCATATCGCGCGGCTGGAGAACCTAACCATTGATTCCTGTCGTTTCGCATACCAGTACTACAACAACACCCTAACTGAGCCTCTAGCTGCTCGCCCACATTGGTTAACAGTATCAGGCCGTAGGCCTACACGGGCATGTGTCTATGTCATAAGCTAACTCGAAATTAAGCAATTACGATATTGCTAACGTATGATTTTGTTTAAGTGTTACGAAACTCAATTAAGTATTTTCTTACATGATTGAAATAGTATAATGGTATTGTCGGCCATATTGAAAAGTGCCATACTTCAGTTTGAAAAAAGGTCTGGACGTAGATGCTTTCGAGTGTAATCTGGTAACCGGCTATTCCAGATCCCAGCTCAAACGTTTAAGAGCCAATATCAATTTTGATCGCCTTACAGATGATGTCTAATAAATGATCCCCTCTTCGTTCATGCAATACTAAAATACTTTCCCATTTCCTATAGCCTATTTTACGAACACAATTAAATATTAAAGTGATAATATATTCTGAGTACTTTTAATATGACATTTCCCATTTATCCGATGCTAAAGATCGGCTTGCATTATTATCTTCATAAATTGAAAACAGTACATATCTTTCAATGCGCTATTTACAGAATTCATTTTATATTCCATCTTTCATCGTCATGTGCAAGCGGGCACTCGAATGGAGACACATGATTGGCAGCATTAAACACAATTATGATACAGTATAACGCCAAATAAAATGGGCCAGGATCTGGAGAAAAGACCATTGAAGAATTTTCAACGATATATTTTTCCGATCAATTTGAACCTAATATATAAGTGCAATTAAGGTAGAATACCCGTAATATGGCCATTTTGAAATTCATTCTCTGAACTTTTATTTACAAATCGGACAAATTGTCCATCATGTACAATATATAAACATATATATATACATGTTACAGTATATCAATGAATTAATGTTCCGGTTTCCGGCTTTGATGATTTTTTGGCATTAATTTTTTTAATTTTCAAGGCAATTTACATGCATTGATTCGAATCGTGCATGTAATCTTGCAATCACAACATTTCATCCCGAAAAAAAGATAGATTTTTTTGTCAAATATCATCTTAGCTTTGTAAACAAGAAGTTAAGAAGAAAACATTTTCAAATTACTTTATTTCTTTTTGTTTTGTTCTGTTTTTTTGGACAATCAGTTTTAGGACACTCAACGTCTTACAACCGTGTATCTAAATTATTATGTGAGCTATCTTCCAAAAAGAAAATAACAACAACAACAACAACAAATCATCTGCGTATATTGCTAAAAGGATCGAACCCAATCAGTATGCCAAGACTGTACAGTCAGACTATGGTCGAGATTTTTCGCTCCTAAATGATTTACTATATCTTGAATGCTTTTACTTGAATGTTCATTATGTTGTTATTTTCCCAATGTGATATTTTATGGCTTGTCGAGAAGGTTTAAGACATTCCATATTTTTTCTCTGTTTTTCGTCATATTTGTAATTGCTTAACTTTCTTCGGGTCTTCTCATTTTTTTTTTTTTTTACAAAGAAGAAGGTTTTTACTTCCTAATTCACGAACACTAAAGTAAGAGAAGTAAATGCTGATTCACAGCTCTGACTCCGTTTCCCTTGATATCCCTTGATATCCAATCATCTATATTGTACACACAAGTTTTCATAAACTTCATTTTTGTAGTCTTCAACAGCTTTCAAGTTGTATAATTTTTATGCTAGGTATCCACTACCGATCAAATCAACTGGACAAAGCCGAATCAAGCGATCGAATACAGATCGAACTCGATCGCCATTTGTAATCGGGAATGGTCGTGGTAATAGAGCTTTATCCGCACCACTTTGTCATCTTTCTCTATTTGTTTATATATAAAAGAAATATTTGTGTAAGATTAGGAAGAAAGTTGATTGAAAAGCGATCGTGTATTGATAGGAAAGGCGATCGACCAGATCAGGAATCAATCAAAACTGGAGATCGAGTGTGATCGGATTAACGTCTTTATATCGATCACATGGCCTTTTACTCATGTGGCTCCCAACCACATCTCGATCAACTCGATCTGTGCTTTATCTGTTCATTCGATCAAATAGAAGGTAGAGGTCGGGTTGATCGAGTAGAGATCGAGAAATTCTTTAAGTCGGGAATAATGGGCGAATTTGAGCAGTCAGTGCGATCGATTTTACTTTATCAGCAGTTGTAACATAGCTTAAAATTTAACGTTTTTGAAATGGTTTAACAAAGTGACTTTTACTTTTAAATGTATACATATATTTTTTACAATTGCATTGATTTTAATATATAAAGACCATATATAGGTCAATACAATGTAAGAAATGGAAAAATATTTAAATATAAGTCCTCACAGTAATGGTAAATGCCATTCCAATAACAAAGACTTTTTTTATTAAAACTACAGCATGGTTCAATAAAAACTATGTGTTTTGATGGTAAAATTGGTATGTTTTTTAACCTAATTATTTGAAGCTTGAATACAATAGTGAAATTAATTTCTTTCTGTTTATTTCATAAAATAGCGAATATTGTCCTTGCAATAACTAATATGTCCTCGATGTAACGATGCACTTTCGGCAAATTATTTCACAAAAAAAGTGTTACGCTAATTTTATAGTGCCTGAAATACAAAGAGAATATTATTTTCTATAGTCTAAAGTACATGCACATACATTTTGTCTTAGATAGGAGCTTTATTACATTTGACACAGACAAAATTCTCTATTTAATTATGAAAATACAATACTACATTGAAAAAAAGCCAAACAAAACATTTTTGGAAATCGACTTGAATATAATTCCTTCAGTCTGGATTCTTATTCTCAAAAAAACATACTTTGAAATAATCTTAAAACTTGCAAATCGAATTTCTGAAAGAAAATCTGGTTGTTACAGCGAGGACATTTTATTGAGACCATAGATTTATGAAAGACGATCTCGATTATTTCCATGTACATCGGAATGTTCCTGTTAACGTTATTCATTACTGTAAATGTAGTACTTTCATCCTGAACTAGAAATTCACAGAATAAATTGGAAATAAAAATTGAACTTTTTTTGTCAGATTTCCACGAAAAAAAATATTGGCTCTTATACTGTGTGTATGTGCAGATGTGTTTGGATCCATGTTGTTCTTACGAGTACCGTAAAGCTTATGTTTTTCAGATTTTGGCTGAAATATATAGGCTACATGGAGATAAGTGTGATCCGCGTTAGGCTCGGTAAATTGTTCGTCTTCTTTCTCATCTCTTTGATTTGTTTTTGTTGTTTTTTCTTTGCGAACAAAAGCAATATTAGGTTCCACCGGGTAACAGTTACCAAATCTTTAGGCAAATGTACTGATTAGTAAAATCAGAATGCATGTATGTATGGGTGGATCCTTGCATATGCTGCCCAAATATTTAAAAAAAAATGAGTCAAATTTGAAGCGCTCATTTTTTTTAATGTTTTTACTAATAGCGACGAATTTGTCTTGTACGTGAATGCAGACTTACAGCACTAAAATTGGATTTGTATTTTTCTTTCACTTTACGTCTATAATGAGTGGATATTATTAAAAAAATCAGCATTGTGTTTTGTGGTCCTGGTTAATTTCGTGGTAAGGGTGTAACCGATCTTTCATAAATAACATACATTTTCGGGCCAATAGGTCCTGCCACACTTTAATGGTCACTTTATAAATTAGCCATAAAACGCGTGAGAAATCTGTACCCCATTTCGTTTTGATAAACATTTCTTATTATTGTAATCACCGCGGACAATATGGCTGTTTATATATCATATGAGATCGCTTTTTTATTTGACAAATATGGCCGAGAACACTTATTTGTGGTTATAATTTATGTTTCCCATAAACTACCCCCCATATTTCAAAGGTTTGTCAAAAAATCAGTGAAATATGAAATGCCCTTTATTTTCGGCTACTTTCGTTCGGCCCCTATAAAAGTCCAATCTGTGTTAACTATCGTTTTATGGGTTTTAATTATGTCCATTAACATTTCAAAATGAGCTACTAATGTATGACATTAATCCTTTCCCAAGCAAGTTCTGAAATCCATGCTTCATGTATAAAAGGCTTGGAAAAACATTGAGACAAAAGAAGAAAATGCTGATGATCAGCATTTTCTCCCTTTGTCTCAACATTTTCTATCTTTTAGTATTTGCAACTGGTTGTTTGAAGCATCTCTTAAATTGGACATAGCTTTTTGGGTTAATCCTTTCGAAGAAACGAAGTAGTGTTATATCAACAAGTAAACGAGAATAGATAAAAAAGACGATTAAAAAAAAAAATCCCCTACGTTGTCCGCCGTAAAGATGCTTTCCGCACACCTCTAAGAAATAATTTCTATCAATATTGAAAAGAATAACAGGTAACTGGTATAAGCTGTTAAAATTCTTAAAACATTTGACATCGCATAGTAATCGCTTATCGATTTTTTTAGAAAATAGAAAAAAAAATAATACCAACTTCTCATTTTTTCTCGTGGATATTTTAAATTGTAATCTTTTTCTTTTTTTTCTGTAACTTTTCTTTTGGTCTGCGACAGCTTTCAATTAGGAACAGTCTATAATTTCTTCGTTTGGGAAAAGGTTAACGTCCACTATAAAGAGGGTCGATAATATCTGGGGACGATCGAATGTCCGTTTTATTTAAAATATATCACACGTTTTGGGAGAAGCTGAGAGGCGATCCGAAACTAGATTCAGATAAAAACTCAATTAACGTTCACATTACTGACCTCTCAACGATATGACAGATATTTTTGGGTGAAAAATAGAAATTTGTAAATTAGAAATGAATTTATTGCTTATTGCTTGCTTTACAAAATAGCCCGTCCGCGACGTCTTAAAATGGCAGAAATGTGGTCGACCTAAAGTACGATTATAAGTAAAGTTGACACTTGGTGTGCCGACATCGCATAAGTCGAAACAATGCTACTTGTGTCAAAGTAGCATTATGACCGCCTTGATTAATGGAAATAAAATTTAATATACTAAATCAATGTGATGTAATTTCCGTTTGAGAAATTTAGTGAAAACGAAAAGATATTGCTAGTTTCGAGCAACCCCTTCCTTTCTGCCCGCTATATGAATATGAATATATGAATATATTTGAAAAGCAACAAAAACAATTCAATATCGGTTTTATAGAAACTGAACAAAATCGAATATGTCGAACTCTGGATATATCGCATTGAAAGATCCGCAACATCAGCCCGTGTGAAGGAAAATTGTCAAAATTTCAAAAGTGACATGCATGTTTTTTTTCTTCAAAACTTTAAGAAACGTTCACAAGCTTTTAATTTTTCACTGGAATCATTTGACAGAAAACTGAAGGAACCCCTACTAGACGGCAAAATTGAAAGTTCACCCAAATTCAAGGATATTGCACAGAACAATTTTTGGGTATTTCTTTGTAAAATGCACAGTGGAAAATGAAGAAAGGGCTTGTCACATGCAATTTCTTCAATTTCCTCAAAGTTTTCCAAAGCTTTTTTTTATGAGCGTCAAGAAATGTCATCGTTCGGGTATGGTTATATGTTTTGCTTGGTAGAAAACCTATAACTGTAAAACCGCCCCAAACAAAAATATAAATGTCAAAAACAAAATTCACCACAAACAATAAAATTTTGTGACGTGTTGAGGTTGTAAGATGATACTAGGGCTTGGTAAAATGTGTTTTTTTTTTTTTTTTTTTTTTTTTTTGTTATGGCCCTAACTCGCTTGAATAGGTATCGATAAATGACCTGGCAAAGCATATCTAGCCAATAGCTATAGATGCTCTGTCAGGCCATTTATCGGGATCTATAGTATTTGTTCAAACTAGGTCTTGTTTGGGAAGGGGCTAACTTTATTCAAAGTTGCTAAATATGAGTACTTTGCTTTTTTACAAACAAACGTTTAGACATGGTTATGCAGAAGACGTCGAAAATTTTCATTTTCAAAATAAAGATTCAATTACAAAGAAAATGAAAAAGAAAAACGACTTAATCGACATTTCCTTACACAATACTGTTCTACATCTTAAGCCTATAATTAAGTAAAACATCGACTTGTCCAGGGGAAAGTTGCATTGTTTCTCGGTTCAATTATAAGAATAACTTGAGCTTTGAATAAATAGGAGAAAAACACGCGAACACAGGGGTAAAATAAGTCAACATAAAATAGTAGACAAAGGGACATAAATCCTTCCTACCAAATTGTTGTCAAAAACAGATTTACCTCCCTTATCGATGGGTAAAAACAAAATTAAGATTTTGCTGTCCTAAAGTAAACTCTTATAACACCATTGAGACGTAAGAAGACAAAACTGATAATCAGCATTTCCCCATTTGTCTCATAATTTATCATTCCTTTATCAATAGTTTTCTTGTGAACAAATACCTTTTTTAACCCTTTCCCAAACGACAAGAAAAGAAGGTTGTCCAAACTCAAAGCTACTGGGGTCGACAGAATTGATGATGATTCAGACTATATTAATGTACAATAAATGACAGAATATATTAAGGCAAAAAGAGAAAATACTGATTATCAGCATTTTCTTCTTTTGCCTCAATGTTTTCGCAAGCATTTTCTACTAGGGAAGTCAAAACCAGGTCTTGTTCGGGAGAGGGTTAATTGAAACAGTATACCTAGCCTATCTACATTATGCTGCCTACAATAGTCCAAGCAGAAAATGACAGTGACGTAGGCTGATATTTACTGCTGCAAAACCAATCAATTCGTCTGATTTGCACCGTTTCAAATACGAACAGGATTGATTGGTTGTCAAGTAGTAAACATTATTGTAACTCCCCTTTCGGGTATAATTGGCAGTGTCTAAAGTACCGTTGTTTGGAAATGGGCCAACTAAGCAAGACAAACAAGTAAAAGAAAATAATAAATGGGACTTTACTATACATGTATATTGCATTGATTACAGCACAAAAAATATCAATAAAACAATTAACAAAATATGTCTTTGTCTTTTGCTAAACTATTTCCCAAACAAGACCTGGTTTTGACGTGCCTATTGAAAAAGTTCGGGAAAACATTGAGACAAAGAAGAAAATGCTGATGCTCAGCATTTTCTTCTTGGTCTCAATCTTTTCTGAGCTATATTGTACACATATCAAATTTTGTGGACTGCGGCAGCTTTAAAACTGGAAGATTCCATTTTTTTGTCGTTTGAGAAAGGGTAAACCTTATCCAGAACAATCGCTGGTATTGAAGTCCCTAAAAGCATGCTACTGAAAACATTTTGGTAAAAGAAGACATACTGATCCCCGTTTTACTAACGATCTTACGTCCATTTGTTTGTGTAAACTGTGTATTTTAAAAAGACAAGATCTGATTGCACGGAAAAAAATAATTAGGCCAATCAGGGGTATTTTTACAGGTAAGAAGGCCTACGCAAAGAAAGAAGAAACTCGTTCTTTCGATAGTAAAACGGGGCCCTGGTGCATACAATCAGTCATTTTTTTATAGATTGTTAAAGGATTAAAACACTATAATAAATATAATAATATATTTTTTATCTTAATAATGGTCAGTTGCCATCTGTGCAAGCCAATCATTCTACATTAGTTTGTTTCTTAAGGTCTGGGGCCTGTTTCATCAAAATATTTAAGACGCATTTTTGACTTACCGAGGTCTTAATTATCGGTTAAAACAACAACCCTATAAGACAGGTCTTGATAGATGACTGATACATGTTTCTTGTCCTAAACTTGTCGTAAGTCATCGGTACGACAAAGATACGTCTTAAATGTTTTGATGAAACTGGCTCCTGGGGCCTGTTTCATCAAAACATTTAAGACGTATTTTTGACTTACCGAGGTTTTAATTATCGGTTAAAACAACAACCGTATAAGACAGGTCTTGATAGATGAGTGATACATGTTTCTTGTCCTAAACTTGTCGTAAGTCATCGGTACGACAAAGATACGTCTTAAATGTTTTGATGAAACTGGCCCCTGATCACATACAATTTCAGGTCCATAGCTCGTCCACACCGCGTACAAAAATAATATACTATACAACTGACAATTTTTGGACGTTCTTTGACCACGACATTGTATATGTAGCCAAGATGTATATTTTAGTAGATTAGATGTTTGTAAAGCGCTTTTGAACGTACTTTCGTATGATAAAAGTGCTATATAAATTCGGTACTTAATAAAAAAATAAACAAAAGCATTCGAAAACTTTTGTAAAGAACAAAGTGGATATACGGATTGATTAATTGAATTGGGTTTAACACCTCTTGCAACCGTCATGGTAATATCGCAGAGGATGGAGCACCAATCCGTGGATTCCTGTCGTTCATTTCACCTGTATTACCGCAACATCTTTTCCGAGTCTCCAGCTTCTCGTCCAAATATATAGATTTATGATTATCTAATCATTGGTCGAAGAAAAAGGGTCGAAAGGATGTTTTCGCCGACCGCGGATCGGATCCAGGGCCCCGTTTTACTAACGACCATGCGATCATGTTGTTGTGAAAACAGTGTAACAAGGCATCTGATTGCACGAAAAATCGGATTAGGCCAATCAAGTTTGTTGTTACAAGTAATTACGCAAAAAATAATCGTAAGTTCTTTAGTAAAACGGGCCCCAGATCCTCATGAATGAGAGCCCGATGCGCTACCAACTGCGCTATGACCGAGATTAAAACAGACGTATAAACATTAGCTTGTGACGATGGGAATTTATATGCAACAATGAAATGGCACCATGTTCGATAGGCTGTATACAAGTTAAGGCCAAGTCACGGCAATTCATGTCCACATCTCGGCCGGAGCGCGTCTAAAATAAGGGACCCGTGCGGTATATTTTGAACGTGACGTGGACGCGATATGGATGCGGAATGGTATGTGAACAGGCCTGTACTAAGAGTTTACGCGTCTAAGTTTATTATTTATAGCAAAATAGATATCTCTATGTTTTTTCAGGTCGACACTCATAGTCTCGAGAATGAGACATTTCGTTCATTTTAGATACCAAGTAATTCGTGTAATTCTCCCTCCACCTTCAAAGGTTTCTGTGAGAACGGACATTGACCAGGGTATCGGGCTATCCGGATTTTAAAGTACGGGTACCCTCGTTAATCTTCGTTACCACGAATGATTCCGAAATTGAACGAAATATTTGGTATCTAATGGTGGGAGGAATACCTTAATTTCTAATTCGACACATCCTCTTTTCAAATAAATGTTTTCAGGAAAACAAATTTTTATTTTTGACTTGATTTTGTTGACTCCAACTCTCTTTAATTAGATTCATTCCCTTTGGGGAAGGGATGGTGCGAACTTCAAAAACACCCGTCGTATACGGGTTTAACCCATTAATAAAAAATGTTTCTATTTGACTCCCTACAAGATAATAGGTTTGGAAAACATTGTGCAAAATGAAGAAATTGCTTGTTTTAAGCAATTTCTTCATTTTCCACAATGTTTTCTACCCAGACAGACAAAAATGTAACATTTCATTCACTTAATATTGTCGTCAGCAACATCTCTGTGAATTTAGATCAGTCTATTTTGTTGCTGTTTTCAAAAGGCTTATTCCTGTCCCAAACAAGACCTAGTTTTGACGTCCCTAATAGAGAAAGCTTGGGAAACATTGAGGCAAAAGAAGAAACTGCTGATAACCATCAGTTTCTCCATTTGTCTCAATATTTTCTATGCAATATTTTACACAAATCATTTCATTACTAACATCCACTTGTCATTTGTGGCAGTTTTTGAAGTGGATCACCCTAAAATTTTGCCGTTTGGGAGAGGGTTAATAGGCTGCATAGTTTACATATAGTCCCTGGACTAGGCTCCATTTGACTGAAACCAACTGATATGTGGGACTGATAACACAGAGCACCGTGAAGGTGCTAGTTGGGGAGCCTAGTCTCCTATCTGATATACATTCCTCCTCTTCTTTTCCATCCGAATAATCGTCCATAACAACACACCCAAATAGATCCATAAATACTTATAAACGCTATCAACGTACACAGACCTCCCCCAACAAAAGCTAGAATAGCGTTTGTGTCTTTGTTTGGTTCACAATATTGTTTCACGTCAAGTTCCGTTACTCGGCCGTTATTTCTTGACTGGAAGTTGATGTCAGCGCCTGCGCATACCGCACCGGAAAGGAAGGCAAACACAGCAGCAAGAATGGCGAACGTAATAATGGCCACGCTGAGTGAAAATTGTGCAATGATCTGTAAAAAAAAGGAAAACAAAAACATACTATCGATCAGTCCAATTTTGAGATTAAAATGAGTATCTGAAATTCAACCTCGCTGAAGATGGAAAATGAAGAAAAAGGCATTAAAAATTCTTTTGGTAAGTGTTTGGGGGTAAAACACGTTTTCCAGCTTTAAACACAAAAAGAAATGAACTGGGATCTGGAAGACGTCCCTCAAAGCATTTCGATGGCTCATCGTGAAACGGCTGTAACTGCCTATAAACTAGACTGGCTCCAGTCTGACTGATCTGATTTTTAATAAAAGATATAATGTAAGTAATGTACATATAGGCAGTTACAGCTGTTTCGCGCTGAGCCATAGATTTGAGATAGCCATACTTCAACATCAGACTGTGGCTAGGTGCAGTCTGACTTGGATCATCGCTGCTCTAATATGGGTGCTACAGACCATGACAAAGCTATGTTGAGAACAACATGATTCCTAATAAGACTGCGTTTATACGCACGCTGATCTGAAACAAGGTTGGATCCTTCTCATTATACATTATTTCTTTATATAGCGCAAAAAGTAAAACGATTCAATTGCTCTTCACAGAGTCTTGAGATATTTATAAACAACAGAATACTTATTAATAAATCTGAATGAATCCAGATGACATAATTTCATAATGTTACATCTGAAGATCACGCATTAGGGGGTCACCTTCTGTGACCTGGGAATTTCCATGTTTTCTATTTTTACACCAACCAATCTAAACGCTCGTTGCAAACGCAGGTCTGTTGTCCCTGACAACAACATCAAAATGGCTGCGGTTGATAGACACGCACTTGACACCGAGCAAAGAGCAAAGTCCGTTAGTTTTGAGAGCAAAGATATGGCATTTATAAATGAAGTGGATAGGTTTCGGTATAATTTTGGCACTGTAAGTGGCAGTTTTGTGCGATCATTGTGCTAACCCGAAGTAGAGCGGTGTGTAATTTTGAATATATATATATAATCAAAGTGCTGAGAGCACTGTAATTGGACGTCTCTGATTAATTGAGCGGGATTGTACATGAACGAAAGATATTATTTTATTCATTCTTCTGTGTTTAATTCTATAAGATCGGTTTCGGAAATACGAAATCGGCCTTAATACCAGAAAACCCTTTTCAGGCTTAAAATTGATTTGCTTGCCGTTTCAAGACAACTGATTTGTCTCTATGAATAATCACTATTAATTTGATTACCAAATTCAATTAAGGCCATGCGATTAGCATTTTTGTCTTCTTGTTTCGGTTTACTATGAGTATTGTCGTCAGTTATACTTTTCATTGATTTTATAAAGTACGCTACAAAGCAATTTATTCAAAATATAAGCCAACACGCTACATAAATGAAAGCCGCGATAGCTCACTTAGCAGAGCACTCACCTTGTACTCTTTACACATGTTATATCCGAAAGGCCCTGGGTTCGAATTCTACTCAGACATTGTTCTTTTTAATCATCTTTTTATACGCCGCCGGAGGCGGACGTATATTGGCGTCATCTTCTCCGTCTGTCCGTCCGTCCGTCCATCCGTCCGTCCATCCGTCCGTCCGTCCGTCCGTACGTCCGTCCACTTTTCTTGTCAACGCAACTCCTCCTAAGTTTCTGGCTGGATCTTCTTGAAACTTGGTCAATGTTATCACCTCAATTGGTAGATGTGCATGAAGGAAGGATTTTATGGTTCGTTGATTTTTGCCTGAGTTATGCCCCTTAAAAACTTAGTCTCTGGGGCTTATTGAAATTGCAGCCTTGTCAACACAACTCCTCCTAAGTTTCTGGCTAGATCTTAATGAAACTTGATCAATGTTATCACCTCAATTGGTAGATGTGCACGAAGGAAGGATTTTATAGTTCATTGATTTTTTTCTAGAGTTATGCCCCCTTAAAACTTAGTCTCTGGGGCTTATTGAAATTGCAGCCTTGTCAACACAACTTCTTCTAAGATTCTGACTGGATCCTTATGAAACTTGGTGGATGTTATTACCTTAATTGGTAGATGTGCATGAAGTATGGATTTTATGGTTCATTGATTTTTGCCTGAGTTATGCCCCCTTCAATCTTAGTCTCTAGGGCTGAATGATATTTCAGTCTCGTGAACGCAATTCCTTCCAGGTTTTTGACTGGATATTTATAAAAACCTTTTTGTGAACACAACTTTTTACAGGTTTTTGTGTGGATATTTATAAATCCTTGTCAATGTCATTGTTTTTTGTCTCAAGTTTTATAAGTGGCGGCGTATATTGTGACCATGGCACTCTTGTTCGACTTCTATCTCCACCATCGTTGGCGAAAAAACGACCGCAATGATTTAGAATCGATCTTAACACAAATTCAACGAAATAAAGTAATGAAACGCCGATCATTTACATACAATTCCGCTCAATCAATGAGAGGCGTCTAAATATAGTGCTCCGAGCACTTTGATTTTTATTCCTGTTTAGAGTAAAAAAGGAAAAAAACACGGTAGCAGTTTTCCCTGGTTGTGGTTACAATACAAATTCAATACATACTTTTCCTGAAACAAAATACCAGATGAATTGGAGCACCTAACCATGGATTCCTCATACAAGTACTACCGCAGCATCCTTACATCTACAGATGTGCATAAAAAGAAGAAATTGGGAACGTGCCGTCGGGAAAATGGCAGTGGAGTACAATAAGCAATTTAAATCTTCATATCATTATCAACGAAAATTTGAGAATAGCAATGTCCCTATCTGTACACATATTCATACGATCATCCAGGTACCATCTGTTGCAGACCCATTGCTTCATCTTCTTAGCTCAAAACACGTAAACGGGTCATTTAAACGAAATAAATACAGATCGCTGTCACTTAGTCTTATACTAGTAATAATCATTGTTGTCATGATCATCGAACAGTATGTAAATAGGTCATGATACTGTCAAATATCAGTGATACAGATGCTGGAGAAAAAAAACTCGTAAGAGCAACTATTTTTCTGAATAGGTGGATTTCACTAGTGTCTCATCTAAGGCTGTTCAGATGGAACCCCGTTTTGTCATCGAGTCGAACCCGAGTAGCGAAATGAACTCACTCCCCGATAATCAATTTCAAAACCCTGGTTCCAAAGTACGTCTCGTCGAAACCCCGTTCCTTTAAATATGTCAAAGACTTAAACAACAATGATCAAAGAAAAGGAACCTATCATACACAATACGTGCATTAAATTGGGTAATCATTCTAAAATGTGTGTTTTCAGTAAACACATCAAGAAAAACAAACGTTTTAACAAACGTTTTACAGAAGAAATAATCCGAAATGGTTTTGAACCAACGGCGTTCCAAATTTCAAACTGAAAAAAGGTTGCGAGGTTAATCTTTTCCCGTTTGAGCTATCGCTGCTGCTGATGATATAGGGTGTCTGTTTACATTATAACCATAGTGTATGCATGTATCGCTTTCTAAAGATCTTACCCTTTACACAATAAATATTACGAAAGTCAAAAAACTACAAGAAAATGATTAAATCGAAAAAAGATCGTAAAGTTGGTTAAGGCGTGGCATGAATTGAATCGGCCAATGAATCTTATAGTATTTGTTAGAGAACACATAGAAAGTAGTTAAAGATACGACAGTTTTCCTGTATGGTCGCAAAATCTATTTTGAATTTTGGTCAACTGGCAATTGAGTCTGAGAAAGGGTTTTTTGGTAATGAAAACCCATTTCGCCTGTCCAAAAGTGGTTATAAGAATTGTACGTCCTTTCGGACGTCCAATTAAAAACTATATATTGACAATTGGTGTACATTTTCAGCAGTAGTTAGATTAGTTCAGTTGGTAGAGCTGCCGACTTGAATATCGTAGATTAGGGGATCGAACCTCGAGCCGACTTCATATTTTTGTCCCCCTTTTTTTATATTTTAATTACAATTTCCATACCAAATTATTCTAGAAATTGCAAAAACGAAATAAAAATACAATTACAAATTATGTTTTTATATCCGTGATTTCTAGAATCTTTTAGTTTGAAAAATATAAAATACATAGTAGGAAATAAATGAAGCCAAGGTGGGAATCGATCCCTGGTTATCAGGTACATGGGTCAGACGCTCTACCGTCTGAGCGAATCGGGAATCTCGTTCACGCTGTTTCAAATTGCCAGTATAATTATATTTTATACGTTCATAAGTTAGCATCGCTTTGTTTCGGGTTGGCGTGATGATCGTGTTGAACTGTTGCTGCCAGTGTTGGAGGTATGCAGAAGACTTCTTCTTCTTCTTCTTCCCAATAAGTGCAGGGCTCCTCTGAAGCATCAACGCACTGTGAAACTGTACAAGGTCGGCGTGAGGCAAAAACAAAGTGCAGTTAAAAACGGATAAAAACGGTGTCTGTACATCAGTGTGTTGTCATCAGGCCAGCCTTGAACAGTTCCAGGGTCCCGGCTGCGATGGTCTTGGCTGGGAGCTTGTTCCATAGGCGGATGGCTACTGGGAAGAAGGTGTATCTATACAGGTCTGTGCGGCAGAATGGTACAAGGTAGCTCACATTTCTTCCTCGCTGTAGAGTGACTGAGGCTGGATGTAGGAACTGGTCTGCTGGTATATCTATCAGATTGTAGACAACCCTGTACATCAGTACTAGTCTGGCTTCGGTACGTCGCTGTTGAAGAGTAGGCCAGCCTAGAGTGGCAATCATCTGACTAGTACTGCTCGTTGTCCTGAAGTCACCTGTCACGAACCTAGCTGCTCTTCTCTGTACTGCCTCAAGCTTGGTAATGTTGGAATCTGTGTATGGGTCCCAAACAGGTGCAGCGTAATCTAGGATGGGACGTACTAGTGTCTTGTAACATTGGGCCTTTACATCCTTGGGGCAGCTAGAGATGTTCCTCCTCAGGAATGCAAGGGAGTTGTTGGCTTTCTTGGTTACATTGTCTACATGCTTATTCCAGAGCAGCTTCTCGTGTAGAGTGACCCCAAGGTATTTTCCATCTGTAACGTTCTTCAGCTGATGGCCATGCAACGAGTATGTTCGTTTGATAGGGTTGCGCTTCCTGGATATGTGGATGGTCTCACATTTTGATGGGTTAAATTGCATCTGCCAGTCTCTTTCCCATTGTTCAAGTTTGGCAAGGTCTTCTTGCAGGATGTCTGTATCCTGGATCTGGCGAATCTTTCTATAAAGCAAGCTGTCATCGGCAAAAAGGCGAGTCGTGGAGGCTACTCTTCCTGGCATGTCGTTGATATAGAGCAGGAAGAGTAGAGGGCCGAGGACAGAGCCCTGGGGGACGCCAGATGTGACAGGGACAGAGTCGGATGTGTGGCCTTCGACAATGACCTCTTGGCTGCGGCTGCTAAGGAAGCTCTCTATCCATGGAAGGAGGTTGTTCCGTATGCCATAATGGTCCAGTTTGACAGACAGTCGCTTATGGGGGACTTTGTCGAAGGCTTTGCTGAAGTCCAGGAGCACTGCATCTATTTGGTCGCCATCATCCATACTGGAGGCGATGTCTTGGATGGTAAGGATCAGTTGGCTTTCACAGGACCGTCTTTTCCTGAAGCCGTGTTGACTGTCTGAGAGGATGTTGTGCTCTTCTAGGTGCTTCATAACTTGGCTGTGGACAATGTGTTCAAGTGTTTTGCAGCAAATGGATGTAAGAGATATTGGCCTGTAGTTTGCTGGTGAAGTTCGGTCTCCTTTCTTAAATATGGGGCTGACGAGAGCGTGTTTCCAGTCATCAGGCACTTTACCTTGAGCAAGGGAAGCTTGGAATAAGAGGGTCAGGGCTGGTGAGATCTCATTGGCAAAGTCTCTCAGAAATCTTGGCGGCAGGCCGTCTGATCCTTGGGCTTTATGGGGGTTAAGGTTCAATAGTAGCTTCTTAACACCCTCTATGGTGACATCAAAATGGTCCATTGTTGGATATTTGTCTGTGCCCATAGACGGAATGTTTGTTAGGTCCTCTTCTGTGAAGACAGCGGCAAATTGTCTGTTTAGAATCTCTGCCTTCCTCTTCGGATCACTATGCCCGACTCCATTCTCCTTGAGGATTTGGACACCAGAACTTTCTTGTTTCTTGCTATTAATAAAGGAGTACAGTTTCTTAGGGTTTTTATCACCACTGACAAGATCTTTGACATATGAGTTGTAGGCGGATTTGCAAGCATGCTGAGTGTCTTTTTGTAGTTTCCTGTATTTTGCAATGTCCTCGGGATTGCTGTTACACTTGGCTTGTTTATAGGCTTTTTTCTTTCTCCTTGACAGGCGCTTCACCTTTCTATTTATCCAAGGCTGGTTAAATCTGCTAGAGGTAAACTTAGTTGGTACTTTATCTCTCATGATAGTTGTACACTGTTCCTTGAATGAAGTCCAGAGAGAGTTGATGTCAGAGTCAAGTGAGTTTTCGCTAGTGAAGGTTGAGCTAAAGGTGTTGATTGCTGATCGGATGTCCTCGGTGTTCATTTCATTCCAGAGCATTATCTTGCGCTTGGGAAGCCGCTTTCTTGTGGCCTTTGTTGCCACCTCCAAGAAGGCTATGTCATGGTCGCTTACTCCTGGCAGCGGTTTGCTTCTTGTCACAAGTGATGGTCTGTTGGTTACGAATAGGTCCAGTATGTTGTTTTGTCTCGTTGGGAACCTGATCATCTGCTCAGAGCCAGTGTCGTAAAGAAGATCGAGGAAGTTTTGGTTTATACTGTGACTGTAGGCATTTGAAGATATGGAGTTGTTGTCCCAGTCAATGTCGGGGAGGTTAGCATCCCCTGCTATCCATACAGTGGCCTTTGGGTGTTGTGTATGTAGGTTCTGAAGTGAATCTCTCATATCACGCATGTAATCTAGGTTGCTGTTTGGGGGCCTGTAAATTGCAGCGATGATGAGCTCGCTACCAACTGGGCGCTCGATACTGGCTGCTGTTAATTCAGTTGACGTCTGTATTTGTAGGTCACATCCAGAGATTTGTTCTTTGACAGCTATGATGACACCGCCATGGGGATCACTGTTTCTGTCCCTCCTAGAGAGTATATGATAGCCAGCTGGAATGATCTCTCTTTCAAAGATACCGCTATGGAGCCAGGTCTCACTTCCTATGATGATGTCGGGGTCTAACTCAGACAGTAGTAACCAAAAGGGTTGCTTCTTAGCCCTGATGCTTTGGAAATTAACCACCATTACTTTAAATGTAGATCGCTGGGCTTTCGGTTTTTGCATTTGATCTGGTTTGTTTGGTGATGAGCTAAGTAATGGGGAGCCGAGTGATGTGTTGATGGATGATAAGCTATTATCACTTCTGGCAGGTGAAGTAATTTGTTCGGGCTCTGATTGGCTGAGTATACTATAAGAGTTCGCTGTGGCAATTGACGTGCCTACTGAGCTAGCCATAGTAGTATCAAAGAGTGTGGTAGAGAAGTTTGGTACTCCACAGGCAAAGCAGATCCATGATACATTTTGTGTAATACCTTTGTACACTTCTAGGGGCATACTAATACATTTTGTGTGAAACCAGGCATCACAGTTGTCACAAGCTAGTCCATGTTGGTTTGATTTCACAGGGAGGGTGCATATCTTGCACGGAAAACGGTAATTTGGTCCAGGGTTGGGATGACAGTCCCCCAAGATTTGTATCCGGAAATATGTTGTGTCCGGGTTTTGGGTTACCGAGTTTAGGTGGTGGAGGGATAAAACCACGATAAGATGGATATATAAAGTGTTTAGGCAATGATTTTTCATTTTGGAGTGGTTGTAGTGTGTGTTACCAGGGTTGTTATGAGCAGGAGTCCGCAAAGAGCTGTCTAGGTTTCATCCTTCTTCTCAGTCTGATTACCGGAAGTAAACAACAGCTGTTCTCGGTTGAAAGGGGGGGATCAGAATTGGTTTCGTCAAATTTATCAGTGTGGCGACTCGATCGTGATTTCTTGCTATAGGTCTATCTTGCTATAGGACTATCTGCTTCATAAATGCCATGTCTTTGCTCTCAAAATTTACGGACTTTGGTATTTGTCTTTGTAGTGAAATAACCACACTGGAGGCGCCATGGCTACTGATATCTTGTTATCGTTAGAAACGGAAGTGTAGTGTACACGGTAGTGTGCATGCCTGTGCACATGCCATTTTTTTTCAAATTTTCCTAAGTTATAATCTGATTGGTCCAAAGAAAGGTCACAGAAGATGACACCTAACGGATGGTCGTTAGATGTTACTGAAAGATAATATCTAAATTTCAATTAGATTGACTTATTAATGATCTTATCATCAGCATTTATATAATTGTCACCGTGATATATGACCCGTCATGGTAAAAGGGATCTTCTGGTAAGTACGCAATGTATCAATTTGGAGATTTAGGATAAAACCTATCACCGTAACAGTTATTGTTGGATCTAGAGTTATTCACTATCTTACATTGTACTCATTTACCAAATGCAACATCTGCTTGACGACCTATAAATCGGGTGAGTCTTTTTCTCGGAATTTGGTTCCATGAACTTCCAAAAAGTTTTATCACGACTGGTCACAAATAACGTCACTTTTCAACATAAACCTTGGAACTACAGCTTGTTTTAAGCTGTAGTTACGACTTTCCTGTTGAAAAGCGACAATTTAAGATACTCACATAGCACTTGATGGTACTTCTAACTTCCAGATCGCTCTCTAGTATAGATGTGAGCCCATTTTTACCCGCCAGAAAACACAATATACCAACAATCAGGTGCTGAAATGTAGATTGTAACCGTGACCCGTCATTCATGCTTAGGGTAGTCCAACACTAGTGCAATTCTTCTTCTGGCAATTTTCTCATAATTTCCTAATAACAAAGGCAAGTTGGAGCAGAATTGTCTTGCCTGCATTTTTTTAAAGTACACACGCGTATTACCTTTTGAAGACACGTAAGTCAAGTTTGAAGATCTAGAAAAAAAATTTGAATGTAAATAGTTTTTCTTTGTTTAAATATATGTGGTATACATAATACATATAAGGAATTTTAATTGGAAAAAGATATTCTTTGAAAAAATAATATTTTCCCAAAATGGATTGGTTTACTATTCATTCATTAACAAAATTTCGCGATATCTTTTGGAGAACAAACAGATTTTGATTTGAGCGATGGTAAAAGTAAACAAATGAAAGAAAAACATTACCAAAACTCCTACAAAAAGCACACCGAAGTTGAACACGGGGAACCCTATGTTTTCTGATGCGACTATAAGCGTGGCCAGACCCACCGCGATTGTCAAGACAGCTAATATTATGTTGAAAATTCCGACATTTCGTAGTTTCTTTAATCCTTCCCTTCTTCTGAGAAATACTTGTCTAAGATCTGAAAAATATGCAGGCAATATTATTACATTTGAGGGTGATCGCAATTTGGGTGTATACTTACTCTGGCTAATGTCAAATAACAATTCAGAACAATGATGTAGTAAATGATGTCACAATGTAGTAAAAATACGACAAAATTTGATGATCTAACGACAGAGATTTGAACGATAAATAAGAGTGAAAAATCCTGTTAAAGAGAGTCATCCGAAGCGAATTAATTGTTTAACTAGGTGGCAAGTAATTTATGTATCGTCGCTTTTCACTAAATATCTCGTAACTGCAGCTTGTTTTAAGCTGAAGATAGGAGATTTTCGTTGAAAAGCGGCGATTTGTTCCCCTTGTCAATTTCCATAGCAACTAGTATTATGTTTTAAGACGAAAAGGATATGATGTTTTCTATTCTGATCGATTTTCTGTATCTCTAGATATCATCAATTACGTTGAAAAACACGATATGTCTAATTACTGTAACAGCTTATCCAATATGTATGTTAAGGAACATGGACGTCAAAACCCGAGTTTGTTTTGGGAAAGGATCAAGACACGAATGTACCCAAATTCTACAGGCCAGTAGCGATACTATGGCACATGTTTACAATTTCATCTGTATAAGAGAAAATCGTATATATAATTTTGCATGCAGTGGTTCGAATCTTGAAGGTGTTGGACACCGGCAAGATTCGAACCATCACATGCAAAACAACATTCTATATAAGTTCGATATTGTGATGTTTTTTACACAAGAAAATTTTGTAAACATGTGTCTACATAAAATAATAAGATCGTGACCGGACTATACATAAAGAAAAGCGAATACGATTAGCATAAAACAAAGATACAGATAAGAGGGAGTGAGGGGTTTAAATATGCAAAATTTCATCAATTGTTCGTTAAATCAAATGTTGTGGGTACTCATTGGAATTGTTTCGACGATGCCATTCAAATGAGTACCCACAACATAGGCTTTGAATTTGAAATAACAAATTTCGAATGGTTTCACCCCCTCTTATCCGCTCCTCTAAATAAGACATACCTGCTTCGCTGGGCTGATACCCACCCTGATGTCTAGCCGCTCCGTGTTGATTAATTTGGTGTAAATACGCCGTGTTTTGGTGATAATATACCCCGCCAGATTGCGTAGATCGTGCCGAGTAGCTGCTCTCCCGCTCCGAGTATCCGGGTGGTTTAGAAAAATCACGAAACTGGTCCGAAGTATACACTTGATGCGTATGTTGTTTATATTCCATTTTGAGTCTATTATTTCTTATTGATTTTCCAATGTTTATTTCCACACAGGTAACTGCGTTCGTCTATTTTGAATCTAGGGAGACATCCTCTATATTGGCTACGTGACGAAAATATGTAATTACTGCTTTTCAATAAAAAACACGTAACTGCAGCTTAAAATAAGCTGCAGTTACGAGGTTTCTGTTGAAAAGCGACGAAAATAAGTAATATATTCCTGACTGAGTTATTTTGAAATGTACAAATAATCAGAGCATACCATACACCACGATCGCTCATCCGTTTTACACATACCCTTAACACATTTTGAATATCGGTTAAAGATCAAAAGATAATGGCGTTAAATTAAGGTAAGGGAGACTACTGAAGTTGATAGATTACCAGAATAGGGGAAAACCGAGTTAACTCCCTTTCATTGGTTTGTTCAGGACATACAAATACGCGTGTATCATTTTGATTTGTCAAATGGTCAAAAGGTTGAATAGGCATAATTATGTTCATCTTCGCAAGCCAAGGGTTCTACCTCCACTTTGTTCCTTTCGTAAGGAACAAAGTGGAGGTAGAACCCTTGGCTTGCGAAGATGATTTATGTTTGGCTTACAATGTTTCGAAACAGTCAGCGTGGAATTTGCAATAAATACGATGGGGAATCACACAATTATTTCGAAAAACCGCCTATAAATCTGTAAATACGTGTCCAATTTGAATTCGATTTGAAGCAGAAAATGAGGACTTTGCTGGAGGTGATATATCTTTTAAACAAACACATAATAGAACAATATTGAAAACATGTATAAAGAAAAGAATAATTACATGGCAGTCAATAACTTCTTATCAGCTGATTCTTAAAAAGATAAACCACGTCCAAAAAATCTATCATGCTATGTACAGACCAAGGTCAAATAGGTCACAGATAAACTTTATTATTCAAGTTTCCTTAAACTGTTTGTGTCACATGATTCCCGGCCGTGAATAAGGCATATCTTTGAATTACATGATGATCTGGGGAATGCATAAATTATTCTATAAAAAGACAGATGGGTCTGAATCATGAAAATATTCGGCAATTATCCTTTTAACAAAATACACGGTGAAGATTGTGCATCATGGGACAGGTACATCTATGGACAAATTTGTCTCGCTTCCGGAAAGACTTTTTGCAATAACCTTTTTAGTTATTACTTCGTCAATTTTCAAACCGTTTGTTGCATGTACCCAGTCTTACCACGGTGGATAATCACGTGACACAACAATTTCAGAAAATCTTCAATAATCATATTAATACGGGCCGATTTGAATTCGGTTTGAAGCAGAGATGGTGGACAGACGTCACAAATTAGATGGTTGTGATGGATTTTTTAAAAATCAGCTGATAAAAAAGTTATTGAAGATCAATCAAAATTTTGGCTGATCTTCAATAATTTTTTTATCACTTGATTTACTAGTAAAAAGAACCCAACCACGTCCTGCTTATCCCTGGCATTTCCCTACCTTCTCTGCTCTAAACCGAATTCAAATTGGTCAAGTATTGGCAAAATTATTGATGATCTTCTGAAATTTTTAGTCACGTGATTAACCATCGTGCTTACTGAGCTATTTCCTCGGATGTGTGACTTACTTGAAACCTCCTTGTACTTTACATATTTATGCAAAAAATGACCAGAAAAACGATAAAAAAATCAGACCTTTTTTCTGGTCGGTCGGGATCAATTTTTGGGAACAGTACAAGAAGTTTCCAAATAAGTCATACATCTGAGGAAAGATGGGAGGATGGGATCATGCATGATATCCACCTAACGAGAAAGTATTAAACTATAGATGGCCTTTGGCATATTTTTTTTCCTGTGTGAAATAACCTTTCCAGATATACAGTTTTACATATCAAACTATCTTAAACAATTTATTCTATGCACATAACCCTAAACATAAATTTTCTGTTACAAGTAGCAAAGAAAATAACGAAACAAAAGGAGAGCATGCTGATTATCTGCATGTTCTTCTAGAATCAGCATCTTCTTCTCTTGTCTCATTTTTTCAATTTGCTTTTCCAGGCGCGGACGTCAAAACCAGGATTTTTTTGGAGAATGTTGAAACGTGCCTGATGAATTTAACAGACAAAACAATATAATGACAAACGACATTTTTGTAATATTATTTATATTATCATACAGTATATTGTAACCTATTGTGTCTAAAAAAGCGCAATAATCTTTTCTATAACAGATTTATACTGTTTTGATTAGAAACTTGTCTTAAATGAAATTTCTGTGCAAATAAAGATATATTTTGTGTTAAATATAGCAAAGCAAATATTGACACAAAAGAAGAAAATGCTGATCATTAGCATTTTCTTCTTTTGCCTCAATTTTTTTCTTTGTTTTTTCATTCATTTACCAGAATTTGTTTTGAGAGGGTAGAAACGTGGCTGGCGAATGGTCAAATCTAATGGACAAAAATTAAGGACAACAGACAATTCTTTGTGTTTTTGCTTATATATCATAACTTATTGTATCACAAAAAGCACGATAATCTTTTCTATAACTATTAATGATTTTATACGTATTAACCCTTTCCAAAACGACAAAATTTTAGGGTGATCCACTTCAAAAACTGTTAAAAATGACAAAATAGATAGTATCAAAGATAAAATTTGTGTGAAATATGGGGTAGAAAATGTTGGGACAAAAGGAGAAACTGCTGGTTATCAGCAGTTTCTTCTTTTGTTTCAATGTTTTCCCAAGCCTTTTCTATTAGGGACGTCAAAACCAGGTCTTGTTTTGGAGAGGGTTAAAGCGCATTGAAGACTGAGTCGACGGTGTGTAGGTCGGCCATTGTAGGTTTAGCATATGAGGACCCACGTACGGATTTGAAGTATACGCCATATTAAAGTGACATTTCAGAATTTTTTGTCATAAATTTTACTTTTATTTTTATCTGAAAGAGCATATTTTCTTATGAAAATTCTGAAAATTTCAAGCCAAAATATTGCGCCGTTTACGAGAAATTATATTTTTGTGTTAAAATTGAATAAATTGTTGTGGACAACAGTTCGGATTTATATGCAATTTATCGATTATGTCTCAACTTTAAATGCGTGTTTCTCGCTTATTGGCAACAACATTAAAAAAAACAAATAATATTTATACTCATTAGAATAACCAATTTTGGCATCAAGACATACTTTAAAAAATGAAATTGGAATGAAATGTCCCTTTAATAAGTAATAAACAATAAATAAGCCGTTTAAACAATGTTTCCTCGTCGTACGTCATTTATATCGTCACATTTCAACAGAAACTAAGGTTTTCGTTTGAAAGCGACGATATCCACCTAATGATGTTGTATGAAACATGATGACAACTTTGGACACAGGGTATTTTTGTTGTTGTCTTGCTATAAATAATATTTCCAAAAGGACAACAGATACAATGTTTTAATGTAAAAGTTGTGTCAAACGACTGATTCTTTGCCAATAAAGATACATTTTCTGTTAAATGTAGCAAAGAAAATATTGAAGCAAAATGTAAAAATGTTAATTATCAGGATTTTCTTCTTTTGTCTAAATGTTTCTATTTGCTTTTCCAGTCGTGCACGTCCAAAAAAAGAAGATATTTGTTTGGAGAGATTTGAATCGTGGCTGGCAAGTGGTCGATTAAATAAACAAAAACAAATGACAGACAGACAGACAGACAATTCTTGTGATGTTTTATATATCATAACCTATTGTATCCCAAAAAGCGCAATAATCTTTTCTATAACTATTAATAACTTCATTTTGAGGTGGCTTAAAGTGCATTGAAGGCTGGGTCGCCGGTGTGTAGGTCGGCCATTGTAGCTTCACCATATGTGGACCCATGGACGGATTTGAGGTATACGCCATGTTGGACCAATAATAGATGAGCTGTTTAGACAATGTTTCCTCGTCGTCCGTCATTTTATACCCTCCTAACGCGGCTGTATGAAACAAGATTGGAATTTCGGACCCGTGACACACGTGATGCTCGCAGTAGGTGAACCTACCCCATCCGGGGAACGAAAACGCGTGATCGTACACGTATACATACTGGGATGACGTCATATACGAATGCAAGTGTGACGTCACATTACGAGTGGAGCAGGTAAATATGAAGTCTGTGGATAACACTTGAAGGTCGTCTCTACAGTCATTTATATTTTTCGGTGGATATTCTTTTCCAATGTCTAAACACTTTTTAGGATCTGTTGCAAGCAACAACGCTGCGTACGTTTCAAACGTCAACGGCTTCCCCCATGCTTCATAGACGTAAATTCTGGTCTCCTCTGTCGTGGTCCCGATCATAATGGGCACGTCCATAAAGAGATGTTTTCTAGCGGCCTTGACGGGCTCCATGGGGACCTCATCGCCGTCCACCCACGGTCCTAGAGGCTCGAAAAACTCGAGAATGTAGAATGACGTCACACGTGTCCTGGATTGCTCTTCTGCTGTGGCGATCTCTAGTGCTGTCTTGGATCGTAGACATGCTGTGTCACCACCTAGAGAAAATAAATGCGACAATATTTTTTACTATTGAAAAAACTGTTACAACATTTGAAAATATCTTTCTGAAGATTTTTGTAGTCCGGTCAATACCCATTCCCCTTTCCTTGAGTTCCTTTATTATAAAAATATAAGTAAACAAAATGGATCCTGATCACTCTCTGTGTATGTACAGATAGCAGGCTGATCAAGAACCGTGCTGTGGTGTTCTCAAATGTCATGAAGGTCTATGTTTGCGGATCATGGGTCATACACATTTCATGCTTATTACCTCCAGAGATTGCAGAATGTAGGATGTAACACGTGTTCTCCAAGCAAACATACCTACATACCTATATCGGACCGATATCGGCTATTAGTCGTAATATTGGCTCGTTTTGTCGATATCAGACCGATGTCAGGTCGATATCAGATTGAATATTACAAATAACAAAAACCCATGATTAAGTGACCCAAAACACTTTTGATAATGTTGTTAAACTACAATCATATCGCCCTCTGAAAGGCATCAAAGGGTTAATGTAAATTTTACCTTTACAGTTTGCAAGTTCAGCTATGGTGTCGCCTAGGAAGAGTGCTTCTTCTCTTGTCTTATATCTTATGGAGAATGGTGAGCTTTCGATGATGACATTATGAAATAGTCCCTTTGCTTTACCGTTGTACATGTGTATCAGTGTTGACTGAGCTCCGGCCGACTGTCCGAATAATGTCACCTGAATAATAATGATAATCATTATTATTAATTTGATATAGATTGTGAGCTATATAAACGACTTTTATCAGTTTTTTTCAACGAATCGTTGTTGTCGAAAGAGAACCCTGAAATAAATGAGATCAGATATGGAAAATGGAGCCAGAGGTTTAGTAGCATTTTGCAAATTTAAGCATGTCACAGGTTTATCCGTTTCCAAACAAGACTTTAATTTTTGCGTATCTTATATTTACGAATCAAAATCTTTTTCTAATGAGGGACTAGACCGATAATGGAAAATATGGGAAGCAGAAGGTATATATGACTATTCATAGTAACAACTTATACACATTGATACCTGTCTAACATTAGATAAACCAAAACAACTGTAACGATTCTCTTTTGATTGTAAACCTATAATAAGCTTGAAAAGGCATTGAGACAAAAGAAGAAAATGTTGACAAGCAACAATTCTACTTTTGCCTCAATATATCATTTTCTGTATTGAACACAAATTCTATCTTTATTAACAATTATAATGTCGTCTTCAACAACATTCAAATTAAAACAGTTTACATTTTGGCCGTTTGGAAAAGGGCTAAATTCAGCACGAAGCCGATAAAGAATGGCCGCTTTACCTTATCCGGGTTCCCACCAAAGTTCCCAATATTCTCCTTGACCCACTCTAAAGCTTTCCTCTGATCCTGCAGGCCATAGTTCCCTCTAGAATCGTCATCACCATCGCCCGTGTATAGGTAGCCAAACGCACCTGGAAGCAAGGTGAGCTAAATTACGAAACGAAAATTACCCTTTAAAGTGACATTTCACGTTTATTTTATTTTTAAAAGTATGTCTTGATGCAAAGATTGGTCATTCTAATGCCTAGAAATGCTATCAGTTCTTTGAAGTTCTTATTTATAAGCGAAAAATACGCCTTCAAAGTTGGGACAGAAATGACAAATACTATATAAATCTGAACTGTTGTCCTCAACAATTTGTTTAATTTTAGCACAATATTTTTCTTGTAAACGGTTCAATATTTTGACTTGAAATTTTCAGAATTTTCATAAGAAAACATGCTCTTTCAGAAAGAATAAAAGTGAAATTTATGTAAAAATAATTCTGAAATGTCACTTTAACGACAATGTTATGTGTTTTTGTGTGAAAACATAGATACAAACAGACGGTCACGGTGCTAGCCCAGACTCTATCTGCAGGCAATAGTTTCCTCCAGAATCGTCCTGGGAAGTACTCGTGTATAGGAAACAAACGCCGCTGAAGTAAAATACGAACGGCAATGTTGTGGTTTTCTTGTGAAAATTAAGAAATACAGACAGATGGACATGGCAGAGTCTAAAAACCCCTGATTCTGTATGCCATAGTGTCCTAATGAATAGTTCCGGTCACCGTCCGTGTATAGAAAATCATGATGCGGCTGAAAACAAGATGGTGTTCAAAGGAACAGATAAGAAAAGACAAGATGACGGCATTCTAATTTATTTTCATCAAGTCAAAACCATATATAGTCGTCGCTTTTCTACGAAATCCTCGTATCTGCAGCTTAAAACAAGCTGCAGATACGAGGTTTTTGTAGAAAAGCAGCATAGTGTAGGTTTTCTATAGCTCTGATGTTATGAAACGTGTGTGCCAATGCAATGATAATGTTGTGTTTTCTATTCTCCAAGACTATCTTTTATCAACGTCTAAGGAGTTCAAAATGAAAGAACAGTCGTCCGCCATTCATATCCACAGAGTTATCGCGTTGATGTCGTTTTCATAATTTGCTCCATGTTTTCTCAGACTTCTTTTATTAAGGACATTTAAACCAGGGATTCATTGGGAAATACATAATACATATGTAATATTTACCTAAACGTTACCCACCACTTATGTGTACAAAACAGCTGTCATATCGCCATTTTTATAATTTACCACCATGTTTTCTCAGTCTATTAAACCAGGGATTAATAGGGAAATTATGAAATTGAATATTTACCTAAACGATAGTCCACGTTCACCAATATGACTTTTCCGACATCAGAGAAGTATTCACCATTAAACAACAGTGATCCTCCACTCATATGGACAAAATTACCGCCATCCATACTTTTGTTATTAAGGACACCAAACCAAGTCTTCCACGGAAAAGAACTAATGTAATATAGGCTAGTATTTACCAAGACGATAGTCCACATTCACCAATATGACTTTTCCGACATCAGAAAAGTATTCGCCGTTAAACAACAGTGACCCTCCACTCATATGGACAAAGTTACCGCCATGCAAGTAGACCATTACTGGATAACCGGAAGTTGTGTTCGCATCCGAGGGTGTCCAAATGTTGACGTAGAGACAGTCTTCAGAAACCTGTCACGATTCGAAAAAAAACGCAATGTTTCGGCACTTTCCAAAATTGCAATCATTTTTACTTTTCCAAAACGAAAAATAACTCAGACGGCAAATAAAAACGAATGTGCACAGTATACAGCACAAGAGATCTCGTGGCATTATATGGAGAAAATGCTAATTATCGACATTTTCCGTTTCGTCACAATTTCTTCCCAAATGCTTTTATGAAGAACGTCTAAAGATGGAAATGGTAGGGAAAGGGCAAAGAAAACATTTGAGCCAGGATCTGGAAAAACGTCCCTTAAGGCTTTTGAGCCCAACATAGATCCAGATCAGCCTGTGCATACGCACAGTCTGATCAGAATTCATTTTGTTCTCCAATAGCTTCTCCGTGAGCAGCATTGGTGCATATGGGACTCCATTTGACAACAGGTCGATCTTGAAACTCAATTTTGAAAAATTCTATAACGGACGTTTTTTCTAGATTCGGTCTCATTTAAATGATAATTGTTCTTATTGACCGAATAAGTAAGACAAAAAGCGGTTTGTGATTTACAACTTGATTAGTCTATGTACATTATAAGATGGCGGGGAATCTCATGACACACCATGTTAGAAAATATGCAATTATTTTGTTAATGCCTGACCGATTTGAAGCAGTGAATGCAAGAAAAGATATCTTATGCAGTTGTAGAGGATACCAAAACCTTATCATTAAGTACACGAGTTGTAACCGAAAAAAATCTTTACTTTCATTCGAAGACCCTTTAACTTCAGCTTGATTAAGGTAAGACCTGGGTAATGGGCTATGTGACCAGTTATGGAACGAAATCTGTATGAAGCAAATAGATGATTTCGAGGGAAATAATTTTCATTGATCTCAAATTTTGAACTTTTGACTTTTGTTGTTGGTTTTTTGCCAACCCTTCATACAATTTAGGAAAATTTTCACAGAAAATGTTAAGAATATTAACCGGAAGTCTGAGCATGCTTAATTACTTCTGTTGATACGAAAAAGGCAATTTATTGCATCTAACGGTACTTTAAAAATGTTAAGACTTACGGACGTCATAGAATAAGTCGAACAATTATGATTATACCGGAAGTGCATTACCCCGGTCTTACCTTAAAGCTACAGTTAAGAGGACAATGAAGAGAAGGGCGATTTTTTTTAACGCAGCACAAAGCTGTAGCCAATCATTTACCTTTTGTGGACATACTTGACTTGGGTTCATAGATGAGCAGTTGAGTTGATAACATCCTGGGTTAGTCACAGTTGCGTTGTAGACCCCGGTCCATGGGGCTGGGTCCTGCGGCGACCTCCATCTGTAAGGAATCGTTAATAGGTCAATATGCCTGTCGAGATTAGTTTCAACTAGTATGTGGGTACTTTCTTTTCCCTCCGAATAGATGAGGGTTTAATGATTTCATTTCTTGTAAATTGGAACAGTGCTTTCTTGACATTTTGGAAATAATAGATATTCTTAACAACTAAAAAATGCATAAATGCTAAAATATCACCTTAGAGTGTCGACTGGCGGCTTGGCGTAAGATACTCCCAGGAACGCGCGACTGTACTGGGTCAATAATCCTCGTAGTTTACCATATTTGGTCTGTACAATTGCACCGCAGAGGCTTATATCGCATTTATTTGCACAGAACACCTGAGGCGCGTTCTTTAGAGCGAGATTTTTTCTTAAGATTTTTAAGGTGTTTTGGATAAAGCGTTTTTAAGACCGAGACTTTGACCGAGCTGTTCCGAATGCTCCATATTTATACAAATGACGTCATCATGACGTCATTTGTATAAAGTATGGAGGATTCGGAACACCTCGGTTTATGAATTATGGAGTCTTCGGAACAACTTGGTCGAATCTCTTTTATATTGTTTGTACAGAATCGACCGAGGGGTTCCGCACGAATTATAGGGTAATTGCGCCTCCCTTTGAGCGTCTTAAACATCTTGCTCTAGAGCACGCTTTGTCCTAAAATATCTTAAGAAATCTCAAGATATCTCAAGAAATCTCGCTCTAAAGAACGCACCTCAGATTTTACAGTATATAGAGGAGATTAATAACAAAAGAAAGCAATATCACCTTAGAACATCGACTGGCGGCTTTGCGTAAGGCACCCCCAGGAACGCGCGACTGTACTGGGTCGACAATCCTCGTAGTTTACCATATTTGGTCTGCACAATCACATCACAAAGGCTTGATTGTATTGCAAATACGAACATACATAAAACAAACAAAGCGTATGTATCAGTTGCCATATTTGCTGGTTGTGTCGAGTGGTTTGCACTCATATGATATAGGCTACCGATGCTAATCATTAAAAACCTCGTATCTGCAGCTTGTTTTAAGCTGCAGTTATGATGTTTTTGATGAAAAGAAACGTTATCTCATGTGAAAACGGATAAGTGGGTTCATAAATGCGACAATAGCTACGCGATAATTTATTGATTGAATAAAGTGGTACGTCCTACTTTAGGTAGCCCACCGCTAAAATTTAATAATATTCACGCGACGTCGGAATTTTTTCAGCGACGTCGTTCATATTCGTTACGTCTTCAAACCTATTCCAGCGACGTCGTACATTTACGACGTCGCCAGAGTGATTTCGACATCGCGCGAATCTCATTAGGGGTAGATTACCAAAACGGCTTAGATTATATGGAGACGAGATCGACGGGTTCCCAACCTAATTAAAGACCAATCCGAAAGACATGAGAGACGGGCGCTCGAACTGGCTAGCGCGTTAATTCTAGACAATCGCCGCCCATAGTCAAGGAGGGGAGTCAATTGACACAACGATTGTAGAAATTCTTTTCTAATTTTGTTAATACGACTCCAATTTTAAATAGGCTTGAAGCAAATACGTCAAGAATTAGCACGATGTGGTAGACGTGTTAAAATCAGCCTATAAAAAGTTATTGGCGACCAAATAGTATTTTACTTGGTCACCAATAACTTTATTTATCAGCTGATTTTAAAAGATCTACTACAACCACGTAACCATTGATGTATTCTACCTTCCCTGTTTCAAGCCATTTTCAAATCGGTCCCATATTAATATTATTATAGAAATCGTTTTGAAATTATTGTGTCATTTGATTTCTTGCCGCAGATACATATTATAAATAAGAAATAATCCATGCTCTATCGTTTTCTATCGTTATTTTATTACAGTTTTAAGCTAGATGGCGAAATAAGGATTCCGCGATAAACATGTAAAATACATTCATCCATATTTCAATTTTACACAAGATAAATAGATCTAGGGCTTTTAATGATTGTATGGCAAAATTTACGTTCGAAAAGTGAGATTATCTTTAATGACGTCATAAAAAGCATTAAGACGTCATATTCCTTTTAGAATAGGTCTACGAGGGACATTCAATTAAAAGTGGTACTAATAGTCCACCATACCTCACGGTTCTACAGAACTAGTGGTGCTTGTGGTTATTTGACGGGAAAATTGCTTTCTATACTTGGTCAAAATTTGAGGCAAATTCATCCACTCTTTCAAAAGTTGTTGACCTTTTAAGTTGGTTCAGTCATATACATTGGCTATTTCGCTGTACGTAAAATGGAAAACGAGCTGAAGTAGGATGTACGGGTCTACACTAAAGGTTGCCTAGGTTTTGACATATCTGCATCACGTATATATAATGAACTATATCAGATTCATGGACATTCGAACGTTGAACATACGTCAGTTTTTAGGAAGTTATAAAAATTGAAATTGGTAAAACTGGCCTGAATGATCCCCCCTCTCAGGCAACCCGGGTAGAGCTAGTACCAAAGCAAATGTTGCTGTAGATTCCGACATGACCGAACAAGACGCATGGTTCAATGTGCATGAAATAGCAGATAAAGTTGGTTTTTCATCGGGGACATGTTATACGATTTTGACGAAAGGGTTGAAACACAGACAGGTTTATGCCCACTTGGGTCCCCCTCCTGCTGCATAAAGGAGAGAGAGCGATATATAATTTGAAATAATGCAATAAATGTAACTAATGTGAGCTTTCTGAGCTTTATACATTTGACTGAACAATAATCTACTATTAAGAACACCAATGGCGTGTCACTAGCAAGCGATAGTTGCGAAAAGATCAGACAAGGTCCGTAATAGCCAAAAAAATAAAAGCGCGGCAAAAGTTTTGCACGCGGTAATTTTCAAATGTAACAGGTGTATTGTTCAAATTACTGTTTCAAATAGTACCAATATCACCGGTCATTCATACAAGAAATGTATGTCGGCGAAAGTAAAGAAATATCACGAAAAGAGCAGGTCTAGTACCGACTAAAGAGGCATGTGCCGAATCCATGACAACGGAGCTCTTCACAGGTGTCCTCTTGCCCAAGACTTCCTGACAGAGACACATGCTGTACAGCGTATTCATCCACCCTTATAGCCGGGCTTAAACCTTTGTGGCTTTTTTGTGTTCCCCATGATGACGAAAAAAGCCTCTGGTCGTCGGTATAGGCCTTCATGTTCCATATGCAATGCAGTTTACCAGTGTCTGCGGGGTGTTCCAAAAGAGGCCCATTTATTGGTATACAAGTAATGGATCTCAAAACTTCAGAAATGTGCTGTTGTCAAAGAGGATTACTTCGAAGGACTGAAGAAACTTAAAATTGAATTGCGACATAACTATGGCTTATATAACCCCAGTTCCAAAATTAATTGAACGCCCCTCGTAATATAATATTATGATGAATCTGCAATGTAGAACAGAAATTATTAAAACAAAAAGGAATTAAACGCTTTAAGATGATGATCTAGTTATCAGCACTATCCTCTTTTTCCCTGATTTTGATATGTTCTCCAAAACCTTGCAATCGCTTGGGGAAGGGATTACACCCTACATAAATATGACGATCGTGTTTGTAAACAATTGGACAAAATGATAACGAATTATTACAATTAAACATTTCCAAAACATCAACAAATATGAAACAAGTTGTCGAAGCCATTTTCGAGTAGATAGAATTGGAAATTTAAAATATTTTCAGCGTAAAAAGATTGTGAAGAATGAAAAATAAACTTGCTTATCACAAGATTTGTTTCCCCTTTTCACGATGTTTTATCGAACCTTTTATTTTAAGGGACATCAAAAAGGATCAAAGTGTGGGATTGGGTTAAGCATTGATAACCTATTAACATAAAAAGATAATAGTTGGATAAGATAACCTATTAACATAATAAGATAATATTTTAACTATTACTTTCTATTACTTCACTTTCCAAAACCACGGTCTGGGCTCTTCTGAAAGTGGGGTAAACATCACACGAAAGGAAGAGAATGTTGATAATCAATAGTTTCTCATTTTCTTTCAATGTTTTGTTATAATCTTAATATTCCCCTTTATGTTTTTAAACCCAATTTCCCATACAGGAACATTGTCGCCAAAACTGCATTGAAAATGTTTATTTGCCCCTTTCGAGATGACAAAATTTCAGATATAAATCTAGACAAATCGAAAGGACGTCAAGATAAAAAAAACTCATTGTGTCTAAGTCAATGGGACCGTCAAAATGGTAACATCCCAATTGGTCTACTCCCATTTCGTCTACTATTTATTTATTGCATTGAGTCCCAATTCGTCTACTGTCCCAACTCGTCTACTTTCATGTCAAATCATCAATAAACAACATCAGTTTTTGTTTTAAGACAAGAAATTAAGTCAATATATTCTCAAATGAAATAAAAATGCAAACATTGTAATAAAAATCATGCAATATCATATTGATATACAGAGTATAGAAAAGTAGACGAAATGGAAATTATGTCCAAAATAGTAGACGAATTGGGAGTAGACAAATTGGGAATAGACCAAATGGGATTAAACCGTCAAAATACCCCCCTGGTCGAGCTTCCCTATTTGTCATACATTATTTCAAAATAAGTACTTTTTACATCAATTGATGGGGGTGGGACCAGACTTGCACTCGGACGTTTAGAGGAAATTCAACTCATCCGATATTAAGATAACGAGCGTCGACTGTATATACATATTCCCATTATAATAATATACGCCTTTCCCAAACAACTTTGTTTTCAGGTGATCTATTTTGAAAGATGCTGCTGACAACAAGATGAATATCAATTAAATATGGCTTGCGTGTACTCTGGAAGAAGAAAACATATTGATGCAAGGTTGACAGTATTTTCTGTTCTTGCCTCAATGTTTTCTCAAGCCTGTATGATTAGATTACAAAGGTTCATCCAAATTTCTCAATTGACCATACACCAATCGATAGATTGCTCCGCCTAACCTAGAATTTTAGACAAACAATGGGAGCATTGGCATGTCCATTGTTTTGATTGTCAGTCGATAGATCGATACAATATCACGTGCAACGAATAATCTAAGACAAACAATGGGTGTGTGGCATTTTTCGTCCATTGGCTTATCGATGGTTTTGATCGACAGCCGTACGTCTTAAGTCTTTTAAAATTACGTTTCACCAAATCCACATCTTGCATGTTCCAGCGATCCACGCACAGATTTCTTGAAGTCCGCGAAGTTTCTGTTTCCCTGCGGAATCCTCAATGTAGCATTGCACGTCACGGCTTCCAGCATGGTCTGATCCGGATCTAAATTGTTGATCTCGATGTTTACATTTTCCTCCTTGACGGGTGGGTCCTCCATGCCGGTTAGAAATTGAAACAACCAAGTTGCCTCCTGATCTGAAGAAAAATTGAGAAAAAAAAAAAAAAATATCGGAAAACAGAGTCATTTCTTAGCACTAAAAATGATATGGGTAAAATCAAATAGAATTGCATACCTTTATATATCATTATAGATCTAACACGTTTCCGTAAAATTCATATATAGCGAAAGAAGAACTGTATCGGGTTTTATTTGACCAATAAAGACTCTATGTAATCATGCTTTGTGTTTGCGCCAAAACGTCACGTGGCGTCAAGGTAACGTCAAATGACGTCATCAATGACGTCACTTGACCGCCAATACGTTTCCTACGCCGAAAGCTAGTTCATGGCAAAATTTCCACAAAATAACACATTTCGAATGTGCGTTTTGGTATTTAGAGTGTTATAATGGAGATAATAACAAATTTAGCGTTCTTTATTGTGCTGTGCGACTCGGTTTTTAACTACACATGTAGTCCGTCGCACATCGCTTTTTATTTACGCAATAAAGACCGCTTAACTTGTTATTATTTCATAAATAAAAAAGATAAAAAAAAGAGAGTAATTGACCGACCAAATGGTTCTGCATAACCTACGGAACACACTCATGGGCAGTTTTACAACTGCTAAACATTATTAAAATTACTTTTATGTTAGGTGTGAGCAATTTAAAAGCTGCTTAAAACTCAAGATTGCCTACAACATAATTGTTCACTTACCCACCAATCTAACTATTTACCTTTTAGCTCTTTAATAAACCGTATCATAAACTCCTTGGCATTTTTCTCGGAGTTAGATTTACACTGCAGTTTCTGCAGAAGCGGCAAACACTTATCCTGCACATATTCCGCGGTTACACTATACTCGGATGAAAATACAAGCAAGGGAAGTAATTGAGGGTTCGCCTTTGTGGCCTCGAGAAAGTTCATGTGGTTAAGTCCCTTTTTCAAGCAATCTAACGACGTCTTGCGTTTGTCGATCATGCTCCATTGAACCAGCTGCTGTACCAGGGCGTGTCTCGTTTCCATCTGAAAAAAGAAAATGAGCTGGGGTCTAGAAAAGGTTCCATATTGAGAAAACCATGTTTCAAGATCAGTCGGTGGTCAAATGTCGGCATACATTGTGCTTACTTATGGTTGCTGGTGATCATGAACTAGCTATTGGAGAACAGGCTGATTTAGAACCAGGTTGTTCTAAAATACCACGAGGTAGACGCCGAATCAAATAATTATAATCTATCAACTACTTCTCAGGACAACTTAATTTTCGTCAGCAAAGTCCGATTGTTGAACGTCTTAATCGTTTTCTAAACTATCATTTTTTCTTGCATAGAAATACATAATACAGAAACCTCTTAAATTCGACTTACGGTTATTCCTCGGGAACTTGGCCATCCAATGTGGTCTATCACTGTAGCGTAATCTCTGTTTATGATCTCTGTTAACTCTACACCTGTCTTTGCTTTTAAAATCTGGAATATGATAGAAATAATTCAACAACGTTAAATGCATAGATATACATGTATAATCCTTCTTCCTTAAAGGTACATTAGTATCCAAAGCCCTAAATGATCCACAAAAGTTGGATTTTAGCATGTTGTCACATCGTTTATAGACGTTAAATGACATAGTAAAAGATTCATACAGTAAATGACATAAAATCGATAATCGTGCAGCGGTATAAAACAATGTAAAATATTTACAGCTGGTTGATCGTGTTTACGAATTGGTGTGATATGGGGTTTTATATCCGTCGTAATCTTAGCCAATACAGGTCAGACGAAGCTGAAATTTTGCACAGAGAAATATTAAAGGCCATATTTTAATTATGTACAGTTATTTTTACAGAAAATTACCACGAATATATGTAAGAAACTGTAAGTATGAATCTTTAAACCAACGTCTATGCGCTGGTATTACTTTTTATCTGACATAGCACTGGCCTTTATTCAAGATACATTTATTTTTAGCAAAACGATTAACATACATCAAAAAGACTGAAGTCTCAGTACAGAACATGGATATACAAAGAATGCAGCTTTAAGATATTTAGGAAACAACCTAGTAAGCCAGTAAGTTGAGAACATAATTTAATCATACCTGCGTCATCGCAAAAAAAAATCACATAACATAACGTCGT
Organism: Fragum sueziense; assembly: GCA_963680895.1. NCBI lineage: Eukaryota > Metazoa > Mollusca > Bivalvia > Cardiida > Cardiidae > Fragum > Fragum sueziense. The sequence goes on along the minus strand of OY804601.1, from coordinate 43,207,486 downwards.
TGTAAATGCAAAACCTCGTATCTCGTTTTTGGAAAATTTTAAAGAGGAGGGAAAAAAGTGTAATAACTTTTCCCAAAATGAAATGTTTTACTTGAAATTTTGACACATTGTTCACGAATAATGTGTCATTAACACTGATCAGTAACAAAAATATCCCAAAACCTGCGAGGATTGTCTGAACTGGACACACAAGTTTGTACTTTGAAAATCGCAAGAATCGACATACGAGGTTTTGCATTTACACCGACGATAAGCATGTTCAATGTCATCGCTTTTCAACAAAAACCGCGTATCTACAGCTTTATACAAGCTGTAGGTACGATGTTTTCGATGAAAAGCAACGATATTCAAAATACCTCTTGTCCAAGAACTTTAATATCCTCGTCTGGAACGTCCGTCAGATTCAGGTGGGTGGAGTAATCTTCATCAACAAGGTAAAAAAACACAGCCGGGGCCAAATACGGGAACCCACAGTCGCCATTTAATATCGAGGCAACAATTGCCCTTCCAAGCGCCTCAAAGTAGCCTCCCCTGATCATCTCCATGTCGTTGCTAGGAAACCGCTTCCGGGGTCGTCCGACAAACATGTCCCTCTGAGAAAGGCACTCCTTGAAGAATATGCTGTAGAATTCACGTCGCAGACCTGTCATAGTGAGAGTGTACTTTGATTCTTTTAAAATATTCAAATTGAAGATGTGTGTCATTTTCTACTAGTGTGTCCAATTCACAGGTCATAGTCCAGGTGCTACTATGCATGTCAATAAAAGTGTTTATTGAGTATGTCGTCCATTCGAGGAATGAGAGTCCAGTCAGGGAAGTGTCGTTTTCTACTAGTGTGTCCAATTCATTTTGATCTTAGATGTTCTACTATGAATAAAAAATATTTCGACCCGCCATCAATGTACAAATTTAAAATAATTAAGACAAGAAAACAAAACAAAACGGAAGTTAGAAATATTGATATGTAGGCCTATATTTACTATGACTACAAAAAAGAAAATCATATGTCATTTCCTGAATATCCACACTATTTTTATCATCAACTTGACTTTTAATTTAATATGTCATTTTCAATTTAATATGTCAAATTGAATTTGAATTGTTATTTGTCTATTGTGAAATGTTATTTGTGTCAATGGTTGTACAAAGACTTAGTAAACGTATTTTGTAATTGAAATTGCTGGAGGCCGATGTTTAATAAAATAACTGAATTGAATTGATTTTGGGCATGTTCGCTTGTTAAAGTCTTACCTGATCCGTCGATACCTTTCTCCTCTTTCCCATCTGTTTTAAAGGTGACGGCTATACGCTGGTGTCTATTTTCCTTGTCAGCAGTCTTGTAAAACTGTACCGCCCGAGTAAAGACGTCTTCTCTATCTACTTCTAGATGAACGACAATCATTTCTCCGCCGATGATTCTTTCCAGGATGGGCGCCAGTGATAATCGGTAGGTCAGCAAATCTGAACATAAATGTAACCCGTCATGTTAAGAGACCTTCTTTGAAGTGTTAAAATTATCGAGCCTAGTCAGCCTGTGCGGACTGCACAGACTGACTAGGGTCGACGCTGTGTACTCTAAGAGAGGTATCTGGTTCTAGATTGTTTGTCGTTTCTTATTATATGCTCCTTTCAAAGAAAGCTACATCTGGTATACACAGTTGACATATTTCTAGAAATTAGGGTTCATTGACTTTCCAGAATGTCCCTTTTAGTGTGATAGGTTACATATTCAGAGGGTAAAATTATAAAAGGTACTTTTGACTCAATGATGTCAGTGCTTTATAATTATTGTACACAAATCCTTTCTTTAACAACCTTCATTTTGTCCTCTGAAGCATCTATCAAAATGAATCCGGATTGTTGTATTTTGGTTTAGGGTTTAATTGGCTAGGCTTACTATGCTATGCTAATTGAATGGTTTAATTCTGATCTTCGCAATTTGTATTATTTTGCATACCTGCACATGTCGGCGCCTGAGCTATCTGCGCTGCGTCCTGTAGAATTTTCTGGAAAATCAAAATATATGAATAAATGACACTGTTGAGTAATTGGACAATAGTGAATATATTCCTTGAAAATCTTATCCATAATTCGTCCAATTAAGATGTTAAATTAATCATTGACACTTCGTGCTACTTCGGTGTAAATCGTTGCAACCCAGATTGACAAGATTATCCGGATTTCAAAACTCCGTACACTCTTGCTTATGTCCGTTGTCAAGCAAAAAGACGAAGGTAAGTGCTACAATGCAAAAAAGTGTTACATATCTAATGATTGAACGTGAAACCAGGTCTGTTTCCCTTTTCTACTGGCGTTTTCAATTTCTGATATTATTTATGGGAAATGTGTCCATGTTAGAAAGTGAAAAAAATGCACCAGTGCTACAATTCGTTTCTTCTGAGTCTAGATAATGCGATGCAGTACACAAGTACGCAATTTCTGACTGCTCATCGGACTGCCCCAACATTACTCCAATGGCAATGACACTTTTAAAGGATAAGATAAAAATGAAACAATTTTTTACCCTTAGCATTGATGCCATCTTGATACCATTCTGTTTTCTGGAATATGAAGCTGAAATGATAATCATAACATGATAATCACCAGATTTATAGCGGTTCAGTTTGAAAAAGAACACATACATCAAAAACAAAAAAATAGAATAAAATTGAACAGAAGACAATCAACCAATCAACGGCATGGAAATTCTTGACCATTTAGGAATATCAGCGAAATGACAACCTGTAAGATGTCCAATTCCAAGCTTGTGCTAAAGGGTCAACTATGAGCTAGAATAAAATACATCGTCGTTGTAATTGCAAAACCTCGTAACTCCAGCTTATATTAAGCTGGAGTTACGAAGGTTTTACAATCACACCGACGATATATAGCTTTCGAGACCATGGGTTCTCAAGAATAAACTCCAGCTTAATTTTAGCTAGAGTTGCGAAGGTTTGCAATAACACCGACGATATATAGCTTTCGAGACCATAGGTTCTCAAGAATAAACTCCAGCTTAATTTTAGCTGGAGTTACGAAGGTTTTACAATCACACCGACGATATATAGCTTTCGAGACCATGGGTTCTCAAGAATAAACTCCAGCTTAATTTTAGCTAGAGTTGCGAAGGTTTGCAATAACACCGACGATATATAGCTTTCGAGACCATAGGTTCTCAAGAATAAACTCCAGCTTAATTTTAGCTGGAGTTACGAGGTTTGCAATAACACCGACGATATATAGGTCTAATAGCTTTAGAGACCATAAGTTCTCAAGAATAAGATTAACCCTTTCCCAAACAAGACCTGGTTTTGACCTCCCTAATAGAAAAGGCTTGGGAACACATTGAAACAAAAGAAGAAACTGCTGATAACCAGCAGTTTCTTCTTTTGTCTCAACATTTTTATGTCATATTTTACACAAATCCTATCTTTAATAACATCCATTTTGTCATTTTTAGCAGTTTTTGAAGAAGATTACCCTACAAATTTGCCGTTTGGGAAAGGGTTAACCTGCAAACAAGTGTATGCAGTAAGACAAGACACACTCTACTTCCCTAGGAGGTGAACAACAAGGTTAACCTGGATGATTGTTGATGCCAAATATCATACGGAACCTTTGGCCAGATTTTCGAAATCAGAAAAAAAACGAAATAAAAATGAAAATAGTAAACTTACCTATAACTCAGGTAAACGATTTCAAAATCCGATCATGCATATTTTGGCTCAGGATCAACAAACTTGAAAGCCTTCCAAACTTTGGTTAATCAATATGTTTTGATTTACGGATTTTTACTTCCTTTTTGTGAATATTTGTTTTGAACATTTTGAACAATCGATAGGAAATCGATACATCGATCCAGGCAAACAATGCAATATATTACCTAACGACTTTAATTTGCATGTTATGAGACACTTTGCTTTGGAAATCACTTTTACGAGGACACGTGAGGTGAGGAAATTATTTTTTTTTTCTATTCGAAGTTTCTTAAAATAAAGCTTCGAAAATATCGAAGGGAAATAGAAAATGGAATATATTGAAGGGGAACGACAAAATGGTTATTTCTACCAAATATGTTATGTTCGATTCAATCTGTGTTTTCGGGGACCGATTAAATGGAACGCGTTTTAAGGAAGGAGTATTGTTAAGGAATGGGTTTACTTTAAAATAACTCTATGCAATTGAAGAGACCATTTAAGTTTGGTTGCTTTTCCTGTCTGAATCTTTTAAAAATTATTTTTTATTAGAAATGTTTTCTATCCTTTTATCTAGACTAAGATAATCGTAAAGGTAAAATGTATGTAATAATACACGTGGTCTTGTCCGAAATATTGAATAATAGGGTTACTCGATCACATTACGCTATGCAAAACGTATTTAAAATAAACATGTCGTCGGTGTAAATACAAAACCTCGTATGTCGATTTTTGCAATTTTCAAAGTACAAACTTGTGTTCCCAGTTAAGACAATTCCTACAGGTTTTGAAGTATTTTTACTGATCAGTATTAATGACACATTATTTATGAACAATATGTCCAAATTTCAAGTAAAGCATTTTACTTTGGGAAAAGTTATTACACTTTTTTCCCTCCCCTTTAACATTTTCCAAAATCGAGATACGAGGTTTTGCACTTACAACGACGATGTGTTCCTAAATATGCAACAATTAATTATTGTATTCTTATTCCTCATTTATTGTTGTAACGACATATATCATCCAGGAATTTACATAACAAAAAAAAAAAAAAAAAAAAAAAAAAAAAAAAAGAAAAAAGAAAAAAAAAAAGAAAAAAAAAGGTTGTGAAATACAATGTCGCTTTTTCCGTTTTCTCATTAAAAGTGACATTTCAGAAATTTTTGGTATAAATTTTACTTTTATTGTTAACTGAAAGAGCATATTTCCTTATGAAAATTCTGAAAATTTCAAGCCAAAATATTGCGCTGTTTACGAGAAATTTATAGTTTTGTGTTAAAATTGAACAAATTGTTGTGGACAACAGTTCGGATTTATATGCAATTTATCGATTATGTCTCTACTTTAAATGCGTGTTTCTCGCTTATTGGCAACAACTTCAAAACACTAATAGTATTTATACTCATTAGAATAACCAATCTTGGCATCAAGACATACTTTAAAAAATTGAAATCGGAATGAAATGTCCCTTTAAACGCGAATCTTGCACATCGAAAATAAAATACGATGCGCACTTGAATAGATAAGAATATTGAATTTAAATATCGTACTAGACATATCTTAGTTTTATTTTGTTTTTAGCTGTGATGATAGAATTCCATGAAAGAAAATGGGAACTTACGAATCAAAACAACAAGCACAACACTCCAGACAGAGCAAATCAGGTAATTAGAGCTACAAATTGCTTTTCAAAATGTAATAATTGTGTATTCATTGTGTATCAAACCCCATGGTGTGGGTACTCATTTGAATTGGCTCATCGAGACGATTTAAATGAGTGCCAACAACATATGGTTTGATTTTGAAATAACAATTTAACAATGCCTTTACCCTCTTATCTGTTATTCTATCTCGTGGTACCGAGTCTGACTAACCTTTATATTTGATACTACTTAAGATCATTCACTATTCAAATTTATTGCATATGCACAGCCTGAACAAGATCGACGTTGCTCTCCAATAGCTCCAATTCATGACCTTTGGTAATTTAAACACGCCAGCACTGTTCTTCATCAGACTGCATTTAGGTACAAAATGATCCAGATTCTCATTTAATGGCATGCAACCAGACTTCAGAGTTATCCTACTTTTTGTCCTCGAATTAACTCCCTTGAAATTACTGTGTAGTTCCGGTTTATTTTTAAGGGAAAGAGTCTCCACTAGAGAGAGTTCTGGATGAACTAAAAACGAAACAAACGAAGCCCAAATGTGTGTTGCAAGTGGATCGTAAAAACCTGTTTCGATCTGGTATGGGATATTTCAAGGTGAAGGAATGTGAACTCAGCCCGATGGGCGTGGTCATGGAAACTGATGGGATGAAAGAAACAGAGCTTGATTTGGGTAGATTTTATTTGTACTTAATGCATAAAATCATGCACCTAGGTTCAGTAGATAAAACGTTAGCTAACGTTAGCAACAGTCGCAACTTCTTTGACACAAATTTCACAGAATTGACCGAGTATTCCGATTGAAACGGCCAACATTAATTTGAACGCAGGGCTGGATATCTTACGTATTTTTACATTTTAAGTGTGGATTTCTTTCTCCGAAAGGAAGACATACTAATTGATTTGCTTTTCACCAATTTTTAAACGTCGAATTACACTTTTCTAAATGGTGTGCTTAAAATTTGCTGTCATGTCATTAATCATTTTGGTTGATCTTCAATAACTTTTTTATCAGCTGGTTTTTTTTTCAAAAATCCAACACGTCCAGCTTATTCCTGGCATTTTTCCACCTTCTCTGCTTCAAACCTAATTCAGATTAGTCAAGTATTACCAAAATTATTGAATATTACCGGAATTTCTGAGTCATATGATAAAACACCGTGTTAGATCTACATACAATGTAGGCCCTTTGTGCAATTTGATGTCCCATCCCTTATTTCCATCTGGCGCACAGGACATGCAGCACAGAAACTATTGAGACTGAACGAAGAAATACTTTTGTCAGTATTTTCTACTTTTGCATTCACGTTTTCGGAGGCACTTCGTATATGGGGCGCCAAACCAATATGTTTTTGCACAAGGTTGAATTACTTGTTTGTTAACTTCGACGTTGCGTTGTTTCTTTCCTTTCAACCCAGCTGGCAAAAGTGGTCGTTTTTACGTTGAAATGACGTCTTTTAGAGACGTCAGGAAGACGTCTTTTTCTTGTTGAATTTGATATAAGGAAAGACGTCTTTTCCTGACGTCTTTTCCACGTCATTAAGTGACGTTGAAAAGACGTCACTAAATGACGTTGAAAAGACGTTTGAACAATGTCACTTAATGACGTTGAAATGACGTCTTTTAGAGACGTCAGGAAGACGTCTTTTTCTTGTTGAATTTGATATAAGGAAAGACGTCTTTTCCTGACGTCTTTTCCACGTCATTAAGTGACGTTGAAAAGACGTCACTAAATGACGTTGAAAAGACGTCTGAACAATGTAACTTAATGACGTTGAAAAGACGTCTGAAAAAGACGTCTTTCCTTATATCAAATTCAACCAGAAAAAGACGTTTTCCCAACGTCTCTAAAAGACGTCTTTTCAACGTAAAACCGACCACTTTTGTCAGCTGAATACATGCTGTAAGTTAAGAAACCCATTAGGCAAAAGAAGAAAATGCTGACAACCAGCAATTTCTGCTTTTTCACAAGGATGTCTATGTTAAAAGCTGTATAGGTACTTTTTTCTGTAAAAGCTTTTTTTTTTATCAACAACTCAATTTGTACTAGTCTTAAAGTTTTTCATTTGTGGAATGGTTGAGAGTTTGTTGGTCTAGATGAGAATTAAATATTTGTTACCAGCATTTACTTCTCTCTTTTCCACAATATTTGAAAAAAATAGGGTGTTCAATATCTCATATATCACTGTATCATGAATTAAATCAGCCCTTTCCCAGATAAGGTCTATATAGTTTTGATGTATATAATAGAAATTTGGAAAACATTGAGACAAAATAGGAAAATACTGTTTGTCAGCATTTTACCTATATAATCTAAAACAATCCTATTTTTGACTACGTTCATCTTGATGTCTGCAGCAGCTACCAGTCTCGAATCTTTTTTAACAATTTTCTCATCTTGGGAAAGGGTTACAAGCGAATTGATACAAAGTATGATTGGGAGAAAGGAATATTACCTACAACTTCATGTTTATAATAAAGCTACATTTTATTAATATAAAATCATTTAACACTAACTGTTGGCCTTTGATAACAAAGTCAATGAAATAAAATCTTCATCATTAACTCTTTCCAAAACATTTCCCAGTTATGACAGAATGTTCAAGTAAAAGATTGAGGCAAAGAAGTAAATGCTGATGATCAACATTTTCTCCTTTTGCCTCAATATATTCTATGCTGCATTGTAAACAAATTGGAATTCAAACAACCTAGAATGTTGCTTTTTGGTAAAGGGTTAACTAGCTTTGGTATCAGATGTAAGCACCTAATTTATCATGTAGGAATATGGCTAACAGCTAAAGATATTGAATTAAAATAACATTTATTCAATTATTGTTGGCGTAGTATCATATGGCACATGTCTACGTTTTGTTCAAATGTAAACAAAACATTGTTCGATAAAACGCAGAAAACAGTGAACAGACCGCTCCATCACTGTATCTAAATTTTCAACATGTCTACGTCACTACTTACAAAGAATTTATTCATCTTTTATACAACACTGTCTTGTTTACATTTGGACAAAATGAAAACATGTCCCATACATATTTGCGCCAACAATAGTGATCTTTTAATATTAAATCAATTCCTTGCAAACGTATTATAGTATTTGTCAGACACTCAACTTGCACTTATTACCAAGATCTTGACAGTAATGCTACGGTCCGTTACTCACATCAAGTACAAGCACCAAGGTTTTGACAATTACTTAGTTGTTTCGTGTCACAAAAAGAGAGAAATTTTTTTTCTGTATCTTCACTTTTTCATGTTACAAAATTTAAGGATCATTATTTAGATTAAGGCCTCAAACTTTTTATTCTTTTTTTTTTACTGAACTGGAGTAAATATTTGAAAAAAAATATGTAATATATACTGACATTCAAAACAAACTGTGCATTTGGTTATAGGACATTTTGAATACTTATGTAACCAAACTATTGGCATATTTGGTATCAAAATTTTCAAAAATGTATTACTGCATGAAAGTTTATTGAAATTTCATTATTAACAGATTTTGTTTCATGTGTAAAACAACAGATGAGTCAAATGTAAAAGTTGCAGACTAGTGTTTTTTTGTTCCTTTTGGAGATTTCTCAAGTTACACTTCGTTACCAAAATAAAAGCCCTGCCACAAACAGTTGTGGCAAATTAGCTGCAAGTTTGCGGCAAATTTGCTGCAAATATTTGCCGCAAATTTGCGTCCACTTCGTTTTTCGTTTTGGAAATTTCAAAACAACCCAATGTTCCTATGCATTGACTGCCCTGTCAAACACAATCAATCATACAATCATTTTTGACATGCACAATGTATTAATCTTAGAATCTCAATAAACATTTTTTAAATCAATTTCAAACACTTTGTTGATTCATCAAGTCTTTAAAGTTCATGTTTTGTGATTGTCTCCGCTCGGTGCTGAATGTACTGTTCTTTCTGTATATCAAATTTTCTGTCTTTTCACATGTAGAAATGATTTCTCAGCCTGTTTTCCAGGAATCTTTCGTTGATTATCTTGTAGAGGTCCATTTTCTTGATGGAATTTTCTATGCCTCTATGGACTATTTACCACTGTAGATTTTTCTTGCACCATTCATTAAAAAGAAAAACAATTTTCTACACTAGGGCATTGTTATCGCCAATTCACTGAAAACACTATTAAGGTATTATCGTGGGGGCCCTATGATGGCCCCTATCACACTTTTCACTATCACATTTATACTGAATTGTTTACTAGTAGACACAGCCCTGTAACTGGCACCTTCAGGATTGTTGGTATATACGATGTGCAAATATTGATTCCCCGATAAGACTGCATGATTCTACCGATTTTCCATTGACCACGTTCTAGAACTGGATTGACAACCGTTACGACTCCCACAACACTGAAGTTAGTTTTCATTGAACCTCCTTTTTCTTGTACCTAAATATTAATGCTAGTCCGACCTGGAATCACATTTTCCAGATGTGTTTAACAAGTTCTTGAACACTTCTATAACGGCTAAAAATGTCAAACGAAGTTAAATCTTCATTTTCTGGAGTAAATTGACCCCCTTAGCCTAACTGCCCATGGAGTCAAAAGTTCATCACAGGATCATCACAGCCCGGGTTTGAGATTTGATATATGTAAATGCCAACGGGTCAACTGTTTTGTGAGATTCTCAGCCCCTGTAAATGCAGTTACCACCCACCTTCGTACACGTCTCAAACATTGCAAAGTTATCTGAATCCTGAAAATAGAAACCAGAACAGATAAGACCATGTACAAGAGCATTTTTTTTGTATTTTGTGGGTCACAATTATAGATTTTTCTGAAATATTGATGAACAAGAGTTGTTCGCGGACAACATAGCTCCCTATATGAGAGCTTGTCGCCAAAGATGGAGTTTAAGGTCAAAAGTCAAGGTCACTAGGTCAAGCAAAGGTCATGGTCTCAAGGTTAAAGCATTAGGTATGTGAAATGGCAAGGCTCTATCTATAATAGTGCATGAGATATAGGCCAGATTAAAGCTTTTTTTAAAGTAGGTCAAACTCCAAGGTCAAGGTCACTAGGTCAAAAGTCATTTCCCGAATGAAAGGTTTTGGCAGAAGTATCCAGTGTTGTGCCTAGGCCGCGGGATTCCCGCAAATAAATTCTCAATGTCTAAGCCATCGAGGATTTCGGGCGCGCTCAGAATTACGCGATCTTTTATTTTTAGTAATTACTTTTGAAAAACAAATGCTCAATCTGCAGTTTCAGTTGTTATGATAGTATAATTCATGCATTGTATGTTATTACCTGTACACCGCCACATGCAAAAACTTGACTATGACCGAAAATTTACTGTTCAATTCAGCCGATTCTAATGTAAAATGTTGTAAACCGGTCGCATATTGACTGTGACCGGCACCCAAAATGTACTTACTGATTCAGCCGATTTTGATATAAAATATCGATAACCGGTCTTACAGTTGTTACTGAATTAAAATGACATGTCTGAAAAGAAAGATAGCAGAAGATGTGGAATTGATGAATTCGGCTGTTAAAACGCCCTGGACCGTCTATCTGCCGATGCAGACAGCCAAATGCCTCAATTATCTTTCTCCGAGACTAATTAAATGCAATGAACAAAATTTCCAGAAGAATTGGTGGGTAATTTGTCTGTGGTTGCGCGAATTTGCTACCAACATGAAATGCAAGACATGTTCAGAATCATCACTGAAACAGTTATTTTAGTTTGTCCCCCAAAAGATCCCAATGTCCCCTTGAAATTTAGGTAGGGGGACACTGGTGTCCCTTAAAAATTCTGACCTAGGCACAACCCTGAGTATCCATGTGTGAAATATCAATGCTGTATCTGTAATAGTGCCTGAGATATAGGCCAGGTTAAAGTTTTTGAAGATGCGACGCCACGCGGACATTAGGGCTGTGACATTAGCTCCCCGGGGCCCCGGATATAAAGTCCCGGCTCGCTAAAAGTCATATGAGTTGATTTACCAATGCACTAGTCAGACAGGGCAATTGACCAAACGCCGACAGTCAATCAAAAACATCGATTAACCAATGGACGATCAAAACAATCGACATGCCAATGGCAAAGAATTTTGTGCTTACAATAGACTAGGTTATCCGTTATGTTTTGATAAACTGTCAATGTTGTTATAAAATCTTGTAACTACGGCTTAAATCAAGCCGTAGTTACGAGATTTCATAACAACACCTACAAAATACTGTTTTGTTTATCCCAATTTACGTCGCGATTAACTGGATAAAATCGTTCCCTTTAAACGATCACTCACATCCCAATTGTTTGTCTTAAATTCTATGTTAGGCAAAGCGATCTGTCGGTTGGTGTTTGGTCAATAGGAAAATTACAGGTTTAATTATTAATTTATCATTAAACCTTTTCCAATCGACCAAGTTTAGGGAAGCTCCAAATAGAAAGCTGCTCTAGACAACAAAATTATGTTATGGTATGCAACCCATCATTAGTACTGAAAGAGCCAGAGGCGAAATTTGAAAAGTGCCAGTAATCCCTAAACTGTGTTACATTTTCATTCCAAATAAAATATGAACAAACATTTTGAACAATTTCGAATTTTGAATTTATCCATAATGATACTTATAGAAATATTTGACGAAAATATTCAAAATTACCTCCCTTGCATATGAATATAGAGTAAAATATTTGTAAATCATTTTCTTCTTGAAGCATAATCTTGAAATCGGCACAGTGAATCAACTTGTGTGAAGCCGCTGAAGCGTATTTACAAGCCATAACAAGTGATTGTCAAACCAAGCGAGCCAAAGGTGTTTTTTTTTTCTATTTTATACTTAAAAAGTGTGGCCGAATATTGGCGCCTTGTCCTCTGGGAATTTTCCCCTAAAATTTCCCCCTGATAAATCAATGCTCCGATCTTTACAAGACAGCGTTTTTTCTCGTAATTTTGGGAACGGGTCCGAAACCAGGCAAATTGGGAAAAATGCGTTGTTTTGTCAAAAATTGGGAAAACATTTTCATCACAGACTCCAACAAAAATTGAGTCCTGTGTATAGTTAACTATATGAAATCAACTGAAAGGACTTTGAAATTGTCTCTGGATACTTTTTTCTCAACATATGAAAGGGAACGATTGAATTTTCATCCAAACAGAAGGAATAACTTTTGCATTGGGAATTTTCTTTCCAGATTTTGGGAAAAAATTACTCTATTTGGCATTGGGAACGGGTCCTTTTTACGGACCCGTCCAAAGAAGGAGAAAAAACCCTGCAAGATATTCCTATGGGAGTTTTCATGTCATCATACAGAGATCTTTCTAAATCAGCCCATAAACTGCATTCAGAAGCTATTTTTTGTGTTTATTGAAATAATTACAAGCATTTTCATTATTCATGCAAAATACACAAGTGAAGATTTTTCCCCTATGACAAGAAGTCACAAGATCTGTCTATGACAACTCGTTTGACACATATAAAGGGCATATGGCCCTCTTCACTATCCACAAAAAGAACCCATGAGAAAAAGAACGCAGATGTGAGACAGGGGCTATTGAATAATTCCCGCGAATGGTACGAAATTGTTATGGTACGAAATTACCGCTTAATGATTATCAGTGAAATGTCAACAATAAGGATAAAATTACATGGTAAATACATAAAAACACCCTTCAATGATACGATTGTGTTCATACTTACGCTTAAATCTGTCGTAGCTTCTGATTTCTTTTGATTTCTTTAAAAATATTTCCGAATAACGGTTAGACTGTTAGAGTGACCGCCCCTGAAATCCGGAAATTAGACTGGATTTATTAGATTTAGTAGACTGGAAATAAATGTGCTCTCATCAGTGTGAAATAAAACGAGTTTTACACATGAAACACAGTTTATTAAACAAGCTAGCGAAAGCATGATCATTTTTTTCATTCACACAAACAATAACGAAATAAAAACACTGATATTACATATAAATGAATACTTTACCCCAAATTTCACTGTAGCATTTTTCATACATGCATTGAAAATTATACCGGTGATAGACCTAACAATGACAAATGTCTAAAACACTACAAGTAAAAGATTCGATAGACGACTTTCTTGCGAACTTCCAGCAAAGTTTCTTATTTCTGACAAATTTGTCGCGAACTGATACATGTGTTTGCGACAAGATTGCAGAAAGGTTGCAGCTAGCGGTAAACATCGGCGAAGTCCCGGCAAACCCTTCTAGCGAACTAATTTGTTTGTGGCAAATTCGCGGCAAATTTGCTGCGAATTTGCAGCACAGTTTTCATTTCTGTACGGGACGTCAGGTCCAAGCATCCATGCAGAACACTTGTGTTGATTTGTAGACAAAGAGTGCACAATAAATTTATACTGTTACAGGGTAAGTAGGGCATGTAACTTTAAAAGTTTCCAATAGGAAATAAGTGTTTACAAAACATCATTATTGGAATTTAGTCAATAAATCTAGGTCCCTAAGACGTAATTAAGATGACGTTGAAATTAAGTCTGTGGAGAGACGTTGTGTTCACGTTGAAGTCGCGACCACACCCCGAAAAGACGTCATAAAAACGTCTTATTAGGACGTCTTTTTTACGTCTGGAAAAAGACGTCTTTTTCTGGTCGATATTTGGTTATATGACGTCGTGACCACTATTCAACCAAAAAAAGACGTCTGAGTGACGTCTTTTGTCTGCTGGGAATGCAGGTGGTCCACTGAGGGAATTCTTCACACTTTTCTTCAAGGCGATTCTTGGTAAAGACGTGGATATGTTTGAAGGTCAAGATCAAGGTCGAATGTTGATACCAGTAAACAATGACGCTGCGATACAGTCCGAATGGTTCCGATATTTGGGTCGTGCAGTGATTATCTCCCTTATTAATGGCGGACCTGGTTTCCCGTACTTGGCGCCGTACGTTGTTAGTTATATCAGAAAGCGGGAATACATGCACGAACTGAATGTTGGGATGATACATAACGTGTTCCTGAGACAATATATCAAACGAGTAAGTCGTCTCTTTTCTTCAAAAACCTCGTAACTACAGCTATAAACAAGCTGTAGTTACGAGTTTTTTGAAGAAATGCGACAAAGTATCCTAACAGTATCCTAACGTTTATATTGCACAAAAGCACACATTGGGTAACGTAAGTTTCGTCATGTGCCAAACCAGTCTACGTTATTTTGTATGTTAATTCAAACCCATGTTCTTTTTCGATACTTACGTATCTCCCATCTAGTTTTGGGGGAGTAGGAAGAAACTGCACCATGATTTTTTTGTCATATACGAACGATAAATGAGTAAAACTAAAATTCATATAGATTGAATAAAATACATCCAAAGGGTATTCAATAACTTTATCAATATTGTCCTAAGGGTAGAGTTATTGCTTCTTCATGACATGAAGCAACTGTAATACCACTGTTCATAATCAGGCTGCCTTATTTGACAGACTCACTATGGAACAATAACAAACGAATTCCTGTTCATCTACATTTAGCATTATAATATTCTACCTTACAATTTATATTTTCCTGCTTCTAGCTAAACGAAGCGGACACAGAACAGCAGCTGTTAGCCATTATTAGTGATGACACTGAGACGTTTATAGACCAGTGTGGATGGTCGAGGACAAAAATGATAACTGTATGTACATTCCCGACACCCAAAACAATGGAGTTACCAATATATTTCATGATTAAGATCTGTACAGACAACATAATAGAAGATAGAAATCCTATTTTTTTAAAAGAAAGTCACCAATCTACTCAAGAACTGGCTGGTTTATAAATAATATAATAATAATATCAACAATTTATAAAACAACTTCTAATGTTCGCAAAATTTAGAAATCCACGTCATCTCATGTCTTTTAAACCTAATATAAAGACAGTGTGTCTCAAACATACATGTTCGTATTTCGTTAACATTCGTTGTGTATCCGAACTTATTCATATGACGTTGTAAACATACGGCGGTGAATGTTTCGGCTGCCGAATGTGAATGTTTACGGCATGGCCTTAATAATTCCGACATCGCATGAACCTCATTCAGGGTTGACTATCCTAAACCATTTATCAAATTATACAGATGGAGAACAGACTGTTACTAACACAAACATTACTCCGATGGGAGTTGGTCAGTAAGCGTACAGAAGCCCTGGATCAGTTGAAGGAAGGACTAAACACACTGGGATTTCTAGACAAAACAACCGATATTACCGAGGCAGACGACTTCTTGATACAGAGAAACACAGAAAAAGCCACGACTGAGTACCTGAAGAAATGTTTGAGGAATATTCTTGGTGACTTGAAGGCGTCAAGCGATAAGGAACAGAATGCAAAGGACTTTACTTTGAAGTGTATGGAGATGTTAACAGGTAAATATAAATATCAAGGTGCCTACATCTTGCACAGACAAGTGGTACGAGTATATCGTCGTTGTAAATGCAAAACCTCGTATATCGATTTTGGAAGATTTTAAAGGGGAAGGATAAAGTGCAATAACTTTTCCCAAAATGTTTTTACTGGAAAATTTGACATTTTCTTCACACACAATGTGTCATTAATACTGATAAATGAAAATACATCAAAACCTACAAGAATTGTCTTAAGTGGACACACAATATTTTACTATGAAAATCTCAAAAATCAACATACGAGGGTTTGCATTTATACCGACGATATCTATAGAAAGTCCAAATTGCAAAGATGCTTAAGGTGGCCGAATTCGATTCGACTGCGCATCCAAAACGCGCATGTTGTCGTAAATAAGATAGCGACCTAAAGTTTCACTAAAAAGGTAGAAAGTTAGATTCGTTACATTTTTTAGTTAAACTTTACAAACTTTTGCATCAGTTTTTCATCGAACAAGAATAAAACGTGAAAATATATCAGGCCGTATTTGAAATGTTTTGATGACGTCATTTAAACATGTGCGTTTTGGCGTTCAAAGTAACGACGTCGGCAATACGGTTAAGATAAAATACACAAAATCGGCCGATTTCTGACGAATGTATCGTTAGAAAAGTCCAATTTTGGCTCGAATTATTGTAATCTACCGACTTGTGTCTAATACGTTCCATTTTCACACTACAATTCCAGACATTACACCAATGTTAGATAAATATAGCTTACTCCAAAGCCATTTAGGCCTAAAATTTCCCTTTCCCACAATAGAATAAAACAATTTTGAGACGTCAAACATTTATTTTAAAATCTATTTTATGTTTTGATCAAACAAGCAACATATTACGATCATGATTATGACTGGTTTTTTGGTCAATACTTCCTATAACTATGTACTAAAAACTATACAAAAATCGAGATAAAAGGCAGCTTTTTTCTGTGGAAAAGTACACGTTTGAGACGGTCTCCCGTTTATGTACAGTGGTGATATTTGTTTATAATTTCTTTATTTTACAGATCATTTACAGGTTCATCAATTACCAAGTCATTATCAAATTTTCTTATGCAGAAAATCCTAAAATTTTAACATTTTCGCCAAAGATCAGCTGAAACACTGCTATTTCGGCACTTTTGAGACAACCTCCAATTCATATATTGTGGTGACTTTTGTTTTTTATTCCTTTATTTTACAGATCATTTACTGGTTCATCAATTTCCAAAATATTATCAAATTCTCTAGGGCAGAAATTTCTAAAATTTTAACATTTGCGTCAAAAATCAACTGAAACACTGCTATTCCGGCACTTTTGAGACAACCCCCAATTCATATACTGTGGTGACTTTCGTTTTTTATTTCTTTATTTCACAGAATATGACCAGCTTCATCAATTTACAAAATATTATCAAATTCTCTAGGACAGAAATTCTCAATTTTTTAACGTTTGTGTAAAAATATTCAAATTTTCCATTGGCCTCCATGTTAAAAATAGCCATTTCAGTGCTGGTTTTGAGACGGCCCCCCTTCTTTCCTTAGATGGTGACTTATCTTTTTTATTATCTTAAAATGTCAGTAAGGATTCACTTCATAACATACGGCAGTATGAGTCAATTCTCTAGGGTAGTTTTCTTGTTATTGAATCGCATTCGGCCACCTTAAGAAGACAATTTCATGAGAATGAATTTTTAACATTTGTTTTCTTTCTGGGAAGAAAGCGTTGTTGAAAATTCAAGCAATATACATGTATATGTTCTTACAAGCAATTTCTCAACAATTCTTGCAGAATCCTTTATCTTCTGGGCGTCCAGAAGTGCAATTATAATTGAATGGGTTAAATGAGAGGACTAATTCTTTCCTTGTAGATACAGAAGCGACGAGTCTATTCCACTTCATTACTGGTATGTCAGCGCTGCCAGTCGGGGATATTCCTATAGAGGTGGAATATAACAGATCCAACAAGGACGCAAAACTACCCGAGGCCATCACGTGTATACAAAGACTGAAAATTCCTCTCGGTAACGAGTCCCAGATGGAGTTCTACTCTTCTTTTCATAAAGCTTTATCAATGGGGACGTATGGTTTTCATGCGAACGAGAACTTGTAGTGCATAATATTTTTATATAGGACTAGGTGCAAATATATGTCAATGAGGACATGCGGTTTCCATGCGAATGAGAACTTGTAGTGCATTATATTTTTATATAGGACTAGGTGCAAATATATGTCAATGAGGACATACAGTTTCCATGCGAATGAGAACTTGTAGTGCATTATATTATTATATAGGACTAGGTGCAAATATATGTCAATGGGGACATAAGTTTCCATGCAAATGAGAGCTTGTAGTACATTATATTATTATATAGGACTAGGTGCAAATATATGTCAATGGGGACATACAGTTTCCATGCAAATGAGAGCTTGTAGTGCATTATATTATTATATAGGACTAGGTGCAAATATATGTCAATGGGGACATACAGTTTCCATGCGAACGAGAACTTGTAGTGCATTATATTTTTATATAGGACTAGGTGCAAATATAGGTCAAAGTGGACATGCGGTTTCCATGCGAACGAGAACTTGTAGTGCACTATATTTTTATATAGGACTAGATGCAAATATATGTCAATGGGGACATACAGTTTCCATGCGAACGAGAACTTGTAGTGCATTATATTATTATATAGGACTAGGTGCAAATATAGGTCAATGTGGACATGCGGTTTCCATGCGAACGAGAACTTGTAGTGCATTATATTATTATATAGGACTAGGTGCAAATATATGTCAATGGGGACATACAGTTTCCATGCGAATGAGAACTTGAAGTGCATTATATTATTATATAGGACTAGGTGCAAATATATGTCAATGGGGACATGCGGTTTCCATGCGAATGAGAACTTGTAGTGCATTATATTATTATATAGGACTAGGTGCAAATATATGTCAATGGGGACATAAGTTTCCATGCAAATGAGAACTTGTAGTGCATTATATTTTTATATAGGACTAGGTGCAAATATATGTCAACGGGGACATACAGTTTCCATGCGAACGAGAACTTGTAGTGCATTATATTTTTATATAGGACTAGGTGCAAATATAGGTCAAAGTGGACATGCGGTTTCCATGCGAACGAGAATTTTTGAAGGTGAAAGACTGTGAATTCTGATAGTACATTGTTTTTTTACCCGTGTAAATGTAAAATTTAATGATCATAGTCTCAGTTGGAGTTCTACTCCTCTTTCTACAAAGCTTTGTCGATGGGAACCTATGGTTTCAATGCGAAAGAGAAGTTTTGAAAGTTAAAGGCTGTGAATTGCTATAGAGCATTATCTTTTTATCAAAGGAAATAGATGATTTGATTAACATATGAGACATAAATTAGAAAACGGCGCTCATGGCATTTGACACCAACATGTATGACGTACCAAATGGGTCAGAAGCCTATATTCGAGGTGCACCTACAAAAATACAAGTTCACTTGTATATACTGGGGTGGTTTTATAAAATCTTCTGTCCTCAGTACATTGAAAGCACATGCAAAATTTCAATTCGATTTGATCTACACAGAAAAAGTTATTCAACTTCAAAGTAAAAAAATGCTTGTCATGTCAATTTACCCCACCCACTTTGTTACCCATTTTCTCCAAAAGTAAGGCATTATCAGATTTTTTACACATTCAAATTAAAGATATTATGTAACCCTATCATTTCACAGAACTACAAAGCAAACCTATTCTTTGAGCAATTTTAAGCCCTTGTTGCAACTCATCCTTTATAAAATCAACTCAGAACATAAAAGTGCACTTGTAGTTTATATGTGATTGGACAGTCTCGTTTTGACAAGGAAATCTATTTATAGAGCCTGGTCGTATAAAAATGAAAATGCGCTTATATATTCTGATGTGGTTTTATAAATTATATACGTGCACTTGTATTTTTCACAGGTGTACGCTAAGTATATAGACTTTTGACCCATTTGGCACGGCATAAACATGGATATAGATCAGCTTGATGTTCTCTTATAGCTTTTTCATTACATGTAGACGAACATGTGATCGTGATACGACTGCCCGCAGGCACAAACTGAACTGGATCTATGATGGTTTATAAAGACATGTTTCTAACATTCTACCACAACTGAGCATATCATCAGTGTCATTGCAAAACCTCGTAACTCCAGCTTGATTCAATCTGCGACTGTTCCTAACGTTAGGTAACATTTTGTCTACTGAACGCAGGGCATGAATAGTCAAATCAAGGGAGCGATCTATTTTTCAAGTAAAATTATTGTTAAACGAAAAAGAAATAAATTAGCTCCCTTCATTTAAGCAGATCTGTTTAACAGCCATAGAGACAATCTCTTTAAAAGGTAAATCAGATATCGAATGTACATGTAATAGTATGATAATTATGTTTTTGTTGTCTGCAACCCTTTGAATTAGTTCCAATCTAAGATTTAAATGTATAGAAATGAGCTAGTATTCTAAACTTGTATAATACGGAGGATATATAAGACAACCGTCTTTTACTGATAGAATTATTTTGTCTTCATTTGGTATTTATATACATAAATACACAATTGCTTTATAACCAAACGCAGAACTTGTGGCCAGACCCATTTGCCAAATGTTAATTTCCATTGTTGTAAATGTCCTCGTGTATGTAACAATTTTGATGGCAATAAAATATGTTTAAACCAAATCACCAAACGCATTAAAATGCTTATAAGCATTTTAATGCGTTTGGTGATTTGGTTTAAAATGAATAAATTCATTTAGCAATAAATCTAAAGCCTGTCATGTAGAATATAAAGTTAGTCATTCAAAATAGAGTTATAATGATAGTTTCTACAGTTACGAACAGATGATGATATTTCGCTTTGTCA
Source organism: Fragum sueziense (assembly GCA_963680895.1). NCBI lineage: Eukaryota > Metazoa > Mollusca > Bivalvia > Cardiida > Cardiidae > Fragum > Fragum sueziense. The sequence continues at coordinate 43,186,851 of OY804601.1, read as the reverse complement.
ACCTATTACCTCACAGTGGCGCCTTTGGACGACCTATGAAATCATGGCTGTGGAAAACACCAGTGAAAATAAGGTAATTGCTTGTGACAAGCAATTTCTTCATTTTCCACAATGTTTTCTTCCAAAAGAGACCAAAACACGCTACAATTCCATCTCCTTTTAAATTATCGTCTGCAACACTTGAATTTTGAACCAGTCTAAATATTGCCGTCGGGTGATGGGTTCACTCCTTATCAAACATGACAGGTTTAAGTCTGTTAAATAAAACATCGTTTGTATTACAAAATAAGAATATATTAATAGAATATTGAGGTTGTCAGACTTTTTAGATTTCTATATTTGTTATACTATATTTCTTATCGTTTTCCTCCAATGATTTTGGAGAGAAACAAAAACAAAGCCCAAAACTACGTAAGGTACCCATAAAAGTGATCATTACATGACCATAGCTGCTGTGTGGGTCGTATATTCAATGATTATTCATCATGACAAAATTTAGTTTATCGACGATCACCAGAAGGAGTTGATTAATAATTGCTTTCTTCAAATGGGACAAATGATTTCTTGAAATGATAGTCTTAAATTTGATTGCAAAATACTAGACTGCAAATAGTTTCATGCCTTTGTAAGCGATTTTGGTGACAAATAAATCAAAATTAAAATATCAATTCATAGTAAATTTCATTTAAAGCTTAAAATAGAAACAATCAGCATTTATTTGCAATATGTAACACCTGAACGCATTGAAAGAGAAAAACGTTAACCTTTTTGTTGTTTCTAAACTATTAAAAGAGAAACAAGAGATATCTAATCTTAAAGAAAAAAAGAAGGAAAAAAAAAAAAAAACAAAACAAAACAAAAAAACATCAAATTCATTCCAAACCATGTACGAGTACACATAAGAAGCGGGCGACCCTTTCCCGAACGAGCACATTTTCTGGTGGTCGTATCTGGTGTATCTTAAAGCGGCACCAGACAACAAAATGGAAGAGAATGAGGGTAGGATATCGCTACAATATAGTTAAGAAAATATTGAGGCAAAAGGGGTAAATGCTGATTATCAGAATTTTCTTCTTTTGTCTCAATGTTTCCATACTTTTCTTCTTTAAGGGACGTCATGTGCAAGCATGTCCTTATTGAGAAAGGGTTAGTGCATTTTGCATGTCAAGCTATAAATTGTCTGGTATGTCATAAAGGAACACGTCTTAAATCAGTTCTTCCAGACACCTATCGAACATTAACACCACCTTGATTGATTTTTCCTGACAGACTTAATCAATATATGCATATTCAATCATGTATTGAACTTTAATTTAATATTTTAAACTTGGTGGGGTCTATAAACATTCACTAATATACACTTAAAGACACTTCCAACGCAACACTTACATTTTTCATAATAACTAAATAAATAATGCAGTATATTTTATGAAATTTTCAGCAAATATCAATCAATTACGTTTACATGTTTTCTGTAAGTTTCAAAAAAATCGACTGATCCGAATATCAAAAAATATTTAGGTTTTTCACTTATACTCAAATATGAAAAGTCACAAAACCCCAGGCCATTGCAGAATTCAATAGCATCAAATCAGCGTCACCAAATCATGCTCAAATCTCATATCATTGCTTCATAAGATTTGATAACATGCTTTCATGTGCGATGCAATACTACAATTCAGTCGCACCTATTTTGTTTAATGTTTTGTACGTTTCAGCATTGCACAAAATCATTGAATTTGTTACCAGACATTAGTCTTTCGCCCTTTTGCCTCAAGAAATTTTCAACAACTACAACAGGAACTTAATAGGGACGAGTTAAGAATGATCCCGCAAAGATTCATCATCAATAATGCTTTATCAATAGGAAGGGTGTGTCGATCTTGGTGTCATTTAGGTTCATGACGGACACACAGAATGTAAGCATAATGTCATAAACTCTACTGCTGTTACATTAATAACAGGCTCGTAGGAACAGTGGGGGCTAGGGGGCTTAGCCTCCCTAATGTTGCCCAAAATGCCAAATTTTCCATATTTTACACTGAAAATATAGGGAAAATCCAATTTAGCCCCCAATATCCAGACATAGGGTCTTCAGCCACCCCAATATGATATTGCTTCCTACGGACCTGAATAACATGAATTTACGTTATCAGCTCGCACAGCTTTTTTGCGATTTTTTGTTTTCAAGTCATATTATATGCACTGCAAATTTAATCATTTCTACTCAATGTTTCTTTATGAAAATTACAGATATTATGCAATTGTGAATGAATCAAATTTGTTGAAAATTTGATAAAGAATGGTTTGTTAAATATCAAGTTATTACCAAAAAGGTCATTTTCGCTAGCCAAGGTTGAACCCACCTACGTTTGTATTCACCCTTGGCGGATTTAGTCCGATTTTCTTGAAATCGCGAAGCGCCGCCTAGCGGTTGTTCTGCTGGTTGTTTACGTCCATTATTGATGACGTCATTAACGCGCGTTGTCTTTCGCGTCGTACGTCGTGCAGATTATGTAAAAGTCAGCTGTTTTTTCGGTCGAATTGTCGAAAGTATAATTATTCGTCGATTATAGTTAGGGAATTCCTGTCTATTGCAGTGAAATTATTAGGAAAAATCGCCCATCTTCGCGTTTTTGAGTTGCAAATGCAATGCTTTTTCCCGCCCGTTGTCATGATTTGGTTACTCATAACAAATGTATCAGTCGACAATCTGATTGGTTCCAGCGAGACCTCGCTGGAACCAATGAAAACGCTTTCCAGGAGACCAAGAAAATCGGACTAAATCCGCCAAGGGTGAATACAGAAAAGACGTTACGTCGTAGATGTCACCCTTGGCTTGCGAAGATGCAAAAAGGTAAGTGTTGCGTTAGAAGTGTCTTTAAGTGTATTTCTCTATCATGTCAAATATGTAGACATTGATCGTATCCAAAACGACTGATCTCCAGATATGTATAAATTAAAACCGATGACTTTGATAAAGATTGCAAAGGTTACCATATTAGAATAGTTTAACACAAAAGGAGGAAAATTCTAATGCTTATTATAAATATTTCTTTTTTTCTGGTTTCCTCCCATATATTCCAAGGCATTCTTTTTCTGTTTTCCCCCGTATAGTCCAATGCTTTATTCTAATAAGGACGTCAAATTCAGCGCGTATTTATGAGACGGTTAATCCATTACAAAACAACAAAATTTTAGGCTTGTCCAAATTCAAAGATGTTGCAGACGACAACTGAAAATGAACAAAAATAATTTTTTGAATCATTTTGTATGAAAAATATTGTGGAAAATGAAGAAATTGCTTGTCACAATTTTTTTCCAAAGCTAGTCAAAAAGAGTCACTGTGTGGTAATGGGTTAATCCTTTTTTTGACATCACATTGGGGAAACCCACTGCTTGGAATCACGTGAGACAATGATCACTCATCTTCGCAAGCCAAGGGTGACATCTACGGCGTAACGTCGTTTCTGTACTCACCCTTGGTGTATTTAGTCCGATTTTCTTGGTCTCCTGGAAAGCGTTTTCATTGGTTCCAGCGAGGTCTCGCTGGAACCAATCAGATTGTCGACTGATACATTTGTTATGAGTAACCAAATCATGACAACGGGCGGGAAAAAGCATTGCATTTGCAACTCAAAAACGCGAAGATGGGCGATTTTTCCTAATAATTTCACTGCAATAGACAGGAATTCCCTAACTATAATCGACGAATAATTATACTTTCGACAATTCGACCAAAAAGCAGCTAACTTTTACATAATCCGCATGACGTATGACGCGAAAGACAACGCGCGTTAATGACGTCGTCAATAATGGACGTAAACAACCAGCAGAACAACCGCCAGACGGCGCTTCGCGATTTCAAGAAAATCGGACTAAATCCGCCAAGGGTGAATACAAACGTAGGTGGGTTCAACCTTGGCTAGCGAAGATGATGATAACTACAATTGTCGAAAGTATTCACTATAATACTCTCACTGCGTGACCAATTTGAAAAGAGCAAACATTTAACGTTTTTTTTAATGCGTTGGGTCTTTTCAACATCATCTGATAGGAATATTATTAACCCGGTCTAAAAAAAGCCCCGGTTTTGACGTTCTTAAGAAAATAGGCTTGGGAAAATATTGAGACAAAAGAAGAAAATGTTGATTATCAGCATTTTCTCCCTTTGTTTCACTATTTTTCTGTGCTATATTATACATAAATCTTATCTTTATCAACATCCGTTTAGTCCTCCGAAGCCACTTACGAATATGACCCCCTCATTTTTGTTGTTTGGGAAAGGATTAACGAGACGAGACGAGCAATTTCTTTCCTTTTCCTACTATATTTCAATATTAATCGTACTTGATTAGTTTAAAAAACGGTCAAACATCAACTTTATCGAAGCCGAACAAAATCGGATGAGTCGAACTCCGGATATGTCGAGATATTTTGACGGGGCCCCTCCGACTTCGACACAACGAGTGTCGACTGTATAGTCGAATCGTCTCGCATTTCGAAAAAGCTTCGTATTGTATTGTTGCGAGAAGTAAGGAGACATGTTAAATTCATGGTTACAGGTAAATTAGAAGAGACGAAAACGTCTCATTTGCATACTCGTAAAAGTCATAATTTAATTATTCTTTTACATAAGTAATGCGGCAGTTGGATAGCACTGGGGCGAAAAGTAGGTAACATTTGTATATTTTTTCGAAATAATTGTATATTTTGCTCATGTATTTATTGTCTGTGTGATGAATTTTACATATCATTGTTTTTAAGTGTACATGTAGGCATAAGGCAGTAAAAAAATCCTAGACATGTAATATAATTTGGATATTATTCCATGGATGCATTCGGATAACCTACTTCCGGTTTTATTCTGTTGCCTGGCGATGCAGGGTCAAAGTTTGAATAACCCTTTCTCAAGACCAGTTTTCCGTCGTCTATAATAGATAACCAGCATTTTCTCCTATTGTCTCAATTATTTATGTACTACCGCGTATATTGTGCACAAACATTCTTTAATATAAAGGTTTAGTTCCAATTAATCATATTCAGCAGCTTTCAAATTAAAACAGACTAAACTTTAGCAGTTTGGGAAAAGTTCTAAGAAAAGACATTTAAAGCTGGTATCTGCAAAAAAGATATTCGTGGACCCAGATCAGCCTGTGTATAGACCCATTTTGATCAGCATCGAGTATGCTCTATTAAGATTCCAAAGGAAAAGGAGAACTACTAAAGAGAGCATGGGTCTTCACCGAATTGTGTTTTTACGCATCTTGATCTGGATCATTGTTTGCTCATTATTGCATTATTGATTCAAATACTCATTTGTAAGATATTCGCTCATTTATAGTTTAGAACTTTTATATTGTGTTTAATCCATTATATACCAAAGCAATAAAATTTTACATTTTTATTATTTTTTTTGGATTCAAAACATTATGAAAGATGCAGATATTGCTTGTCACAAGCAATTTTTATCTTTTTTCCAAAATGTTTTCCCTTGTATGTTTCTTGAACGCGTCAAAACGCGTAACTTTGTTGTAAAAAGTTAATTGTTTCTATAACAAACGGGGTTTGTTGTTTTTGTTGTTGTTGCAAAAACGTAAGAGAAAAGAGCAAATCTATATTGTTTTTTTTCTTATTTTTTTTTTTTTTTTTGGGGGGGGGGGGGGGGGGGTTACCGGTTTGGTTTGATCACTATTACTTACTATTTAGCAAACAAGAAAACATGCTCTATTTCGAAAGCTAAGTACAGCAGATGACAAAACGTGGCTACGAAAATTGAGACTAGTGAATAAGTTTAATTTGGACGAGCTTAGAATTTCAAAGCGTCGGTGTAAATGCAAAACCTCGTATGTCGATTCATGCGATTTTCAAAGTACAAACTTGTGTGGCCAGTTTAGACAATTCTCGCAGGTTTTGAGATATGTTTACTGATCAGTATTACTGACAAATTATTTGTAAACAATATGTCCAAATTTCAAGTAAAACATTTCTGTTGGGGAAAAGTTATTACACTTTTCCTCTCCCCTTTAAAATTTTCCAAAAACGAGATACGAGGTTTTGCATTTACAGCGACGAAAGGTGTAATAGTCGGCCTTTTTGGTTGAAGAAATTGGCAAAAAATAGAATTAACCCAACAAATTGGGGTGTTCTAGTTTGAAAGAGGCCGCCGCAGACGACATAAAAACTGAAAACTGAATCATAGCACAGCAAATATTCAGACAAAACGAAAATGCTGATTCTTTTGTCTCATTATCTCATAAGCTTATTTGATATAGCGGACGTAAAAATTAGGTCTTACAGTTATGGAGAAGGTTTAACAGACCCCCCCCCCTCCCCCGTTTTTTGACATTGACCAAAACAAAATAATAAAATAGATGAAGTTTTGAATGAATAGAATAACTGTGTTTGCGTATTTCCTCATTATTTTGTCGGGATTGTCAGTCCAAGGTCAACCCGATTCGTTTAAAGTAAGGTTTTAAAATGTTGTTTTTCATTAAACATAATCTATTTCTGCTAGATACACCCAAACCAGATCTTGTTTGGAAAATGTTTAAAAATGTTGTATTTAAACTAGGTTTTAAAACAAAGAAATCATACTATAATTTGAGCAATGTTTGTCCGTTTGTCTGTTTGTCCGTTTGTTCCCCTACTCCTCCCAGGTCCTTGGGCCGATCTTCACCAAACTTGGAGGGAAGGTGGAGGGCGGCCCCGGGTATTAGCTTGAGGGGTTCATTTTTTGAAAGGTCAAGGTCATCGAGGTCAAAGGTCAAATTTATGTTTTTACGGGTTACGGGTATCGTTTTTACGGGTTACGGGACGGGATTGCTTACGGGTTACGGGACGTTATTAGGTGGAGGGCAGCCCCGGATAGGTCAAGGTCATCGAGGGGTCAAGGTCATCGAGGTCAAAGGTCAAATTTCGAGACGGGTAAAATTGCTAGTTAATAAAATTAGAATAAACTCGATTTTAACATTCAGAGAAACCACTTTAAAACTTAGAATTAAGATGGTAGCGCACAACCGTTTTAAATGCATATTATCTCACACTCACTTACAACTGATTTGCTCTATTTACACCTTGAAATAAATGGATAAGAATAAACGTGTTTTCATGTAATAAAAGTTCAAGCATTTAATCACGATATACCACGCATATTCATGAGAGAAATTGGGGTTTGAAATAAAATGTCAGCTGTATATATCAAATACAACACGGTCTTATTATATACATTTGTTTTGTGTAAAATGTGAATGTGTCCTTTTAACAAATCTCATTTTTCATTTCAAAATATCATTCTTAACCCATTATCAGATGAAAATATTTCATTCTTGCGAAAATGTTACAGGCAATAATTTAGAGTCAAAGAAATTTTACACTTTTTGGTCAATGAAAACATAACTTGCAACAACTAATTTCTTCATTTTTCACATTGCTTCCCAAAGCAACTAACTTATTGGGTGTCAAAATACGTCATCATGTGAAAATGGGTTAAAGGGAAAATGACCATTTATGTTTAATATCTTGAACCATTGCAGTGTTGGGGTTTTCTCCCAATTAAATGTTTTTGGTCTGAATTTGATATAAATAATAATAACAATAATAATAATTCATATAATCCGGTCACGGTATAATGTCAAATGTTTACAAAATGTTACCTATGTAAGGAAAGCACGGTAGAAGTCGAAGCTAATTTAATCTTGCATGTGAGTGTTCGAATCGTGCAACAGTCTCACACATGCAAAATTCGCATCAATGCATGTAACATTGTATTAATCAATTACCAAACGACAAAATTTTGGTGCGGTCCAAATTGAAAGATCCTACAGACGACAAAACTTTTAATCCAAGTGAATGGAATTTTCAATTTTTATGTCCTTTTGGAAGGAAAACATTGTGGGAAATAAAGAAATTGATTAATTGTCACAAGCAATTTCTTCATTTTCCACGATGTTTACCATGGCCATTATTGTGTGGGGAGTCAAAAAGAGTCATTGTGTGGTAATGGGATAAAGATTAAGAATTGTGTTCCTATGTTTTGCTGATTGTAAGCATTTTCTCATTTTGCCTCAATCTTTTATCTGTTATATTGCACACACATTCTGTCTTCTCAACATCAATTTTGTCATATGGAGCAGCTTTCACATTTGAGCTAATTAAATTTTGGCTGTTTGGGAAAGGGCTACTAGGCATTAGTTAACTCCCGTGGAATCTGCCTTACGCGACAAAAATGTTTCTATTATGGGAATAACATTTGAAGGAATAATCTGCAAAATGTCGACAAACATTTCTGAATGATAGGTAAAATGGACGAACGGTTGCTTATAATGAGATACCATTTTTGATTTTACTATGCCGTTTTGGAAGCACGCGTTGTTAGTTTGGAATACGTGTATGTTATGTTGTGTAATGAGTCAGATAGAATCTATTTCCATTCTATGTATATTTCAGACAAAAGACCTTTCATGCATACCAGTTGTAACGCCCGCTTTTCATTTTACTGCAATGAAAAAGTCTATCATTCAACCACTGGGCTATAACCATTGACTTGGCAATTTTAGTATCTACAAAATTCCGAAGTGCGTTTAGCTTCTTCTACAATGTTGTCCAAAAATAGTCTCCTCGAATATATCATAAAGATAGAATATTAATATTATTAGGAATCTCGTCATGGCTTCTATATAAGCACCGGTTTATATATCCACAATGTGGGTTTCATACAAGCTACTTTTACCTAATTTTTCATACTTTGACATAATTATATAATTATGCCCGATATTTGAGCATGTTCACGATTTCAAAGAAAATGAAATTTACCTTTGAAATCGTGTTTTTTTCCAAATTCAATTAGATATTACGCGATGTGTTGCCCACCAGCAGATGTTCTGATTCCTGAAGCTATTGCATAATGTTAAAAAAAAACTTTCCCCGATATGCCTGTTAACTATCAAGTGACATTTCACGTTTATTTTTTCATACATTTTACTTTTATCTTTATCTGAAAGAGCAAAGGAGGGGTTTCCATAAGGCCATTTTCCTGGGACCTAAATTTTCCAATGATATTTTTAGTACAAATAGATACATAAAGGGGACGTGTTTTGCCGAAAAGTCTGAATCGAACGGACCTTTGGTTTGGTGTACACTGTATATTGAAAGTGGGTGGGGTAATTCTTTTCAGGCGCTACCCAAGGTTCTTATTAATCAATTTTCTATCTAAATGTAAATAATTGGCGAACTTTTTTAAAACATTATGATTTGTATATGAGCCTATGTCAAGATGACATTAAATCCATTGGCTTGCTTATTATATATATTAAAATATTTGGAATTTTATGTAATTTTTCAATTTTTTGTATATTTTCATCTCCCAACTTTGCGGAAAACATCAACACGTTTTTATGAAGCGACATAATGGAATAATTACTTTAGGTGAGAACTTATTAATAAATCGTCATTGCAAAATTATGAGGGATTTTTGATAGCTAGTCGGGTAATTGAGTTACGGGCCCTTGAATGAACGAAAACCCATGACAAATTGTGAAATAATCAACAAAATACACTTTTTCTGACTTTCTTTCGTATAGAAAGACAGAAATGTTAAAATAGCTTGAATTATAGCTGGCCTCAGCAAATAGTACTACAAATAAGCTATTGCAGTCACTTTCGTCTGTTGTCCGTCCGTCTGTCTGTCTGCCCGTCCATAATATCAGGTTTAGACTCTAGAACCCACAAATATTATCCGATCTTCACCAAACTTTGTCAAAATGTGTAAGGTCATAAGCCCTTGTGTTATATTAATTTTGGGCGGAATTGCTGCGGAAAGTGCTGAGTTATGTGCTCTTGAATGTCAAAAAATGCTATTTTTGACAATTTTTGCATTCAAAATGTTTTCAAATATTACCCAATTAAATGCAAAACCAAGTGAAAATGTTTGCATTTATAATATCTCGGGTGAGTGTGATTTTCATTCAGATTGAAATCGTAAATTTTGAGTTATCCGCCCTTGAATTTAGCAAAATTGCTATTTTTGACTTCATTTTCTCTTTAGCATACACCGATATTTAAAAAAATGAAAGCAAAACTTGGACAAATTGTTGATGTCCATTAGATCTTTTATAGGTTAAGGTTTTGGCACCATTTGAAATGCTTTTCCCAAGTTATCTGCCCTTGAATTAGACAAATCTGTGGGTTTTCGTGCAAAACTAGGGCTAATACGGCAATTTTCTTACTTTCAAGGGCATTTTACTCAAAGTAAACATTTCCAATCTGGCTGAAATTCTTACACATCATTATAGACAGAAATAATTTGTCCTGTATCGGTTTTAATTGCTCCATATTTGTGGATGCTAAAGGGAAAATAAAGCCGAAAAATGCAATTTTGCCAAATTCAAGGGCAGATAACTCAAAATTTACGTTTTCAATCTGAATGAAAATCACACTCAACCGAGATACTATTTATAAATGCAAACATTTTCACTTGGTTTTGCATTTGATTGGGTAATATTTGAAAATTTTTGAATGCAAAAATTGTCAAAAATAGCATTTTTTGACATTCAAGGGCACATAACTCAGCACTTTCCTTAGCAACTCCGTCCAAAATTAATCTAAAACAAGGGCTTATGACCTCACACATTTTGACAAAGTTTGGTGAAGATTGGATAATATTTGTGGATTCTAGTGTCTTAACCTGATATTATGGACGGGCAGACAGACAGACGGACGGACAACAGACGAAAGTGATCGCAATAGCTTATTTGTAGCACTATTTGCTGCGGCCAGCTATAATTCAAGCTAATTAAACACTTCTGCCTTTCTATACGAAAGAAAGTCAGAAAAAATGTATTTTGTTATTTATTTCACAATTTGTCATGGGTTTTCGTGCATTCAAGGGCCCGTAACTCAATTACCCGACTAGCTATCAAAAATCCCTCATAATTTTGCGATGGCGATTTACTAATAAGTTCTCACCTAAAGTGATTATTCCATTATGTCGCTTTATAAAAACGTGTTGATGTTTTCCGCAAAGTTGGGAGATGAAAATATACAAAAAATTGAAAAATTACATAAAATTTCAAATATTTTAATATATATAATAAGCAAGCCAATGGATTTAATGTCATCTTGACATGGGCTCATATACAAAACATAATATTTTAAAAAAGTTCGCCAATTATTTACATTTAGATAGAAAATTGATTAATAAGAACCTTGGGTAGCGCCTGAAAAGAATTACCCCACCCACTTTCAATATACAGTGTACACCAAACCAAAGGTCCGTTCGATTCAGACTTTTCGGCAAAACACGTCCCCTTTATGTATCTATTTGTACTAAAAATATCATTGGAAAATTTAGGTCCCAGGAAAATGGCCTTATGGAAACCCCTCCTTTTCTTATAAAGATTCGGAAAATTTTAAGCCAAAATATTTGTTATGGACAACACTTCTGATTTATATGGAATTTGTCATTTCTGTCTCAACCTTAAAGGCGTATTTTTCGCTTATAAATATCACCTTCAAAAACTAGCATTTCTACGCATTAGAATAACAAATCCTTGAATCAATACATAGGCACTACTGTAAACAAATGAAATTGGAATGTTATGTCCCTTTTACTGCCCAGTAATATCAAGACGCATAAATACACTATGATTATATTATGATTATCCAAGTAAGATGATAAATTCTCGAAAACATTAAAGCAAAAGAGGAAACCATAATACTTGGTAGACACACAGTGACATTACGAGTCCATTTATTCGGCGCTCGTTGACAAATAGTCACGTGCCCATAAACTGACGCATTGACACAGATATATGTCACATTTCATTGCTAGAATGACGGATTAAACCCTTCCAAAACAAAGCCCTGTTTTGACGTACTTGAACATGTAGGCTTGTGAAAACATTGAGGCAAAAGACGAAAATGCTGAAAATCAGCATTTTCGTCTTTTGTCCCAATATTTTCCGAGCTATATTTTACCAAAGTCGCAGTTTCATAAGTACAGCTACTGCTGCAGCTTTCAAATGGTAAGAGTCCAAATCTTGGCTGCTTGTGAAAGTTTTAACCCTTCTTCCTGTCGATAGAGCAGTGTCTTCCATCTGACAACTAGGGCAAATACAATACGTAAGAATGTTCATAGCCAATTGATATAGATTGTGTGTTCACAAAATTAGGATTAGAGAATCATTCACAAAGTTCTATATTGGCCAAATATTTGGACTGTTACTGCTGTCAAACATTTTAAGACCTGAATGGGAGTATGAAATGAATTTTGCATATTAAATGCGTTAGGCTATTTCTACTAATTCTGTTTTCAAATAAATATCAAACTGACTTTACAAAAACATACCCGAGGGGTGGTCAAAAAGTACCCAGGAAACTTTCGTCATTTTCACACTTCATTATAGAAAAAAAAAATGATTTGATATATGGTCAAGAACAGCAATTTCTACTTTTTGTATTGATTTTGCATATTTCAAGAGAATATTCTCAAACGTTTCCGAGCTACAGTATTCATGGTAACGCCGTTTTCAAAATATAGGCCCAAAATTCAATGAAATGTACAATTTTACCGATTTGAAAACGACGTTTATCTATTCTGTCCTAAGTAACTCGTTAAAACTGTGTGTATTTTATATAACATTGGACAAATTCTTTCTAAGTAAGTCATACAGTATCACTCGCACATAACTTCATTTTTTTTGTTCACCATCATTTTAAAGCACGTGTGAAAATTTACTTCCTATTTTTTCATGTCCAGAAACGAGCATTTAGATCTATATTCTCTGTTACAACGAAAAAACAAAAAAGATAAAATACAATCGCGCACTTACGACCATGATGTTTTAGAAGATTTATATCATGATAATCATATGCACGATGAAAAGTCTAGTCTGTAATGTGGAGGTTGCAAAGAACGTTGGAGCTAATATGCGTGGCTTTTTTTATTTCCTTTATCGTTATAGGAAAACCCTCTTTCTTGTGCTACCATTATTCAATATTAGAGGACGAAATCCATAAAGTATCTAACGAATATTCACTATGCATGCCACAAAGGCCGCAAAGACTATATGTAAATGGACGCAAGATGACGTTGGACCACATATCGATGAGCGACGATACAATGACACATATGAATTTCTACTACGGGCATTCTACGTTAATCAATCGTAAATCGGATGTGTTAATCGATGGGTATTTAAAGTCGTATGTTACTTAGTAGGAGCAACTCTAGCAAGTAACAAAGGATGCTCCGCCAGGTCGTTTATCGGAACCTGTATAATTTTATGTTCTAATTTTATTTATTTACATGAAATAAGTTCTGCATTCATTATGTTTTAATTAGTGTATCTATTCATCTTTCTTCTTATTTATACACTTAACCGCACAGCTAACTCCTCACTTTTGTTTTTTTGTATAACTAAGTAATCGCTCAAGCAATCGCTTTGATTTTTTATATTTCAGTAGATGACCTATTTCCCATCTATTTTAGTCAAAAACAAATTTAATTTTACTTGTCATTTACCTCTTCCAACGTGCACGTACGTTTAACGATTTTGAAATGCATGCACATGCATCTTAACAAAAACCTGAATAATTCACTATGTCTTTATTCAATGTTGATCGGGAGTAATAAAAAACATAATTTCGACATGTTCTACTAGCGAAAATTTATTCAAACAACGTAACAAAGACACGTCTAAAACGTCACATGGTCGATACGTTGGATGCGATCGATTTTTACACGTGTAAAACAGTTTGCCAATAATTAAAACCATTGCCTACATTCACAAAGAGCAATATTAAAACAAATTACGAAGAAATCACCTGCTTTACACTATAACGTCACAATAATGACGTCAACAGTATAAAACTAGTATCTTGTATGTCCGCACTCTGCATGGCATCTGGAGCGCATAGAATTAATGTAAAAGACAATGAAAGTATGGGGATATCATTCTAAATTTGTACTAAAGCGTTTTCCAACTCCTTAAGTATTTGAGGCTGGCCTTCTTAATATCTTATCCGACGTCCTATGTCACTCATACCAAAGGTGCTCAAAAGGATACAAATCCGGGGAATTCGATCACCACGGAAGTATCCTGCTGCCGCTACACGTTCGATGCTTGCTATGAATCGTATCAGGGTACTTCGGTAGTACTCGAAGTCCCCGGATCTGAATCCTGTCGAGCACCTTTTGGGGAGTTATGACGTCGGATAAGAAATTAAGCACTCCAGTCTTGTAACACTTCGGGAGTTGGAAAACGCTTCAGTGCAAGCTTGGGATGTTATCCCCAAACCTATATTGTCAATTAAATTAATTATCTGCGCTCCAGATGCCGTGCAGTAATAGGAGCAAGCGGCGAGGAACAAGATACTAGTTTTATAGTGTTGTCGTCACTTTGGTGACGTTATATGTTAAGCAAATGATTTCTTCGTAGTTTGTTTTAGTATTGCTCTTTGTGAATGTAGGCAATGATTTTATTAACCGGCAAAAGTTTTACTGTTATACACGTGTAAAATTCGATCGCATCCAACGTATCAACCATGTGACGTTTTAGACCTGTCTTTGTTACATTGTTTGAAAAAAAATCGTAAATAAAACTTGTCAAAATTATGTTTTTTTATTACTCCCGATCAACATTGAATAAAGACATGGTGAATTATTCAGGATTTTGCTAAGATGCATGTGCATGCATTTCAAAATCGTTAAACGTACGTGCACGTTGGACGAGGTAATCGACACGTAAAATTAGATTTGTTTTTTTTGTCTAAAGTTAATGAGAAAAACGTCATCTACTGAAATATGAAAAATCAAGGCGATTGCTTGAGCGAGTACTTAGTTATACAAAAATCAAAAGTGAGGATTTAGCTGTACGGTTCAGTATATATAGTCATTTATAGGCCTTTTAAGTGAACGTGACCGTATTTCAGTTTTTTGGATCACGTGTTTTTCACATTCTTTGTTACGCATGTTTACATACGCGACGAACTCTTTTATTTTGTTTAGTAAACAAGTATTAGTCCAGTTACTCTATCATGGTACATATTTACGAATTTAACCTTGATAAACAAGGCTAAAACCTTCTTAATTTTCAAAACAGTTTTGTATGTATTGGTTCAAATCTTGCACGTGTGTGACAGCTGAAAGATTCGAACAAGTACTTGCAAAATAACCGTAGTTTGAAGTTCGAAATGATGTTGTTTACATAAATATAATCTGCAAAATTGATATGTACCATACTATCGTTAACGAAAAAGAAATAAATAGGTTGATCACCGCATTCAGTCATTATATTGATTGTCCAATCAAATGATTCATTTACTGTTCGGTATACATTCATTTTGTGTCTTAAATTTCCGTCCATATTACTACCAGTCACTTCGTAGGTGGACCATAATATTGGTGATTTTGTTACGTCATTTCGTAACAATTATTCATCATTTCATACCATGGTATACCTCACGATAATCGACCTGGCAGAGCAGCCCTAGCCAATAGGCATGTAGGCCTATATCAATATTCTACTTAGTCTAAGGCACGTAATAACTCACGAGGTTTTGAACCACATCTTTCGACACTGATCAATTTCTCATCAGTTAGGTAATTTGATAAAGTCTTCAGTTTCGTAGAATTGTCTTGCGACGCAACTTCGGACTTTATCGCGTTATTCTGATGCCTGAATTATGATCTAGACTTGGTCCCTTTCTGAATTAAGAAAACATGGCATATTTAGGAAAAGATTAATTAATACCTTACAATTGCCATGACATAAGATAAAGTAAAGGGAGGGATTACACTTGTCTTGTCCACTGTGTCTATTCATAACTTTATTATGTGTAGACTGACACATTAATTAACTCATTAATTGTGTTTTTATTTACTATAGTCCTGTCACAATCTTTCTGCTCATGTTTACAAAATTAACATATGTTAACAACACAATATTGAAATTCCTACTAATGTTACTTTTCATGTGATGGCTCGAATCTTGCAGGTGTGATACACCTGCAAGATTCGGACCAACACATGCAAAATTGGATTGAAATTAAGAATGCTTTTATCCTTGTTGATATAAGCAAAAAGTGTAAATATGCGTCGTAATATCGTGACTGGGCTATAGCGAAATTGTTTTAGGGGAAGTTCGTGAGAAAACATTTCGTTTGTGATATTAGGATTAGAAATATGCTGAATTTGTTCTTATGTGGTGCTTTGTGATTCCTAGAAAAATGTGATATTTAGGATGACATGATAGGCATAAACATTATTTGGTGAGTATGGCTTTTTGATGACCCTTTTCAGGCATATCAAAATTAATGTTGCATAAGGCAACCTATGTGTTTGTTACATTGTTACGGGGAAAAAATCTATTGGAGAAAGAAAAACTAATAACAAACTATAATTATAATTTTCATTTTCTTTTTCTTATTGTAATTATTTTTTCTTATGAAGGAAGTCACGGTGAATGATTTTCAGGGAAAGAAAGATTTACTCTTTCTGAAATGAGACACGGCTTGGTAATCCTATTTGAAAAACCTTGGAAAACTTTAAGACAAAGGAAGCCCAATTGCCGGATATAGCCGCGATTGGATTGCCGCCAAAACAGTTCCAGCGAATTTCTTGAAACTCTCGGCAACTTTTGTGGCAATCTCTATCTAGGTCTTCAAATAGTTGTTATTTGTGGGACAAATTCAGTTTTTCGAGATAGTTTTAATGCAAAGTGCAGAATGCAACTTCACCTATTACCGGACGTGCATGTATACCGGATGGCGGATACGTTAACAAACGGGACGCGTAGCTTTATCATGCGTAGAATACCCGTACATTTTTTATACATGTATGCATTGACTTAATTAAATTGAGCAACTTTATTTCATACTGAACTCAAAGACGCGTACGGTGCACTTTATCTCGTCAAAATCCGTAGAGTATCAACTAAAAAATTACACAAAACATACTTTAAGTAGACGATTTTTCGGTGTGAACGCTTCCAAAAGTCACATAGGTTACCAACCGTGAAGTATTGAACCACTTAAATAGCGCTAACCAAAGTTTAAGCAATTGGGCCCTGGTGGTCTTTGACACCAATGCATCGTCGCTTTTCAACAAAATCTCGTAACTGTATCTTAAATACGCTGCAGTTACGATTTTTTGTTGAAAAGCAACAATAATGTAAGTAGACGTCGATGGGTGACCTAGGTGACATTAACTTCGCCCAAACGACATATTTATTAAGTAGCACGAGGAGAACGTTGCTGCAAACTATAAAATGAACGCGAGTAAATGTAGAAAATATACAGGGGCCTGTTTCATCAAAAGATTTAAGACGTATTTTTGACTTACCGATGTCTTAAATATCGCTTAAAACAACAATCGCATAACCCTTGTTTTGATAGATTGGCGATACGCGTTTCTTGCTCTAATTTTGTCGTAAACGTAAGTAAACGGTAAGACAAAAAAACGTCTTAAATATTTTGATGAAACCGGCCCCAGGTCATAACGTTTGACATGCTCGTGGAACAGATGTAAATGCTCAGATATCCCTTTCTATTTGTGTCAGGTATCATTTGTAAGAGGTTAAGCATAGCATTAAATCTGATGGCTTGTACGCTATTTCTAATAAACCTGTTTGAAATGTTGAAGAAATAACGTCGGTATTTTTCTGCTTTATTGCAGGTAAAATGAATAACTAGAAGATAAGATACTACCACCATACAATATCCCGGGACACAAAATGGCCAGTCTTTACTCCTTGTTTTCGTTAGCCGTATTTTCATGCCTCGTTTTCTCACACTGTTTCGCTCACGCTCAACAAGACTGCCGTTATGCCACGTGTGATGTCCCTACTTGTAGATACCCGGTGTCCATCCCTGGACGATGCTGCTCTGTATGCAGACCAAAAGGTTAGTTAATCTGCCAGGTCTTGAAAAATGGCCACTTGTAGCATTTTGGACAACTATTTTTCCACATTATCATATGACGTCCCGACTTGTAGATACCCGGTGTCCATCCATGGACGGTGCTGTTCTGTATACAGACTAAAAGGTAAGTTAGTGAGACGGGGCCTTAGATATGGCCCCTTGTAGCATTTTGGACAACTATGAATACACATTATCTTGTGATGGCCCGAAGTGTAGATACCCGGTGTCCATTCCCTGACGGCGTTGTTCTGTATGCAGACCAAAAGGTTAGTTAACCCTTTCCTAAACGACAAAAAATTAAAGCGGATGGGATTGAAAGCTGCTGCAAATGACAAAATTGTGCATCGATAAAGAAAGGGTTCGTATAAAATATAGCAAAGAAAGTAATGAGGCAAAGGAGAAATTGCTAATTATCAGCATATTCTTCTATTGTCTCAATATATACCTAATGCAATTTCAATAGGGAAGCAAAAACTAGCTCTTTTTTGGAGAGTGCTAACGAGTCATGGTTTTGAAAAATGGCCCCCTGTAGCATTTTAGACAACTATGATTCCACATATTCATGTGACGTCCCGACTTGTAGATACCCGGTGTCCATCCCTGGACGCTGCTGCTCTGTATACAGACTAAAAGGTTAAATAATGTGCCAGGTCTTGAAAAATGGTCCCTTGTAGTATTTTGGACAACTATGATTCCACAATATCTTGTCTTCAAAAACAGTCAAATAAGGATACTGATACTGTAGGTTTCATGTTGGTCTCGAATGCAATAAGGGTCATTTTCTAGATCCATGCTCAAGTACTTGTATAAGTATTGTGGCCATCTCGAAATCACAGGAAAGTTCGAATTATCTTCGAAATATCCGAAATGCACCACATCCGATTTCTATATACATGCATATGTCATGTCTCGACGTGAAGATACCCGGTGACCATTTCCGAACGCTGCTGCTCTTTATGCAAACCAAAAGGTTAGTTAATCTGCCAGGTCTTGAAAAATGGCCACTTGTAGAATTTTGGACAACTATGATTCCACATTATCTTGTGACGTCCCGAAGTGTAGATACCCATTACCCATTCCCGGACGGCGCTATTCTGTATGAACGGTTAGTTAACCCTATCCCGAACGACAAAAATGGATGGGTTTGAAAGCTGCTGCAAATGACAAAATTGTGCATCGATAAAGATAGGGTTCGTATAGAATATAGCAAAGAAAATATCGAGGCAAAAGGAGAAAATGCTGATTATCAGCATTTTCTCCTTTTGTCTCAATATTTTCTCGAGCAGTTTCTAACAGGGACGTCATAACCAGCTCTTTTTGGTGCAAAATAGCCCCTTGCAGCATCTTAGACAACTAAGATTCCACATTATCTAGTGTTCAAAATTAGTCAAATAAGGATATCGATAGCTTCTAAATCCACATTGGTCTCGGATGTAATGAGGGTCATTCCCTGTTCAAATATAGGTATTTTGGTCACCTTGAAGTCACAGGAAAGCTCGAGATATCTAGAAATATTCGAAATTAGACACATCCGAATTTTGTATAAGTGTGTGGACATTTTAAACAAATAAAGGTGCTATTTTCCTAAGTTAATACTTATATCACTCAAACGGTAGTAATTGTACTTCTAAACACATAAACAGATTTTTGCACTTTATTGAGAATGATTATTGACCATTAATCACCGGGAAATAAAACAAGAGGACCCTGAGGGCCCTAAATCGCTCACCTGAGTTATGTTTTAATAATGCCAAATAACTTTGCATATGTTACGCATTGTTGTCCCAGGGAAGAATTTGGCCATGTAGTTTCAGAGGACATGTTGTTTACAGAAAATGATCAGCTTTTATGACATTTCCCATTTTCTGATGCCACAGCAACCAGAGTTTTTCATAGATTTCAATTCTTTTAGCAATTTTTATAAGGGACCACCAAATGAACATTACTGCCAAGTTTGGTTGATTTTGACCCAGAAGTTAAGGAGGAGATGTCGTTAAAAGAAGTTGTTGAGCTTTTGCGAAAATTCCCATTTTCCGATGCCACGGCAACCATAGTTTTCCATGAGTTTCAATTCTTTTAGCAATTTTTAAAAGGGACCACCCAAGGAACATCTCTGCCATGTTTGGTTGATTTTAACCCAGAATTTAAGGAGGAGATGTCGTTTAAAGAAGTTGTTGAGCTTTGTTAAATTTACCAATTTCCGATGCCACGGCGACCAGAGTTTTTCGTGGATTTCAATTCTTTTAGCAATTTTTATAAGGGACTACCCAAGGAACATTTCTGCCAAGTTTGGTTGATTTTGACCCAGAAGTTAAGGAGATGTCGTTTAAAGTAATTGTTGAGCTTTTGTGAAATTTCCCATTTTCTGATGCCACGGCAACCAGAGTTTTTCATGGATTTCAATTCTTTTAGCAATTTTTTATAAGGGACTACCCAAGGAACATTTCTGCCAAGTTTGGTTGATTTTGACCCTGAAGTTAAGGAGGAGATGTCGTTTAAAGAAATTGTTGCGCTTTTGTGAAATTTCCCATTTTCTGATGCCACGGCAACCAGAGTTTTTCATGGATTCCAATTCTTTTAGCAATTTTTATAAGGGACCACCCAAGGAACATTTCTGCCAAGCTTGGTTGATTTTGACCCAGTAGTTTAGGAGGAGATGTTGTTTAAAGAAATTGTTGAGCTTTTGTGAAATTTCCCATTTTCCGATGCCACGGCAACCAGAGTTTTTCATGGAATTCAATTATTTTAGCATTAATATAAGGGACCACCCAAGGAACATTTCTGCCAAGTTTGATTGATTTTGACCCAGTAGTTTAGGAGGAGATGTCGTTTAAAGAAATTGTTGAGCTTTTGTGAAATTTCCCATTTTCCGATGCCAAGGCAATCAGAGTTTTTCATGGATTTCAATAATTTTAGCATTTTTTATAAGGGACCGCCCAAGGAACATTTCTGCCAAGTTTGGTTGATTTTGACCCAGTAGTTTAGGCGGAGATGTCGTTTAAAGAAATTGTTGAGCTTTTGTGAAATTTCCCATTTTCCGATGCCACGGCAACCAGAGTTTTTCATGGATTTCAATTATATTAGCAATTTTTATAAGGGACCTCCCAAGGAACATTTCTGCCAAGTTTGGTTGATATTGACCCAGTAGTTTAGGAGGAGATGTCGTTTAAAGAAATTGTTGAGCTTTTGTGAAATTTCCCATTTTCCGATGCCACGGCAACCAGAGTTTTTCATGGATTTCAATAATTTTAGCAATTTTCATAAGGGACTACCCAAGGAACATTTCTGCCAAGTTTGGTTGATTTTGACCCAGTAGTTTAGGAGGAGATGTTGTTTAAAGAAATTGTTGAGCTTTTGTGAAATTTCCCATTTTCCGATGCCACGGCAACCAGAGTTTTTCATGGATTTCAATTATTTTAGCAACTTTTATAAGGGACCTCCAAAGGAACATTTCTGCCAAGTTTGGTTGATATTGACCCAATAGTTTAGGAGGAGATGTCGTTTAAAGAAATTGTTGAGCTTTTGTGAAATTTCCCATTTTCCGATGCCACGGCAACCAGAGTTTTTCATGGATTTCAATTATTTTAGCAATTTTTATAAGGGATCTCCCAAGGAACATTTCTGCCAAGTTTGGTTGATATTGACCCAATAGTTTAGGAGAAGATGTCGTTTAAAGAAATTGTTGAGCTTTTGTGAAATTTCCCATTTTCCGATGCCACGGCAACCAGAGTTTTTCATGGATTTCAATTATTTTAGCAATTTTTATAAGGGACCACCCAAGGAACATTTCTGCCAAGTTTGGTTGATTTTGACCCAATAGTTTAGGAGGAGATGTCGTTTAAAGAAATTGTTGACGCCGTGACGGACAGACGGACAGACGGACAGACGGACGCCGGACATTGATAGATCACAATACCTCACCTTGAGCACTTCGTGCTCAGGTGAGCTAAAAACTATTGCAAATGATACACATTTACATCTTGGTTAAAGAAAAACATTGTTTCAATAAATATCCTACGTGTATTTTAAGTTCCATAAAATTGCATCATTTTACAGCAGGCCAGCGAGGCCCCAGTGAAAAATGTCCTCGAGCAGATATAAGTCTACCATGTGGAGATACATGTCGCGTAGACACCGACTGTCCGGCAACACAGAAATGTTGTGATCACGGGTGTGGCAAATCATGTAGAGATCGAGTCACTAGTAAGTACATAATATAATTATTATACTCGAATACACCTTAGACATTGTTCTCACCAACAACACCCCCAATCATAAGTTGACAGTCTTTTGGAGGCAGAGTCAATACTTTTATAATATCTTTATATTTATTTGTTCACAATATATTTCGAAAACAAACGTCAAAATATGTTATTTAGATCTCTCAAATTAAGGTAGTGTATGGATACGTAATGCATGTTATATACAAGTACGTATAGGGTACTGCCTTTAAAAACATAAAACAACCAATTATGAGACAGAATATCTGCACAGGTATGCAACGTTCAACGACAGACTCATACTCATACGAATTCAGGAAATCAAAGATATACGCTACTCTAGTATAGTTAAGTTTTATCAATATGTTATCGATTTTGTTTATCAGATTCATTTTCTTATCGTTCAGTAACAATTTCAGTTTCGTCGGGCGCCTGTCCGTACGGCTACCCAAAGCCAAGTGCTGATTGTCAGAAGCTAAGCGGAGCCGCGTGTCCAACTGGATATTATTGTAAATATGCACTGGCTGCCAATAAAGCCGAATGTTGCCGTAAGTGTTCTAAAATAGAATTCGGTTTGTCTTTAAAAGATTTTGAAAACTTAAATTATCATCAGACTAAGTTTGTTGATCATTGAAAAAAAAAACCAAGGAAAGTCATTTTACAGAAAATGATATTTTATAACTTAGAAATTATAATCATTTTCAATCGCCTCGTCTTAGTCTTTTTCAATCGTTTTGTCGATACCTCTTCGTCCATATCTGTTCCATAAATCATATCTATAGATACAATGATTTCTCGATTTCCCTTGAAAAATCATGTTTACATTACTTTTTATAATGTTAGGAAATGGTGAAGTACTTAATATTTGTAGCTTATTTCAGCTACAAGTGAATACCAAGGTTACACCCCACCATGCCACAATGCAGTATGTACACCAGTATATTGCTCACAGCCATATATACCACAAGGACAATGTTGTCCAGTTTGTCCACCGCAAGGTGAGCGCCGGAAATGTGTTATATGATTACCTAATCAATCCATGCAAATTTGTACAAAAATTAAGAACATTTCCAATTGTCCACTAACATAGGTAAACCTAGTGCAGCAATATAATAGATGGACTGTAAATAATGCTGTTAGCTCTAGTACAAGTTAACTTAGAGACGGAAACAGAAACAATTTTTAACCCTTTGCCAAACAGTCAAAATTTGGACTTTAACTATCTGAAAGCTGCTAAAAACGACAAAACAGATGTTGTTGAAGATGTAATTTGTGTATAATATAGCACAGAAAATATTGAGACAAAAGGAGAAACTGCTGGTTATCAGCAGTTTCTTTTTCTGTCTCAATGTTTTCCCAAGCCTTTTCCATTAGGGACGTCAAAACCAGGTCTTGTTTGGGAAAGGGTTAAATTACTATTATAAATTTAATTCACGATGTATTAACTGGATATTAGTGTTATACATGATGTAAACATACAGTAGAATAAAGCATCTGATACATCTTTTACACCAGGTCCTGGTTTTTTAGACCTTGAGCCACCAATAACCCCTGCTCCCCCCCCAGGGGGAATTTTGAAGGGTATGATTTTCTGAAAGCTTATAACAAATGCTACAAGATGAGCGTTGTTTGCACTCTGGCCGTTTGGGCTTTTGGCTGTAACCCTTATCTAAAACCCTTAACCCTTTTGAATTTTTTATTCAAATATACAAACATTTATTTGGTCATATCTTCATTGAATTTTGGCCTAGATATGTCAATATGGTATCAAATGAAAGCTTATGACTTGCTCTTTCATTTGTAGTTATTTTATGCAAATTAGCTCATTTGCATATTCATGAATATTAATGATTTTCCTTAAAATTGTCAATTTTTGATTAAAATTTGGTTAATAATTTCCAAAACAAGGCGTTTCTGTCCAGGGGGAATTTTGTAAACATAGTTTATCAGTAACAACATTTTATTAGAAACATTTTGAGCCTTGTTTGCACTCTGGTGGTTGGGGCTTTTCGGCGTGACCCTTATCTAAACCCTTAACCCTACAAAATTGTTCATTCAAATTTTGAAAATGAATTTTGTCATATCTTGGTTGAATATTTACACACAGATGTCAGAATGGTATTAAATGAAAGCTTATGACTTGCTCTTTCATTTTAAGATATGTTATGCAAATTAGCTCATTTGCATATTCATGAGTATTCATTATTTTTCCTAAAATTGCGATTTTCGACCAAAATCTGGTAAATACTTTCCAAAAGAAGACATTTTTGTGCAGGGGAATTGTGTAAACATAATTAATCTTAAAGTAAATTATATATGAAACATTTTGAGCGATGTTTGCACTTCGACTGTTGGGGCATTTGGCCAAAACCCTTACCTAAACCCTTAACCCTATAGAATTGTTCAGTCATTTCAAAACGTTTTTTATCATATCTTGGTTGAATATTGACCTACATATGTAAGAATGATATCAAATGAAAGCTTATGACTGTCCCAATAATTTGCCATAAATTTTATGCAAATTATCTCATTTGCATATTCATGAATATTAATGACATTACTTAAAACTGTGACCTTTTTAGCGGGTCTTTGGAAAATACTTTAAAAACATTGTGTTTCTCCTCAAGGGGAATCATGTAAACATAGTTTATCTTAAAGACCATTTTATTAGAAAATTTTTGAGCAATGTTTGCAATCTGGCGGTTGGGGCTTTTGGCCGTGACCCTTATCTAAACCCTTAACCCCATCAAATTTTTCATTTGAATTTTCAAAACGTTTTTGGTCATATCCTGATTGAACAGTTACTAACAGATGTCGCTACGGTATCAAATGAAAGCTTATGGATGACTCTTTCATGTGCTATTATTTTTTATGCAAATTAATTCATTTGCATATTCATGAGAATCAATGATTTTCCTTAAAATTGCGATTTTTCAGCGAAAACGTGTTAAATACTTTCAGAAAATACTTTCAGAAACAAGGCGTTTCTGTTCAGGGGGAATTATGCAAACATGATTTATCTTAAAGAACATTATATAAATAACATTATAAGCGATGTTTGCACTGTGGTAGTAGGAGCTTTTGGTAAAACCCCTTATCTAAACCCTAACCCTATCAAATTGTCCATTGAAATTTTCAATATGTTTTGGTCATATCTTGATCAAAAATTGACATACAAATGTCATAATGGTATCAAATGAAAACTAGTGAATTGCTTGTATATTGGCAATTTGCTCATTTGCTTATTCATGAATATTATTGATTCTTTAAATGTTTGGGATAAAACAACATTTATTGTGGAAAATCCATAAAATGTATTCCATTTGACAGTGCTAACGTATATGTTATATAATAACCCTGTAATGTTAAGTACATAGTAACCCTGTTATGTTTAGTACAATAAATGTTGATGATTCTTTGAATTAAATAGACATTCTAGTGTTGATCTATGTCGGTTTCCATTATGATAACCTAGCCAAACTCCCAGAGTGTAAGTAATTCCAAGATTGCCACCAAGTGTGATGTTAATCATTTTTGGTCAAATTGTCCTAGAACAGTGCAAAAAGTAAGTGTCTTAATATGGGAGTTCATATGCTGATCTAAACCAGGTTTTAGTTGTAGCATTTAAATATCAGGAAAGTATTGAACTGAAGATATCTATGGCTATCGAATGCCATCCTTGAAAACATATGCCATATTGAAAGATATTGTATATGTATCGCAAGGGAACTATTTTCAATCCATTGTGAGGTTATACTTTGCTGAAAGCACATATAAGACATATTTATAAGTTCGGAAGAATTTTAATGTACATTCAGCATGGGCTGTCTGTAGTATGGATCAGTTCACAGTTCACATCTGTTCTGATCTGATACAGACAAATAAATGCATCATAAATGATCTTTTGATCGCAAACGTTTATTGTCTGTACTCTAGCTACATACATACAGTGAGTACATTTCTTGATTTATGCATTTGATACGTAGGCTTTACATATGGCACCTCAAGCTTAAATTATCTGAAGTTAAAATACCTCAATAGAGCATAAAGGAATGGTAACACCAGTGTCCCTGATCTGTCAGCCACATATCAAATACACTTAAGGCCAACAAATTGACTTGGCTATGAGGAATACACAAGGAATGGCTCTCCAGATGGAACAAAATCATACTGTTTTCTCAATGTGAATGGCAAAAAATGGAGCTTGACAATTGCTTAACAATGTTATTCTGCTATATGTATGCAATTTGTCTACATTCCAGGATCTCTATTCAGCCATTAAAATTACAAAAATGATTGAAATAATTAATTTTATATGTGTATTAGAATAAAGTCCCGCAGGTTAGACACCTTTGTATCATCATATGGCATTTAATAAAATGTTAATGTTCAAAGTCCTATTTTGCGGCAATTTTGGATTCATCAAAGGATAACATTTTGTCAACTAAACTAGATATAAGCAAGAACACCAGTACAATACATGGAATCAATTAAACTTATTTGCACTTAAACAATAGAGATTTAAAAAAAAAAATCAAATGGAAACTAAATACATACATTGATAATAAGATTTATAGGAACAAAATATGATGGGTTGCACACTTTAAAATCTCAGTTACTTCCAAACAAAACATCAAAAAGATCTCAAACAAGGCTTAGATGTTGTTAAAAGTGTGAACATGGATATCAGATGGTTAAAAACTCATGAGAAAGAAAAAATCCCACCTTTTGGTGGGTATTTAACTCGAAAACAATCACAAATTGTAGACAAATCATTAATATACATGCATATGCAAATGAGCCAATTTGCATAAAATAACTGCAAATTAAAGAAAAAGCCATTAGCTTTCATTTGATACCATTCTTATATCTGTGGGTCAATATTCAATCAAGCTATGACCAAACACGTTTTGAAAATTCAAATGAAAAATTTGTTGGGGTTAAGGGTTTAGATAAGGGTCACGGCCAAAAGCCCCAACCGCCAGATTGCAAACATTGCTCAAATTTTTTCTAATAAAATGGTCTTTAAGATAAACTATGTTCACATGATTCCCCTTGAGGAGAAACACAATGTTTTTGAAAGTATTTTCCAAATACCCGCTAAAAAGGTCACAGTTTTAAGCAATGTCCTTAATATTCATGAATATGCAAATGAGATAATTTGCATAAAATTTATGGCAAATTATTGGGACAGTCATAAGCTTTCATTTGATACCATTCTGTAGGTCAATATTCAACCAAGATATGATAAAAACGTTTTGAAATGACTGGACAATTTTATAGGGTTAAGGGTTTAGGTAAGGGTTTTGGCCAAATGCCCCAACAGCCAAAGTGCAAACATCTCTCAAAATGTTTCATGTATGATTTTCTTTAAGATTAATTATGTTTACACAATTCCCCTGCACAAAATGTCTTGTTTTGTAAAGTATTTACCAAATATTGGTCGAAAATCGCAATTTTAGGAAAAATAATGAATATTCATGAATATGCAAATGAGCTAATTTGCATAACTTATCTTAAAATGAAAGAGCAAGTCATAAGCTTTCATTTGATACCATTCTAACATATGTGTGTAAATATTCAATCAAGATATGACCAAATTCATTTTCAAAATTTGAATGAACAATTTGGTAGGGTTAAGGGTTTGGATAAGGGTCACGCCGAAAAGCCCCAACCGCCAGAGTGCAAACAAGGCTCAAAATGTTTCTAATAAAATGTTGTTACTGATAAACTATGTTTACAAAATTCCCCCTGGACAAAAACGCCTTTTTAAAGAAAGTATTTATCAAATTTTCGCCAAAAAATGTAACTTTTAAGGAAAATCATTAATATTCATGAATATGCAAATGAGCTAATTTGCATAAATTAATTACAAATGAAAGAGCAAGTCATAAGCTTTCATTTGATACCATTTAGACATCTGTAGGACGATATTCAATGAAGATATGACCAAATAAGTATTGTAAATTTGAATGGAAAAAATGATAGGGTTAAGGGTTTTAGATAAGGGTTACATCAAAAAGCCCCAACGGCCAGAGTGCAAACAATGCTCAAAATGTTTCTAAGATATTGTACTTTATGAAAAACTATGTCTACAAAATTCCCCCTGGGGGGGGAGCAAACATGATTCTGGCCCAGGGACTATTTCGGCTACTGAATGGTAACCTTTATATCTTTTAGTGGTTAAATAATCATATCTTACGATTTTAAGCAATTGTGACTCAATACCGAAAAACTAGAGAATTGAATCGATTTCTAAAGATGTTTATTTCTATACATGTTTTACAGCATCTGCACCTCCAGCACAACAACCCTACATGCAGCAACAGCAACAACAACAACAATCAGGGGGTGTTTGTGCTAACGTGATGTGTCCAGATATATATTGTTATAACCCGGTACTTCCACCCGGAGCATGCTGTTATGTATGTCCAGAAGGTAGATCATGGTTCCATGTTGACATACATCTTTAAAAAGTTTACACATAGCAAATGTTTAATTGTCTATTTCCTCTAAACATTTACAGAAAAGATGGTCATTATATTAGTCCCCTATTACCTTTTAATGATACAATATATGTTCCACGAGAGTTGCTTTTTTGTAACATTGAGTCTTTCTTTTATCATTTCAATTAAACTAGACTATTCTAAATAATGCACAATGTTTGTAGATTTATTAACTTCCGTCATTGTTGTTTCTTTATCTTAAATTGTTGTTATATGATAAAACATATTTATAAGCATTTACCATATTAGTATCCACATAATAAACATGAATCTTAAATTTGTTTGCCATATTTCAGCGACAACACAAGCTCCGGTTCCCCAACATCACCAACAACCGCAGCATTTTCAACCTCATCAACAAAACATTCAGCAAGTTCAACAAGGTTTCCAGCAACTTCAACAAAGTTTCCAGCAACAACAACCACCGCCACAACAACAAGCTATGCAATCACAACCAATGGACTATTTTCAGACACAGTCGCAACAGCAAACACAACCCCAATTTCAACCTCAGCAACAACCTCAATTTCAGCAACAGCCACCACCTCAGCCGCAGGTTCAGCAACAAGTCATGGCACAGCCGCAGCCTCAGCCTCAACCGTCTCATCAGCCCTCCTTCTTTGATAGTTTAATGTGTGCTTTCGCATTCTGTCAGGATGTCAACTGTCCTGGGTCATTTATACCGCCTGGAGAATGCTGCCATGTGTGTCCACCAGGTATTATTTCATTTTTTCTCTTTTTTTTTGTATTTCATCATATTTATAAAAAACGTTTGTTGATTAAAACACATGATATCTGATTATTTGAGGAAAAGGAGGCAATGTTGATGGTCGGTCAGCATTTTCTCATTTTTCTAAGATATTCTTAAAAAATTTAAAAAGTGCTTGATATGGTTTCATATTTGCTCTGCAACTTCGCACTTTAAAGCTACTATTTCCCAGATTTGGACCCAAAAATTGTCAAATACAAACGAAATGTACACCTTTTAAGCTTTATATGACCTGATTAAATGATTACGACAAACTATTGAAGCAACGACTCATTTTTTCGCAATTTGATACCAAATTCATGAAGCGATGTCGAAAGTAGGTCAAAACAGTAGGACATGCGACTTTCTTAAATGACGTCACAACATACATGATGACGTCATATTGAAATTTAAGCATGAATCTCGTTTGAATCATGGTCCGCGCTGTATGCGCATGCGCAACAATTTGAAAATAATTCTAACCCCATCAGTGATGGGGTTGAATTTAGGCTTGGATTCTCCCTAAATTCAGCTATCTGTCTTGTAATTTCGGCTCATTCTCTGTCTGAATCGCATATTATTAACCATCCCGAGGTGGTCAACACAAAAGTTTTGCATATTTTTTCAAAAAAATTCATTTTTTGCAATTAGACCATCTGTTACCGTCGCCCTTTAAACGAGTCTATGATTTCATTATTCCATTTTCATCTGGGTAATGGTTGGCTAAGATAGTTGTAGAGCCATGCATCAATGGTGTTTAGACAGTAGCAAATGAAGGGTATTCTTTTTACAACAAAAGCATAGTCTCATCATACAAAGCTATAGATAAGAGGGGGTACAGACATTCAAATTGTTATTTCTATCCAAAACCTATGTTGTGTGTTTCATATTAAGGACAGATCCTCCATTTATTTCCTACGGTAAGAATTTTTTTTATTTTTTCTGTACTGCTATTTAAATATATGAGAAGTAAAACAATGACTTAAAAACCATAGGTCACCAAGCGAATTAAAAAGTTATTTGATTTCAAGGGAGACTACTCTTGTCTAAAATTGCAAAAATGAGGTGTCACTTAAATACTCACAAAAATGATGTTCGAAATGACTAGGATTACATAAATAAGTCTTTATTGTATTCAATATGTTTTATTCTGTCTAAATGAGTATCAATTTGGGAAAATTTAGTGATGATTTTGACATTTTCAGTAAAATATCCTTTCAAAAGTAGCTGAAATTGCTCTTTTTTCACAACATTTCCGATAATAAAAAATATTCCAGCGGTAAGATTTTTTTCTTTTTATGTATAGACATAGTGCTTGGTTATACCTACAAAAACAAAAAAAGAAAAATATATCAAACCAAGCGTTTTTCTTAGTTATAAGTAAAATTTTGTTTACTTTTTGCAGCTCTGTCCGAAATTGTTTCACTACTTTTATCCATTTTCTTCCTTATTACCATCTTTAGATAATAAAAAAGTTTCGCCTTTTGTGTCCATCTGAAGCGGACTAGCTCATAAAGACACCACATTGCTTTTGTTGCTCCGTTTCCTATCACTAACGCCACATGTTGGACGCGTTACAGAAAGCGAAATGTACCATCCGAGTACTATTACACTTTAATTGACCAAACAGAGAAAATGGAAATAACCGAAAAGTGTCTTGTCATTTATCAACCAAACATTAACTAAATGTAAAAAAATACATTTGCTGAAAAGGCCAAATACTGAAACAGCTTTATTTCGTTATTTAGGACATGCGCAGTAAGTTGCGCAGTAACAACTGGAGGATCTGTCCTTAATCGTCTCGATGAGTCAATTCCATTGAGTACCAACAACATAAATTTTGATGAACATCTGAAGATGTTTTACATGTATTACCCCTTGTAATATGTACATCATATGATACATGTACTTGAGTCAGATGTGGCTTACTAAAAGTTCTGATAAAACTTTAAACGTAGCGATTTTCGTGTTTTATTTATTTATTTGTTTATTCATTTTGCTTAATCATGGTAACTTCAAAGTTTAAGATTTTTGACATTACATACTTTTCTAGCTTACGCAACATAATCATTTCATATAAACGTTCACCGTGAATATTTACTTCAACAGAATATTGCACAGTATATAAGAATTAAGAAATGTATTAATCTGCATGGACGAGCTTTGCGGTACTTTCTTTGTAACTGAGAGGGCAACCAATTTAAATAGACAACCTATCGCGGAAAGCATGCAAGTCATGGTTGCACCGTTGCGCAGCGACTTTGCAGTAATCGACATTATTATGTTGCAGCGCATTGCGACAAAAGCTACTTCGGTCATATCGCAATATACTAATTAAGCGTTTAATTGCATTAGTTATGAAAGTGTCGTTTCAAAAATAAACAAGCCAGTTTATTTCTATACATGTACAAAGATCTGGACTAAAGTTGATGAGATCTATAAAACGACGGCAAAGACAGATTTTGCACGCTATCGCTATTTGAACATTTCGCATTTTGTGCTTTTGCTTACAGGGACAAGAAACTGGAAAATCTGGAGTGTTTTTTGTTTTGTAGCTAAATGTAAACTAAACAATTATTATTTCGTGTCACCAGTTCCAGTATCAACGATGACATTCTGATATCATATATTCATTGGCGCATTTTGGGATACAATGGATGTAGTTCTTAGTGTCTTAGTACACTATAAGAAAAAAGGAGCTTGCAATTAGTAGAGCTTGCAAATCAATTGCTCAAAATGACATTAAGGGTCTCAAAAGTATCATTAATACGCAGCATTTCTGGTTTTTAGTATTTTCTATGCTTGAGCGTTGCGCATGAACATGCAATGCATTTTTAGCGTTCTGTGTTGTTGTTTTTTCTTTTTGTCAATGTTGTTTTGAGTTTTTTCCATGCTTGAGCGCTGCGGTTTGACATGCAATACATTGGTAGTGTAGCTTACAGTAGTTGAGTAGTTGTTGTACGGTTTGCCCCGTTTCAGATCCCTGTGCTGGCGTCATGTGTTCCCAGGTCACGTGTCCAAACCCGTATGTCCCGGATGGTCAATGTTGTCTAACCTGTCCGCCAGGTCAGTAAGTGAACTCGACTGAAATAAGGCTATAACGCATTGCCAGAATTGACATAATTTTGAACTTGTCAAGATGTTGAAGACGACAAGTTTAATTTAAAGTTAGAGAAACGTTACAATCTCTGTTCTATCTGAGTAGGAAAACGTTGTGTTAAAAGTAGGAATTACTTATCACAATATATTTCTTCATACTGGTTGTATTTCCTTGAGCGTAAAAATTGTCATTATGAGGTAATAGGTCTCGTGTCCGAACAAGTATATCCCAGATTGTCAATGACAAAAAGTAAACACGACTAAGTCGTAGCTCTTGATTAAAGTAGTAATACACACGGATTTGGCAAATGGTTTCCTTATACGAGCACTATTATAAATCCATCTTTCAAGACCAGTCTGTGTTTAAGAGGAACTTGACCGAGACCCATACTGCTATCGTTAGGTTGTTACATGTCATGAAGAATCAATTGGTGAACTTTGTGATTAGAGTGTTTGTATACACCTTTTCAGTATTCAGGCTTAAATGCAAGTCCATTGCCTACCATCTCCTGTGTGCACATATTCATTTGCTACATTCAGAAACAAATATCTAAGTACTAAAGTTTCCCCAGAATAGGAAACTAGAAAAGATTGAATAACATTTGAGAGAATTGTATATTCAAAATCTCCAGAAAATGCAGATAAGTATCTTTGCATTAAACTGCTTTACACATTTTATTTGACATGACACAGCTATATTTTTCTTAATATCATAAATGCTCACCTGAGGGTTTATTTCTAAAATAATTTAGTAACACTTTCTTTCACACATTTTATATCTGTGTGCCTTATACAAGTCATTCTTGTGTATTTTAGATTATTTGTAAAATATGAATATGTTTTGCATAAAATCAGTGCCAAGTGTTTTAAGCTGAGAGTTTTCTTGAAAGGCAACGATATTTCACATTTCAGACCGCCCATGTGTCCACAATGGTAAATCTTACAAGTCTGGGCAGATATTCGCACATGACTGTAACAACTGTACATGTAATAATGGAAACCTCTATTGTACAAACCAAACTTGTGGTAAGTATTTTTGTCTGTACGCAAGGTCCGTGATTTTAGAACGTAAACATTGAAAGGTGCTGTTATCTGAGTACAAGAACACCAGAAAAGAGCAAACAACCTCTGTAAATGTTTTCAAACGAAAGTAAGGACTGTATAGGCCTTTGTAATAATGGCAACTTTTACTGTACAAACAAAACATGTGGTTCGGACGTTCAAATATGTTTTAGTGACCCAGGGGCCGAAATTCTGTACATTACCTGTGCCCGACCATACGCTTTCAATTAGTACCAATAACGTAAGGTTTGATAAACAATAAATGAAATGGTTCAGTTTGAAAAGCCTTTCACGATTTTTCTAATAAGGTTATTGACTTTAGTATCGTTCATCTGAACGGATGTTAAAATGATACAGTTTTAAAATGAAGAATATGAAAAGTTCGAAAATATGTTGGTAAAGTTTAAAGTAAACGTGAATGTTATTGTGTGAGGGCTAAAGGTACATAATAGCCGTCTTTTTGAGACAGCGAATTTTATACTTTCAGTTGTATTTTTGTAATCAGAAGAAAAACTATAGTGGGAAAGGACAATCTATATTTCGCTGCTATTCAAACAAAACCTGTTTAAACATGCTAATACATTTTTTGCTGAAAAAGGCAATTTGTTATTTCAAATCAAACGAATACCCACAACATAGGGTTTGATGAACTATAAACAAATATTACATTTTGAGAATCCACTACAATAAATGATTTTTTTTATTTACAGAACAAAAGTGTAACGGATGTGACCGTATCTTACACTAACGAGTGCCCACAACACAGATGTTGATGAACTATAAACAAAATAGTGCATTTTGAGAAGCCAAATAATATAATTATGTTTTTTTTTTCAGAACAAAAGTATAAGTGCAACGGCAGAATATACAGTTTTGGTGTCACAGTATCTAACACTATAATATGTCAATGATTACCAACAACATAGGGTTCGATCAACTATAAATGAACTGTTGCATTTTAAGAAGGCATCATAAACAATTTGTGATATTTTTTTCAGAACAAAAGTGTAATTACAATGGTAGGATATACAGTTCTGGTGTGACAGTATCTAACACTATATGTCAGACATGCACGTGCGGGAATGGCGTCATTTACTGTACAGAAGACGCTTGTAGTAAGTATAGCAACAGCAGCTTCATTTTCTACTTGTCATCACATTGCTAATTTAATTTGACATGGCGTAGCTTTAGCTTTTATTGTCATATACTAAATGAAAAGAGAAACGCAACAACAAATTAATTTGATCATATATTTTGTTTTTGATTTTCTGAAAATCACGCTAATTCAAGTACTTGTTTCATTGCCTAGTAAAACATCATCTTTTGACTTTCAAGTGTCAAAATTTCATCAAAGTCACAGGTTGTACATGCCATCAATATGCGTTTAAATGAGAGCGGTGTTGCGTCAACGTTAAATGTGTTCTTGCACAAAATTCAAACTGACGTTAAGGCTTCCTGACCGAAATCCGATTGCTGTACTGTCTATGAATAGCAGCAACAGTTTTTCTCGCTAAGAGGATTTGTTTCCGTAGGTAAAACAAGACAACGTTATGGTTCTGACGTCGTGACGTTAGACGTTTACGACCGCTTTTCGGGTGACCGTAAGTTGTTCTGTTTGTTTTAAGACGTTATCTCAAGCAATCTTTTGTCAAATGATTAACATCAAAGTGAGTAGCAATTGCGAGTTGAAATGTTCCATTCATCACAACAGCTACCAGACGACGTCTTTGAATAAAGTCGCAAAATGATGCGAGTGATTAAATCCGAATGAATATCATTGTCTTTTGTCAAGTCGACGTGCATCTACACAAAGAAAATAGTTTTGTGTAAAGTTTGGATATCTAAAGGCTTGCACGTGAAAAACGTGTAAACGTCTAATTTGACGTTATCTTGTAAACAGGTAAGACATGTTCTCAAATAAACACAAAAATCAATATCAAGAAAGAGTTCCCTGTAATGATCAGTAGCAATTTGGACTCAAAAAATAGTTGTTGCGTTTCTTCTTTCCTCTAGTATATATAATACGCTTGAGCCATTCCCTAATATATATAGTTAAGTAATATTTTCTTGAATTCTTTAATATATTCATATACTATAAATTTTAAGTCTGGTGTATGTAAGCCAATTTGCAAAATATAAACATGTTATTTCTTAAAGGTTTGTGCCATGCAAAATGAAATCAGTAAAACTATATGGCACACGTTTTCAAAATTTACCTATGTAAACAATGCATTTGCGAACTCAGGGTCGTACTTGATTGAACTACTCCATCTCAGTTCGGAGTACTCTGAGCAGCGTTTTCCAATCAAGTGTTTTGGAGTATAAAACAGATAATCATTGTATTTAATAATAATTTCCGTATCGCAAAATCGCCAACGAAGATGTCATGACGTTTATATAGTTTCTTCAGTAAAATCTAATGTCTTTTCAGTTGTAATTTTGTCTTTCATATCAGTTAAATTGATTGATAGAAAATTATACCGAACTATACTGTGTACAAAAAGTTTAGCACACTTGGAAAATGTCCTTTCCTAGTCAAAAACTATTCCAAAATCCATAAAAATAAAACTCTAATGTGTTTGAAAATTCAATTTTCTGGTGCGTCCTGAAAATTTTGTTTCAAAATTCTTAAGCGTTAGTTAGGTATCTTACGTTAAAGTGCACAAGGGTCAGATATCGAAAGTCAAGCAAATTTCAATGACGCGAATGTCCAGCATAAGCAGCTAGGACCGCCATTCAATGTCTTCCCATGTTGCAGAGAAGCTTCCTGACCACACAGAAAGGAATTTTGCCCATTCATACTGCAGATGACGCTTATTGCCATTGACGTTACAGACGTCATTACTTTCTCTAGCCTGACGTCCAACAATGTTCTTTGTTTGTTCTTTTGCTGGTGATTAAGCAGTTCAGGCGTAGATCATTCTGTATGTTCCTTGGAGTAAGTGGGTGGTGATTATCTTATTGAAATATCACAACGTTGTGTCGTTGTAAGACGGTCCTGTGACAGGTTGGATAATTTCATTTCAGTGCCCTTGCACCGTTTGGTTGCCATTAACTGAAATGAGGTCGGTTTAACTGTTTTCATCTATTCCTGCCTAAGAATGACGCTGCACTCAATGTAACAGTCTCAATGATGACGTTATTGGTATCAAGCCTTACGTGTCTTCTCCAACCACAAATCCTGCCGTCAGTTAATGACACGTAAAATGAGATTCGTCCGGACATCAGTCCAATGTCTACTGAATCAATATCGATGTGTCAATACCCACTGACGCCTTGCCTGTCGATGCTTAACGTCATTGGCGTAAGATCGGAGGACCCTGATGCAAGTTGTGTGGAGCCTGTTCCGGACAGTCTGGTCACTAACGGTATACCTTGTGACGCCCTTGAGGAGTAGCACTAAATTCTTACTAGACAGGAATTCGAAACATCGCCAAGACGTCGCTGTGAAACGATCCTCCCTGAACGTCGTTTTACACGGTCTACAAGATTAAGGTCGGTCGTTGGTGGCTAAAGTTGCATAAACCAAGTGCCGTAGGCGCGTAATTGTCAATTGGAGACAATTGAAATGCAAAGCGACATCTCTAACAGACATACCTGCTTGGAGCATGCAAAGAGCTCTCTGACGTCGAACTTACGTCATCATTTCTCGCCTTCCCATAATCAATTTCAAATAATTTGTAACAGTTAAATTGATTCTGCTAACAGATCTGTGTAATCGTGTGTTTTTGGACAAGCTAGACATTATCGATGTCATTTCACACGTGCCGCACGTGACTTTTGCTTATCTGGACTTTGTCCAATACACTGAACACATGCACTGTATGCGTAATGGTTGTCAGTAGGGACAACTGAACAGCAAAAAGCAATGTTCATTTGATTATCATAAACTGAAAAAATAATGTGTTAAAAAACGTGCTAAACTTTTTTTTGCTCAGTATATTTCTATCTTTATTTACCCAGGGTCGTACTTGATTGAACTACTCCATCTCAGTTCGGAGTACTCTGAGCAGCGTTTTCCAATCAAGTGTTTTGGAGTATAAAACAGATAACCATTGCATTTGATAATAATTTCCCTATCGCAAAATCGCCAACGAAGATGTCAAAGACGTTTATATAGTTTCTTCAGTAAAATCTAATGTCTTTTCAGTTGTAATTTTGTCTTTCATATCAGTTAAATTGATTGATAGAAAATTATACCTTATTATTTCTATTTTTATCGTCTATCAGAAACCATGTTGATGACGTTACACTTCCAAACGCCCCTGCTCGGTAGGTGGAGTACTCGGAGTAGATCCGAGAGAAGATTTTCGACTCTTGATTGGGTTTAATTGATTGGGTAGATTGGGTGAAAAAAGTACTCCGAGTAAAACAGGATGGCACAATCAAGTCCATCCCAGAACTACTGCAATCTTGCATGAGCCACCTGCACAATTCGAACCAATGCATGCAAAATTAGACTGATAGTCATGACGGGACCATCTATAAATGTAGTTTTGATCGACTTTTTTATAACTTTTTATTGACCTCTAACGTTGTATACAATCTGCATGTAGTGTAATAGTAAAGGTTGACTTTTAATTGTATATGAACTTCAACAAGAGCTAATGATGAACGATACGGGTGTGCCATAAATATGAATTCATTCATGAGCAAAACTTACATTTCTTCAACACTTTGTTTTTAACTTGTATTATACTTACCAAATGACATTACATTCTTTCAAAATATAGCATACTGTTGCTTTTCATAATAAGAACCCAACTATATTCCTCACAAACAGTTAAGAAACACAAATAATTTTCTCAATATTCTTTTTATCCTCACGGAATTTTTTGCACAAATTTGTTATTCGACAGCTATTATGTTTGCAGATTGACATGATTGCGTTTAACCATGCTAATAGAGGTAACGCTCAATCATGTCAATCTGCAAACACAATACATCTATGTAAAAAACACAAGTAAAAGAAAATGTAATGTTAATGTATCCAAAAACGGCGATCACGTGATATGAACACACTCACCCCCAAAACATGCATACAAAACGTGTCGCATATACAGATTCAAAACTTGGCATGAGCACCGTATATGCATAA
This sequence comes from Fragum sueziense, assembly GCA_963680895.1. Classification (NCBI taxonomy): domain Eukaryota; kingdom Metazoa; phylum Mollusca; class Bivalvia; order Cardiida; family Cardiidae; genus Fragum; species Fragum sueziense. Next base: position 43,148,199 of record OY804601.1, on the reverse strand, counting down.
AAATGCGACAATTTGACATTTTTGATGTCGTTTACATTTGGATCATGCCAAAAGGTCACTTGATGTCAAATTAAGTTGCACTGATTGTTGCAATGCTACAGGGTGGGGCAACACAGACTGCTGCTGTCATTCACTTTATTTCTTATCGCAGTATTGTCTCAAGAGCAAAAACCTGGTACAATCAAACTGGACTGATGACATAGTAGTCTGGTCAATACATGATTTGACCTGGACAAAATTTGAACAGAAATGAAATATGCACCATTCTACTCGGGAAGTATCTACCTTTTCACAGAAAAAAAATATAAAAGAATCCCTCCGTTCGGATTTTTGTAATTTTGGGTAAAAAATTGGCTATTTTGCTGAAAAATGAGAAAAAAATGGAATTTTCTACTTTTTGAATAAAAAATATTTTAATCAAGATTTTGTTTGCGAAAATGTTATCAAATATCGATTACATTGATACAACAATAAAATTTAGCTAAAAACCATAACAAATGATTTTTTTCTGATTTCTTTTTCATCAAAGGGGGGGGGGGGGCGCCTAGGTGGGGGGGGGGGGGATAATTTTTACTATCATAGTAATAAGTATCATTTCTTTATTGAGATTTCTATCTTAGATTACATTGAATTGATTGGATTTGGATTCAACACTCAGTTTGGCTCTTCTATTTCAAATTACAGTATTTGGTGCACCTGACCATGTTAGAATTACATAGTTATTAGTTTGTTTTTTTTGTTGTTGTTGTATTTGTTCTGAAAATGTGAACTGTGATGTTTACATGAAATGAACTGCTATTAGACATCAATAAAATTACTGTAAATAAAATGTTTTTGGTTAAAAAAAGTCAAATTATATGTATTACAGTTAGAGGGTTTGACTCCTGTAGAATATGAAAAAAATATATTGATACCCGGGGCTGGTGGGGATGTTAATAAATGCTCTCTATCTTATCAAAGGCTCCCTGTAGAGCTACTAAATCATATTTTAGACGAAAATAGTCAAACTATATCTTTTTACCGCATGGTACAGAAAATCCTGTATGATATATAGCAATTGGCATGGTCAACAAATTCTTTATTCTTCATTTCTGACAATGAATATCACTGTCTTAATCAGCTGAAATTCTGGACCAAAAGACTTTTATGTTTACGAATAATTGTCGAACATACCAAAGTCGGCATGAATCAGTTTACAGCTAAAGATGGAAAGATGATTACATTTTTGTCATGAGGATTGTTTTAATTGTTTGACAAACAATTGAGGATGTTTCTATACTAAAGGTGTAGGCTGCAGGAAACAAGTTTCTGTCAACGCCTAGGCTCCTCTGTTTATTAATGCCACTGAGACGATACTCCTAATATCAGTCATGACATAGCCAACCCAGGTCTTTCTTTGACATCTATTGTCTCTTGCTCCAGACATTACAGAGTAAATACAAGAGGTTGCATGCCAGAGGCACCGTCTGCTTTGTGTCGGTGAGTTTTATGGGATCCTAACCTTTGTACCTATAAACCCTGCATCAAAATGTCGTCAGGGGGTCTGTGTCAGACCCCAAAATACCCAACAGAGCACAGCTGTGTCATTTTGACTGCGACGCTTTAAATCCAAAGCATTGGGTGTGAAACTCACTACTGGTGAAGGGTAGAACGCACAAAGGCATCTAAGACCCTTCCTTGAACCCATGCTCATTATGATGACAGGAGGGGAAGGATCTTCTTGAACTTCCCCCAAGCACCGTTGGTGATATCAGTATTTCTTTCTATTTCCCCGCGGGCCAAGATACCCGTGAGTAGATTGCCCATGAGTACCAAAATTTCAGGATGTATCTTTGCCCTCGCCCTTAGTATCTTGACCCCCCGGGGAGGCGGGCAAGATAAACAGGCTGAGGTATCTTGGTGATCAGTGGCCAAATATTCCTGTGGTATCTTGGCCCCTCATGTTATTTTTACATTCTAAGTATTTCTATCGGAACTTCAGGCATTTGTAACTATAGGTAGCTCGTTTGATTATTGCTTTCCCACTTGAAATCAACTAATGAGTTTAATGACTTTTTACTTGTCTATTATTGGCGTGTTCCACCTAAATTTTGTTTTTACCAAAAATTTATCATTTACTAGATTGTTTTCTATCGTTAGTGAAAATTACCTTTAGACAGCCATGATATGGGATGAGGGATCTTGGCCCCTACCCCGGTCCCTATTCCAGGCCAATTAAATGAAAAATTAATTTGATCAAAACTCATTAAACTTTAGCTTTTCTTTACATTTAACTGTAATATAGGGTAAGATTTATAAACATATCTTTGCTCTTATTTTAAAGATTGCAGCTATGATACCTCAACCAGGAACAAACCAAAATTGCACCGAGTCCTTGTTAATGAAGTTTTGTACCAAAGCGTCTATCATATGCTCATATAACTTCATGATATGGTCTGTATGCTCAGGTCCGCAGTAGTTGTTGCATGCAAAAGAATCACCTTGGTATTTGTAAAAATAATGATAAAACTCATCTTCCAGTCATGGGGTATTAGACCTATGCCATCAGTGACATTACTATCCTATGGTCATCTTACCACCTCTCTCTTAATCGGAAATGATGCTTGACAGGAATGATGTTTTTCCATTCTTCTGTTTGCTAAGAGTCTTAGGGACCATGCCAAAAGTAACTTAAGGAGGGGCAGCTAACAAAGGTGATGTTAGGGCGTCCGACACTCATATTCTACATTTAAAAACACTAGAAGACCTGAAGGTCTTGAGTCGCTCCACAGGCCTGAATTTCATGTAATATTTAATCCAAGTTTTGATTAGATTGTTCAATGCTTGTATTTCATAGAGCAAAAAGAAAGTTACAAAACTGAATTGTTCAAAATGTTTAGTTCTTGAAGTAAAGAAAGTAAAACTTCATGTATATGTTTGCCATTTGAGAAAGGGTAAAAAGAAATGGTAGAACATTCCAGCTTAGGATGATACTAGCAATAAAAATTTTCCTTCTTCCAAACAGATCTTAACAGACCATTGATTACTCCAAAATATTTCGTATCTCTAAAAATAGATTTTGAGCTAAAAATAGATTCAGGGAAATACCCATTTCCAAAATTAATGAAACTTGAATTTCTTGTAATATCAAGTTCAAGTTTTGACAAGATTTTTCAATACTTGTTGCTCTTAAAGCAATAACAAAGTAACTAGAAAGCTGAAAATACATTCATATATGATCAATTGGTTACCAAGCTTTGTCTTTATTAGAGTGAGTTTGGCTGTTGGAGTGAAAACGAGGTCACAATTAGCAATTTTGTCAAATTGAAAGGCATATAACTGAGAATTATATATTCCTGTCTAGCTAAGAATCACACTAAAGCAAGATCTTAACTTCACCTATATCTCGTTAAAGTTTTGACCTGATTGTTCAATATTTGTGGATGTAAAGAGCATAAAATCAAAGTCGAAAACAGCAATTTTGTCAAATTCAAGGGCAGATAAATCATGATTTGAGATTCCTATGAAGCTGAAAATAACACACATGCAAGATCTTATGGCCAGTAAGATAACATGAAAATTTCGTGTTGATTGGAGGATATTTATAGTTGTATGAGTAAAAATAAGGTCAAAAATGGTAATTTTGCCAATTTCAAGGGCACATAACTCAAGACGTAATATTCAGATCAACCTGAAAATTGCACTCAGGCAAGATCTTATCAGCACCAACATTCTAACCAAGTTTTGTCTTGATTGATAAATATTTGTAGTGGCTAGAGTGAAAACAAAGTCAAAACAGCCATTTTTTTAATTCAAGGGCAGATAACTCCAGACTTTCAGCTTCAATCAGAATCAATTGAAGGAATCTGATAGAGGACCACCTAAGGATCATTCATGTGAAGTTTGATTGAAATCCATCCAGTAGTTTCTGAGGAGAAGATTTTTAAAGAAAAAGTTGACGACCGGACGGACGGACGGACGCACGGACGGACGCACGCACGACGGACACAGCGCCATGACAATAGCCCGCTGGCCTGAAGGCCAGTGGAGCTAATAACATATTGTGCTAACCACCGCAATACTGAGCTATAGCTCTTCTTCGTCTTTCTTACAAACTTCTCGTCAACAACATCCTCTTTTGCCATGCCTTTTTGCTTGGCAACTTGAAGATCTGCCATCTTCAAGGATAAACATGCAAATGAAAGCAAATATTGAAAGCAAATAAACTAAATCATGACGCACATTCTATTGTTTTTATGACATACAGGTACCATCATTGTATTGTTAGAAAAATCAAATCACCCCATCCCAATTGAATCAGAGAGAGTCTTGCTTAGCAAATTTTTTCTTGTTTCGTAGATTATTAAATCCGAGATTTATATATGAAATTCAAAGTAAGAACCGATATTGCCTGATCTAATGTTGCGAATTACCAGGAAAACAGTTGTTTATAACTTTTTCCCGTCGCCTTTTTAACTGCCAGGTATATAAAATAGGGCTTATTTACGGTGGAGAATGTGCATTGTGGGATGGGTAAACCTACGGACAATTCTGCCTCGCTTCAGGTAAGACATTTTGCAATAACTTTCTTATTTCTCCGTCAATTTTCTAACGCTTTTTTACATGAACCCCGCCTTACTGAGCTCTTTCCTGTGATGTATGACTTACTTGAATTCTCCTTGTAATTATTTCAAGAATTGATCCCCACCGACCAGAACAAATCGTTTTTCTTGTCGGTTAGGGTCAATATTTGCAAAAAGTATGAGGTGTTTTCAAAGGAAAGAGCTCCGTAAGGCGGGTTACATGCAACAAACCGCCTGAAAATTGACTCGTGAATAAGAAAGTTATTACACAATTCCTTACCTGGAGCAAAGTTAATTTGACCGTAGTCGTTATCATTTCGTTTTCTAGTCGGTTGAGATCAATTTCTGGACAAAGTAAAAGTATTCCACAAATAATTCATATTATCTCAGAAAAGAGCTCAGTAAGGCGGGGTACGTGCAATAAACCTTTTGAAAATTGACGAAGAAATAAAAGAGTAATCTTTATTGCAAAATATTTGACCAGAATCGAGATTATTTTTGTCTAGTCGATCTCCACCCCATGATTCATAATCTCCACCGTTTTATTGTAGAACCTTAAAAATTGGGATATCATAACTTTCAATCATAGGATTATGGGTTCAATGGCAGCCTTGGTCATTATAATTTTTGTCCTTTGACAAAAGTTGTTTTCTCTCAAAACAGGACGAATCATTTACTTATGACCAGCATGATGGATTAAATTTGAATTTGTGTCTTCACTGATACAAGAAATATCAGGAAAACATGATCAGGTGCACCCATGACGACGCCATATGACTAATAATTTTATGAAAGGAGGATTTAATCAGAATTTCACTCATTTATTCAATTACGATAAATCTTAGTCAAATAAAGGACTACATGATATATTTATTGCTATGCTAGCTAGTATCAGTAATCCCCCCCCCCCCCCCCCCACAATAGAAAAAATATAAAAAAATATGTTTTTTTATTTTTTATAACGAATTCTTTTTTTTTTGGTATCAAAGAAAATCATATTTGATAACATTTCCTCACAAAATAACCACACAAACAATAATATTTTTCACAAAATGATAGATTCCAGTTTTTCACATTTTTTAGCAAAAATACCCAATTTTTGCCCCAAAATTACAAAAATCCGAACTGAGGGATTCTTTTATATTTTGTTCTATGAACAGTTAGATACTTCCTGAGTGTATTGGCATAGGTTTCAATTCTGTTCAAATTTTGTCCAGGTTGCACCAATATTATTTTAGTTTGACCAGACTATAGAGACCACATTCAGGTCGTCTAAGAGTAACAACACGTCGTGAAGACCGTTATGTTGCAACCTTTATCCATAGGAACAGGCACACAACGGCCAGATCGCTGCAAAATTGCTCCCGGAAGTTGTCAGGAAACATAGTCTCCACCCAAGCAGTGAGGACAATGCTTCACATAGAAGGTCTAAGGTCTGGGAGATCACTTCAACGGATCAAACTTCCCCAAAAACCATCAACGGCAAAGATTGATATCGGTACATCAACATCGAAATTGGAGGTCACTCGTTGGCGTCATATACTCTTAACGGACGAGTCAAGAGTATGCATTGATTCATTCTGGCATGACACGTGTTTGGAGAAACGGTAATGAACAGTTTGCCGACTGTACCATCGCTGAACAAGACCAGTATGGACGTTTGAGTTTGATGGTCTGGAGAGGCATCAGAGTTGGTTACAGAACAGATTTGATTGTCATCAGACGAGGTACCAGGACTTGTGTAAGGTACATGAACGAGATATTGCGCCTGTTATCATCATTTTGACACATTAAACAGACCGAAATGTTATGTTAATGGATGGTTATGTCCGTCCTCATTGTTCTGGAATTGTGACTGAAGTTCTGTGGGCCAACAACATCAGACATAATGACTGGTCTGCTAGGTCTCTGGACCTAATTCCAATAGAACACGATAGGAAGTCTTGTTCAGGCGTGCTCATGGTCAGCTTGTTTGCCCACAGACTCTGGATGAACTGCAAAATGATTTGCAGACAGAATGGACGAACATGCCACAACGGACATTAGACAGAATGATCTCGTTGGTACCAAGGTGTGGTCGTGAGTGTGTTGAATCTCATGAGGGCTATACCAGGTACTAGACTCCAAATCATTGACTGAAGTGGCCGGAAAACGACTTTTTATACATTCTGAACTGCTGATGAGAGACATTTTGCACCATTGTTTCGTCGGGACGCTTGCCAAGGATTTGTAACTTTGTTATTGTTTGATGATTTTCACAATCATTTAACGTAATATGTGTGACAAGACCCCAACTTTGTATTGTACAAAACACAGATTATGAGTTGTGATAAAAGACATTTGAGAGAGAAAATTATCTTTGTTGCTTAACTTTTTGTGAGGAGTATAGTAACAACCCGTTTCTATATTTGACTATTTAAACGGTTTGGTCGAAATCTTTAGTATAATCCCCAGACAAAGGCTATAATGGCAATTTTTCGGAGACTTTGGTAAGTCTCACTATGACCTATTTAAATCAGCATTTTTGTTATTTTTCAGCCAAAACCGCCGCCCCTAGACCGAAGCCAACACGTGAGATCATGACCCGGCCCAGACCTAGACGACCTCCTGCCACACGTGCACAACCTATTACACGTGCACCACCAACCTACCCACCCCCGACACGCGCACGTGATCCGTGTAGTGGTGTCGTGTGTCCGAGAACCACGTGTCAGGTTACATACCAGCCTCTAGGCACGTGCTGTCCGATATGTCTAAATAAAGGTAAGAATCCAAACTTTAGCCACTGTCTGGAAAACTTTCATTTGACGTACGACATATAGGCCTATCTAGCGTGTTTACAATATATTTTGTTCTTAACAATTCAATTTTTCTGCTGGCGACAAAATCGATGTTATTTTGAAATATAGAATGTGTGAATAATGTAACGAAGAAAATATTGATGCATAGAGGAAGATTTGTCTTCTTTTCCCATTTTTTTCACAATACTTTTTCGCAGGGTCGTCAAGATTCGGCGTTGGTTAAGGATGGGTTATTGACATGAGTCAAAAGTATTATACGTGATACATGTACATTGTACAATTTGTTTAAAAAGCAGCGATATATTCTTGCTATATCCCGGTTTAAGTATCAAAAACTCGTCATCGTTTTCCAACACCAACAAAACAAAACAAAGTGAAACAACAAACTTGTAACTGCAGCTGTAAACAAGCTCTAGTAACTATTGATGGTTTCTTGTGAAAAGCTGTGATATTTACTTTTTCTATATCGCAGGAGAATGTCTTTATGAAGGTAAAATGTACAAGAACGGTGAGATACAGTCAGCCAATAACTGTCAGAAATGTACGTGTATGGACGGGATGATGGTGTGTTCTAACGACTGTAGTAAGTACAACATGTCGTCGGTGGGGAGTCAAAACCTCGTAACTACAGCTTGAAAAAGCTGGAGTTACGAGGTTTTGACCTCCCGTCGACGAGTTTTACCGTTATATCGATAGGGAATAATTCTATCAAATCTGATCAAAAGCATCATATAGTCTATCGGTTATAACTCTAGACTTGTATACAAACACTAAACAACAAATACATAGCTTTAACATTTACCAAACTATTTATCCTGAGCTATACGAGCAAATGAATGTTCGAACATGTTTATTCTCGAAAAAGAAAGTTTATGTTATGTTATTTTCAACAACAAGTAGTATAGTATTTGTATACAAATCTACAATTATAAACGATGAGTTATACGTCTATTTCTCTTGCTAACATTATAACACAATTTTCACAAAATCTACTCGAGGGGTACTGCAGTACAAATAGATAGATGGGTGAATTTAGTAAACATATGTAATAATACCATGAACGGACCATACTTGGATGAACATGTAATTATTAACCTATTTGATTATTCGCCTTTCGTAAAATAGTCTTTGATAATTCAATTAGAGTGTTCCGTTGTTTTGTGTCTTTTTCAGTACAAAGAGCTACCCCACCCCCTCGGAGGATAACAACTACCATGTACGTGCCCAGACCAACAACCCGGGGCCCTCCTCCCGCTCCTCCCCCGAGACAAAGGTCAGGGCCTCGTAAACAGAGCAATGGTAGAAGAGGTCCTCCGCCCGGCCCACCTCCGCCCGCGAGGTCAGGGGCGCCACAAGGAGACACATACCCACGGCCCCCGTTACTCGTGCAAACATACGAAGAAATACAAGCAGCTTCTAATAAACGATTAGCTGCAGCAGCTGCTAGTAAAAGAAGGGCTGCGCAATCCTTTCAAACCAATCCAGGACCGCAGGCTAATCTTGGGCCACAGTACAATCCAGGACCGCAATACAATTCAGGGCCGCAATATAACCCCGTTCCACCGATGAGTCCAAACCCTCGCAACCTGAATCCACGCAATCCGAACCCACGACCTCCCGGTAATATGCCAGTTCGAGCGGAGGTGTATGATGCTAGACCACGTGTGGAGCCGAGCCGACGTACCCCGGCACGAACACAGGCTTTCCAGTACGAGCAAATGCTTGAAGGTCCGATAAGCCGGAGCGAACCCAGTCCTGGATTAACGTATAAAGATATAAAAGAACCCTTACCAACACGTATATACCCAAACACGATGGCTCCTAGATTCAGACCGCATCAGCCTTCGCCGAGATACCCGGCCCTGAGAAAACGAACGTACCCGCCTGTACCCGCTCGACCAGGGTCTAGCAGACCGATACCCATGGGTCCCAAAACCGATCCTCGGGCGGACAGATGCACGAACGTTCAGTGTGTGAAACCTAATTGTCCGAATTACGTCATACCACCGGGAGAATGTTGTCCTATATGTAAACCAAAGAAAAGTAAGTTGTGGTCCAGTTACGATAATATGGAGAATGTTTCCAAATTTCACATATCGTCGGTCACATTCCAAAACGTCGTAACTACAGCTTTAATAAACTGTAGTTACGACAACTTTCGAACGTGACCGACGAAATGCTACAACTGGGAAACTTTCTATACAATTTCGCATATAAATGTTCGAATTCTGCAGGTAAATGACATCTGCAAGATTCGAAAGATTACAGTTCAAATAACGACACTTTGAAGTTCCATATTATTGCTTGTATTGGGTAAATTTTGTAAATATGCGATCTATGCCTATGTTATGAAAAACGAATGAATGGTAAATGGATTTGAATAATCACAGCTACAAAAGTAATTGTAACTAATACAGAAACGTATACTTTATAACAGTATGTTTGGCAATATTTTTTTGTTTGAATCTCTTAGAATTGATCCCGATTTTGGAAGAAAAGCAGTATGTGTAAAGCAATAAGGAATTTCAAAATCAACGTCTGGTACCCGTAATGTGGCCATTTAGAGATTCTTACAACGTCGGAATTTTTTTGGGCAACGACGTAGGTGTTAGGCGGTATCTGTTCTATACGGATTAAGTATGAAGAGGAAAATTCCACACTTTCTGATGCCGAATGAATACAGCGTGTCGTCGCCCGAAAAATCAGACGTCGTGTAAACCTCTTAATGACCCCTTTATAGGACCGGTATACTCGTACTATCTGAAAATATATTTGTTGTCTTTCTGTCTTTCAGAATTACCGAAGAAGCCTGGGCAGTGTCCACCTGTGTTACGTGCCGGACTGTGTGTAAAGTTTTGTGACACGGACCACGATTGTAAAGGCAATCAAATATGTTGTTTTAATGGATGTTCACAACAGTGCTTCGATCCTGTGTCAAAAACGTAATGGAATTAAACTGGGATTATTGAAATTAAATAAATGTGGCAATTTTATGACTTTTTAGATAAATTAAACGGTGTGAAAAAATTGAATTATGAGTATAAATGTTTTGACAATGAGCTTCCAAAATGGTCCACCCGGGGGAAATATTCGCATACATAATACGTATATGTGGAACTACTCTCTTAATGCGATGATGATTTAATCAATGGCCTCTTGTTTTGAAGAATACTGAAGAGCATTTCCCTTTTGTTAATAAGACTTAACCTGAGTATTAATTGTTATTATGTAAAAAAAATATAAACAAACACAAAATTTACCACCATGCTAGAGGGATCCATAGAGAGGTCCGTAAACCAAAGGTTATGAGAAACGAATCGGACTTAGCAGATATAATCTTCATATCAAATTTGGAAAATGAGCACATAGCAAACTGACTAGGGTCGATACTCCCAGATTCCTTAAAATGTCCATTTTAGCGGTACTCGCCACATTTGCAACATTTTCATTTTGTTCAAAATTAAGGTTCTGAAAGTAACAAAAGCAACATCATCCTGATTTTCAACAAAATCATTTAAAGTTTATAGACCTCACCACCTTCTAACCACACGCAATGCATCAAATAACACACACTCGTAAAACGCTTCACATTAGTTGATTCGCCGTGCCAGATTTCAAGATTATGTTTCAAAATAAATCATAGTTTTCGCACTAAAAACTCTTAATATATGTTAGTACAAGAGCTTCGCAGAGCGGCGCATATACGCCCGAGAGGCTTGTCAGTAATGAAAATCTACTTTCGTTTTGAAAATCACTCGCCGCGGAGATTCTTTATAGTCATTATCATTTCATGCTTGAGTCAAATTTTAATGGAGATGGACAATTTCACAAAATAATTAGCATTAGATTGTGTCAGTTTTCTCTTCAACCTACGATAAATATTTACATGTGTTTGGAAAACTGGCCAGAGATGTTTTTGAAATACGCATGGTCACCGGAAACACAAAGAACGAACATCGCCAACTGAATAATACTGTTTCCGATCAGTTCCGTGATTTCTCGGACTTTTCCGACATGGTCACGATTAAAACAAATATTTTAGAATTCCGTTTTTAGCGTATGGAATTTTCCCACAACAGACTTTCAATTTTTTCTGATCCCGATTTTTTTGTCTGTGGGAAATCATTTTTTGGAGGGGAGAATTCTTCTTGGGGGGAAAATTACAAGCAAGTAAGATCGTATGGTCAGTAAGATTTCTGTGAAAATTCTGTATTGATTAGTTAATACTAATGGTTGTAAAAGTGAAAACAAGAATTGTCCGCGGACAATAAAGCTCGCCCTAACGAGAGCTTGTCACAAAGAAAAGTCATTTCCTAAGTCAAGGTAAAAAGGTCATGGCCCAAAATGATTTTTTTAAAAGTAGGTCAAACTCCAAGGTCAAGGCCACAAGGTCCAAGGTCATGGTCAAATGTGAACTGTGTCGAAAGGAGATGTCCATGTGTGAAATATCAAGGTTGTAGGTGTAAAAGGACATGAGATATAGGCCAGGTTAAAAAAAAATAAAAGTAGGTCAAACTCAAAGGTCAAAGTCACAAGGTCCAAGGTCATGGTCAAATGTGAACGGTGTTGGAAGGAGGTGTCCATATGTGAAATATCAAGACTGTAGGTGTAAAAGGACATGAGATATAGGCCAGGTTAAAGTTTTTTGAAAGTAGGTCAAACTTTAAGGTCACAAGGGCCATGGTCATGGTCAAATGTGAATGGTGTTGGCAGGAGGTGTCCATATGTGAAATACCAAGGCTGTAGGTGTAAAAGGACATGAAATATAGGCCAGGTTAGTTTTTCAAAAGTAGGTCAAACTCCAAGGTCAGGGTCAAAAGGTCCAAGGTCATGGTCAAATGTGAACGGTGTTGGAAGGTGTCCATATGTGAAATATCAAGACTGTAGGTATAAAAAGACATCAGATATAGGCCTGGTTAAAGTTTTTTAAAAATAGGTCAAACTCCAAGGTCACAAGGTCCAAGGTCATGGTCAAATGTGAATGGTGTTGGTAGGTGTCCATATGTGAAATATCAAGGCTGTAGGTGTAAAAGGACATGAGATATAGGCCAGGTTTAAGTTTTTTAAAAGTAGGTCAAACTCCAAGGTCAAGGTCACAAGGTCCAAGGTCATGGTCAAATGTGAATGGTGTTGGAAGGAGGTGTCCATATTTGAAATATCAAGACTGTATGTGTAAAAAGACATGATATATAGGCCAGGTTAAAGTTTTTTAAAAGTAGGTCAAACTCCAAGGTCAAGGTCACAAGGTCCAAGATCATGGTCAAATGTGAATGGTGTTGGAAGGAGGTGTCCATATGTGAAATATCAAGACTGTAGGTGTAAAAAGACACGAGATATAGGCCAGGTTAAAGTTTTTTAAAAGTAGGTCAAACTCCAAGGTCAAGGTCACGAGGTTCAAGGTCATGGTCAAATGTGAATGGTGTTGGTAGGAGATGTCCATATGTGAAATATCAAGGCTGTATGTGCAATAGGGCATAAGATATAGACCAGGTTAAAGTTTTTTTAGGCCAGGTTAAAGTTTTTTAAAAGTAGGTCAAACTCCAAGGTCAAGGTTACAAGGTCAAAGGTCATGGTCTCAAATGAAAGGTCTTGGTGAGAGGTATCCACATGTGAAATATGAAGGCTGTAGGTGTAATAGGGCATTAGATATAGGCCAGGTTAAAGTTTTTTAAAACGGTCAAAAAGTGGATCAATCTCCAAGGTCAAGGTCACAAGGTCAAAGGTCATGGCCTCAAATCAAAGGTCTTAGTTAGAGGTACCCACAGGTGAAATATGAAGGCTGTATCTCTAACAGGGCATGAGATATGGGCCAGGTTAAAGTTTTTGCGGACGCTGACGCCGACGCTGACGCAGACATCCGGGGGTATGACAATAGCTCTTCCGAGGCTATCGTCTCGGGCGAGCTAATAAAGCCGTAAATGGCAATTTTGTCAATAACAATGGCACATAACTCATATAAAATTCAGATCAAGCTGAAAAATACACCAAGGCAAGATCTTATAGTCACCAACATTCTGTACAAGTTTTGTCTTGATTGGTCAATATTTGTAGTTGCTAGAGTGAAAAAAAAAGTCAAAATAGAGTCGAACATGGCAATTTTGTCAATAACAAGGGCACATAACTCATGTAAAATTCAGATCAAGCTGAAAATTACACCAAGGCAAAATCTTATGGTCACCAACATTCTGTACAAGTTTTTACTTGATTGGTCAATATTTGTAGTTGCTAGAGTGAAAACAAAGTCAAAATAGAGTCGAAAATGGCAATTTTGTCAATATCAAGGGCACACAAGCAAATTCGTTGAATTGATATCCCCCGCCGAACATATTTTCATTGTCAATAAAGTAGCGCGGAAACAAATATAACTCTGTATGTATATGGCTTCAACAGAACGAATATCACTCTGTATGTATATGGCTTCAACAGAACGAATATCACTATGTATGTATATGGCTAAAACAGTCAGGGGCAGTAACTCTTAATTTGGCGGTTGAACCGGGTAACCCCAATGATATGCGCATGTCCTCATTGTAGTAAAGCTGTGTGCCAAGTTTCATTGAAATCCGGTCTATAGTTTTCAAGAAATAGCGCGGAAACATATATCACTCTGTATGTATATGGCTTAAACAGTCAGGGGCAGTAACTCTGAATTCGACGGTCGAACCGGGTAACCCCGACGATATGCGCATGTCCTCATTGTAGTGAAGCTGTGACCCAAGTTTCATTGAAATCCAGTCTATAGTTTTCAAGAAATAGCGCGGAAACGAATATCACTCTGTATGTGTATGGCTAAAACAGTCAGGGGCAGTAACTCTAAATTCCGCAATCGAACCGGGTAATCATGACGATATGCGCATGTCCATTTTGTAGTGAAGCTGTGTGCCAAGTTTCATCGAAATCCGGTCTACAGTTTTCAAGAAATAGCCCGGAAACGAATATCACTCTGTATGTATATGGCTTAAACAGTCAGGGGCAGTAACTCTGAATTCGACGGTCGAACCGGGTAACCCCGACGATATGCGCATGTCCTCATTGTAGTAAAGCAGTGTGCCTAGTTTCATTAAAATCCGGTTTATAGTTTTCAAGAAATAGCGCGGAAACGAATATCACTCTGTATGTATATGGCTAAAACAGTCAGAGGCAGTAACTCTAAATTCGGCGGTGGAACCGGGTAACCCCGACGATATGCGCATGTCCACTTTGTAGTGAAGCTGTGTGCCAAGTTTCATCGAAATCCGGTCTATAGCTTCCAAGAAATAGCGCGGAAACGAATATCACTGTATGTATATGGCTAAAACAGTCAGGGGCAGTAACTCTAAATTCGGCGGTCGAACCGGGTAACCCCGATGATATGCGCATGTCCTCATTGTAGTAAAGCTGTGTGCCAAGTTTCATCGAAATCCGGTGTATAGTTTTCAAGAAATAGCGCGGAAACGAATATCACTGTATGTATATGGCTAAAACAGTCAGGGGCAGTAACTCTAAATTCGACAGTCGAACCGGGTAACCCCGACGATATGCGCATGTCCACTTTGTAGTAAAGCTGTGTGCCAAGTTTCATCGAAATCCGGTGTATAGTTTTCAAGAAATAGCGCGGAAACGAATATCACTGTATGTATATGGCTAAAACAGTCAGGGGCAGTAACTCTAAATTCGGCGGTGGAACCGGGTAACCCCGACGATATGCGCATGTCCACTTTGTAGTAAAGCTGTGTGCCAAGTTTCATCGAAATCGGGTCTACAGTTTTCAAGAAATAGCGCGGAAACGAATATCACTCTGTATGTATATGGCTTAAACAGTCAGGGGCAGTAACTCTAAATTCGGCGGTCGAACCGGGTAACCCCGACGATATGCGCATGTCCTCTTTGTAGTGAAGCTGTGTGCCAAGTTTCATCGAAATCCGGTCTATAGTTTCCAAGAAATAGCGCGGAAACGAATATCACTCTGTATGTATATGGCTTAAACAGTCAGGGGCAGTAACTCTGAATTCAATGGTCGAACCGGGTAACCCCGACGATATGCGCATGTCCTCTTTGTAGTGAAGCTGTGTGCCAAGTTTCATCGAAATCCGGTCTATAGTTTCCAAGAAATAGCGCGGAAACGAATGTCGGACGGACGGACGGACGGACGGACGGACGGACGGAAGGACGGACGGACATGGCAAAAACAATATCCCCCCCGAAAAATTTTTTCGGCGGGGGATAATAACTCTTGATGTTAAATTCAGATCGAGCTGAAAATTTAACCTAGGCAAGATCTTATAGTAACTAATATTCTGTACAAGTTTCGTCTTGATTTGTCTATATTTGTAGTTGCTAGAGTGAAAGCAATGTCAAAATAGAGCCGAAAATGTGATTTTGTCAATATCAAGGGCACATAACTCATAATGATAAATTCAGATCAAGCTGAAAATTATACCAAGGCAAGATCTTATGGTCATCAACATTCTGTACAAGTTTTGTCTTGATTGGTCAATATTTGTATTTGCTAGAGTTAAAACAAAGTCAGAATAGAGCCGAAAAGGGCAATTTTGTCAATTCAAGGGTACATAACTCATGATGTAAAATTCAGATCAAGCTGAAAATTATACCAAGGTAAGATTTTACAGTCACCAACATTCTGTTTTAGTTTGTTTTGATTAGTTGATATTTGTGGATTTTAGAGTAAATTTAAGGTCAAAACCAGCTATTTTTGACATTCAAGGGCAGATAACTCACGTTATTCTGATTCAATCCAAATTCTTTGAAGGAATCTGAGAGAGGGTCACCCAAGGATCATTCTTGTTAAGTTTGATTGAAATCCATCTGGCAGTTTCTGAGAAGACTTTTAAAGAAAAAGTTTACGGACGGACGGACGCACGGACGCACTGACGCACGCACGACGGACACACCGCCATGACAATAGCCCGCTGGCCTGTCGGCCAGTGGAGCTAAAATACCCTGGGCTGGGTGAACATTGAGACCTATATATAGTGCACACACAAAGCGTTTTCAGATGTGACCTGTAACCTAGTGTATGCCCGCAGATAACGCAATTGACCAAACGCCGACTGTCAATCAAAAACATCGATTAGCCAATGGACGATCACAAAAATGTTATGCCCCAATTGTTCATCGTTGCACGTGGTTTTGTATCGATTTATCGACTGACAATCAAAACAATCGACATACCAATGACAAAGAATTTTGTGCTAACAATAGACTAGGTTCACGGTTATGTTTTGATAAACCGCGTCGGTGTTGTTATAAAATCTCGTAACTACGGCTTAAATAAAGCCGTAGTTACGAGATTTTATAACAACAACTACGAAATACTACTCTGTTTGTCCGAATTTAAGTCACGATTAACTGGATAAAATCGTTCCCTATTACCGACCACATGCACATTGTTTGCCTTAAATTCTATGTTGGGCGGAGCGATCTGTCGATTGGCGTTTGGTCAATTTCGAACACCTGATCAATTAACAGCTTGATTGGAAAATGTGGCATCTGGAGTGAAAACAAGATTTTTGTAAGTTTTAACTCCGTTACCTATTTTTTCTCTGGATAACCCAATTTCCAACTCGTCCAAGATTCAATCAAGACAATTAATATGACCTAATTTCACGTTGACTGGGCAAAATTGTGGCCTCTAGAGTGCACACAAGGTTTTTCTAAGATTTGACAAAATGACATAATCTTATGACCCCAGATGAGCCTATTTCGAACTTGTCAGATTTCATCTAGCCAGTTATTCTGACAAATTTTCTCCGACAGATCTCTGAATTGGGGCCTCTAGAAAGAACACAAGGCAAAGTTTGACGGGCAACACACGAAGGAAGACAGAGGTCGGACACAGCGGTATCACGATAGCCCACCGTCAGCACTTTTCTTGCCCAGGTTATCTAAGAATAATTCGTATGCCCTTTTTAGCAGAATCTGGATTCATAGCTTGGTATATGATAGGAACTTAACCACAAAGACTAGTTTAATGGTCGACACTTAATAACATCTCCCAGGTCCTTTTTTAAAAAAAAACATCTGGATTCAGAGGTTGGTATTCGATAGGAACGCAATACTAGAACCTGGTGCTATAGTTAACACTCATAAACAACTCCAAGATACTGTTTGACCAAAACCTGCATTCAGAGATTTCCATCTGATAGGAACTATGCTCCTATAGTTAACATAACTAGCAGTTTTCTTCATATCAACTTTTTTTTGTAAATATTTGTTTTCAGGGGCGTTATAGCTCTAAAAGGAAAATATGCTGAGTCGAAAAAGAAAGTGTGCACAGAGAATAACTGAAATTTCTGTAGTAATGTTGAATCTTGATATTATAATATTGGTATCAAATTAAAGATAATTCAATTGCCTATAAGTGGGTTTCTTTTTCAATTGTGTAAAATGGAATATTTCTTGGGTTTTCTTAAGAAATTTGAGACAGGGGTCAATTTCAAAATTCACAGAACTTGCTGACGATGGTGAAAAAATTAAATAATGCAATTTTCTTGGGATTTCTGCTTCAATTTTTATTGTGACATGTCTTCAATGAATGACGGCAAACACGTGTGGTCTCTCTGATCGAACATAACGTTTCATTGTATGGTTTGGAATTTCAGTGCGTTCATATTGCATGACGTATTCCACGTCCTGAAACTTCTTTAACTGGACCCTAACTTTAGCGAAACTCAGGCGGAAAAGATGCTCGGGCCTACACCACACTCAGGACTAATTTTCACGCCTCCCGTGCCTATGACGATGTGCCTACTGCAGGCGTAACGTAAGATTTCGGCACCATGGTAATGTGAAAAGCATATCGCCTCTAATCTCTTATGAGCCGTCTATCTGCATTCGCCGATTTCAAATGTTGCCAACAAATGCTTGCTGTACTGAATCACCATAGGTGGTGAAGTTTTGGAACGTCGACGTAAGGGCGTCAACGTCATGTAACGATCCGGCCTAGTCATTGCTGCATTCGGTTTATCAGACTGGAGCCTATTTAAAGTGGCCGCGGCCTTAGCGCAGTTGGTAGCGCATCTGACCCTCATACGAGAGGTCCCGGGTTCGATACCCGGTCGCGGCTAATACCCTTTCTGACAAAATTGTCACCCACCAAGGGTTTGAAATCGTTAACCTAAGTGGGCGAGCAGCTGGAGGCTCGGTAAGGGTGTTGTGGTAGTACTGGTTTGAGAAACAACAGGAATCCATGGGTAGGTGCTCCAGCCGCCGCGATATGACCCTGGTAGTTGAAAACGGCGTAAAACACCAATAAAACTAAACTATTTAAAGTGAATCTTTTCTTTTTGCAAACATGATTGCAATCGCCCAATTTCATAACGATGACATTTAAACGACAACGACTCATTTTACGTCGGTTCAAGACACTAGTAAAACTAACGTGTGAAATTGGTCGTGTTTACTAAGACATAGCATCTTTTGCTATACAGCATATCAATTGCACTTTTATGTTTCAGCTTTGGTACACTTTGAATAAAGATCTAAGACAATAAAGTTTATTATGAAACTTTTGTTTTAATAACCGCGTGCAAAAAGGTGCTTACAGCGTTTGCTGGTTTGCCAGACAATTTAATCCTTCAAAGTTGCTTCCCATGTCAATAGACATGAGAAAGTTGATAAGTTAACTCCCCGTAGAAGTTTGGTTAAGTTAATTGCAGCAGTTACATAGATATATAAAGTAGAAGTATGCACAGTTTCTTTTTTGACTCAGTATACTTACGCCACAATGTTTAACAGATAATAGTCCAAAGTCTCCTGATTCTCCTCTACATTAAAGGATGCAACGACAAGTGAATAATTTCAATACACAACGTTTATTACAAACTGATTCTATAACAATAGAAATACAAGACCTTTCGTCGATCACATAAGTACAATCATATGTATAAAGTATAAATTGGAGTAACAAAAACATACAAGACCAAACTTCTAACCGGTCACTTATTTTCTGTGACAAAGGAGATAGTTATTGACGTAATAATCACGATTCTTGTAAAGTCATATAAAAACACAATCGAAGTAGTATTGATGAAAATATTTCCGAGAATGTTCAGACTGTTTTAAAAGCGCCAAATGTCTATGATTGGTGGCTGGTGTATTGTGTAAAGAATCGGTTCATATCTGGGAAATATGGCACAGAACTAAGTTTCTATCATTCGAACATTATGTTGGTATCAGTGTGTATCAAGCTCCGACCCCTTCGAAGGTAGGTAGCGCATCTGTCCCTCACGCGAGAGGTACACGGTTCGATACCTGGTCGCGGCAAACATCCTTTCTGACTAAAATGTGACCCACCAATGGTTTGATATTGTTAACTTATGTTGACAAGCAGCTGGAGGCTCGGTTAGGTTTTTGTGGTAGTATTGGTATGAGAAACAAAATGAATCCATGGTGAGGTGCTCCAGCCAAAGTCATAGGACCACGGCAGTTGAAAATGGCGTAATGCTACAATAAACCAAAACATCGAAGGTTACCCTGCCTATCAGATAAGTCTGTTAGTTTCTTTATTGGGTTTTACGCAATTTTCAATTGATATGGTCATATCACGGCGGCTGGAACACCTAACCATGGATTCCTGTTGTTTCTTAAACCAATACTATTACTACCATAACACGCCAACCGAATCCCCAGCTGCTCGCCCACATAGGCTCACGATATCAAACAATTGATGGGTGACATTTTGTCAGAGAGGGTATTTGCCGGGGCAAGGATCTATCATAATTTTATTAGTGTTATCCTTTTACAAATGCAAAAATCAAAGTGACCGGCTAGATCTATTTAATAGTATATATTATAAATACTTTTACAACACAGAGTTTTACATTTATCTACAAACAAGATGTGTTTGTGAAACACCAATGCCCCCGATGGTAAACAATTTGTAAGTAAATTTTATATGTCCAAGGGTATTTTTCCCAACAGTTTTTCCTTTTCCATTGTTACACAGGATAAAATCCTGAAATATCTCCTAAATCTTAGTCCAAATAAGGCAACTGGACTGGATGGTATCCCCTGTAGATTTATAAGAGATGGTGCACCCATCATAGCCTGTCATTTAACTCATGTAATAAATCTTTCCATCATTCAAGGCTCTGTACCAGATGATATAAAGAACGCCAGAGTTATTCCACTGTACAAAAAAATGATAAAACTGAGGTGGGTAACTACAGACCAGTGTCAGTTTTGAGCATTATTTCAAAGGTTTTTGAAAGGGTAATTTATGATCAGCTGGAAGAATATTTACTGACAAATAACGCCCTATACAGTTTTCAATCTGGTTTTAGGCGTGGTTTTTCTACTGCCACATCTTTAATTCATCTGTCAGATTTCATCAAATTTAATATGGACCAAGGAAATTTGGTTGGGATGGTTTTACTAGATTTGCAAAAGGCGTTTGATACCGTTAATCATGATATTTTGTTAATGAAACTTGAAGCTATTGGACTTACTTCAGATGCAATTAGATGGTTTCAGTCTTACTTTTCTGACAGGACTCAACTGGTTGAGGTTTCAGGGGTACCCTCTAATAAAGGTTGTATATCATGTGGGGTTCCTCAGGGATCAATCCTTGGACCTCTTTTATTTTTAATATATGTCAATGATATGTCTGCTGTAGTCCAAAGTAAATTACTTTTATATGCTGATGATTCTGGCATCCTTGTCTCTGGTAAAAATACCAGTGATATTGAATCAATCTTGACTTCTGAACTGGAAGGAAAGGGTAAGTGAATGGCTTGTTGATAACAAGCTTTCACTCCATCTTGGCAAAACGGAATCAATACTCTTTGGTTCTAAACCCAGACTGAAAAGTAAAAGCAATTTAAATGTATCATGCAATGGTATAAACATACAAGCAACCAGTTCAGTAAAATATCTTGGTGCAATTTTAGATCAGCATTTAACTTGTGACGAAATTGCTAGGTCGCTTGTTTCTAAGGCCAATGCTCGTTTGAAATTTTTTTTTCGCAATAGACATTTTTTAATCTCCAAACTCGTAAGCTTTTAGTTATGTCTTTAATTCAGTGCCATTTTGATTATGTTTGTTCTTTCTGGTATCCAAGTTTAAGTCAGTATTGGAAGAATAGACTCAAGACTACCCAGAACAAATTAGTTCGTTTTGTCTTGGACCTGGGTAGTAGGTCTCATGTAGGAGCCGAACAATTAAAATTGCTAAATTGGTTACCAGTTAACAGACGTGTCGAACAGTTAACTCTCTGTCATGTCCACAAAATTCACAAAGGTTTTGCCCCTGAGTACATGAGGGAACATTTTAAACCCCTTAGTCAAGTTCATGGCCGTTTAACAAGATCCAGGGTAACTGCTGTTTCTTCTTCTTTTTTTGATGGTGAGGTTGCATTTAATGACTCTGGTCGGTATGCTTTGCCAAAAGTTAAGACGTTTGGTTAGAAAACATTTGCTTATCATGGTATTGTCTCCTGGAACTGCCTGCCACAACAGCTCAGAGACATTGAATCCACCAGTTCCTTTAAAACTGCTGCGAAAAAATATCTCATGGACATAACTGAATAATCCTTTATATTTTATTTCATTAATTTTAGTCAGAATATATTTCATACATTCATCATGACCCCATTTCTTATGTTAAATGACTCTATTTATGATTTTTTTTTTAATTTTTCAGTAAATCAGTATGATAAACATTACCTTATGAACTGTCAAAATGTGATACTATTGCCTGTGATATTCAAATGTGAATTACTATTTATATTTTCATTCTTTTAATCTTGACACCAAATCTTATGCTAAATTATTTAATTGTAAACATGACTTTCTGTGCCATGCCTCCATTATCTGGGACCACAATGGAAATAAGACGAATTAACTTTCGTCTTTTTTGTGTTATCCTTGGTAATGGAGCGCATAACATGGTTGTTACATTTTTTTCATAACTAATTATGTGCAAATTGCTGTAATGTGTTTTTACTATACCATGTTTTGTACTCTTTTACCAAAATAAACTTATTATTATTATAAATGACCATTTTTGTAAATGTTAAGTTTTGTAGAGTAAAGGGTTGATAAGGGTTAACAGACGACATTGAGGAAGGTCAAATTGCGTGGAACAGATATATAGCTATCAGTGAAAGGAACATTAATACCAAATTTGGGCATTGTATGTCGAATACTTTTGAATAAATGACAAATGTTAAGTTTTCCGAGTAAAATGTTAAGTTTTCGTAGAGTAAAGGGTTGATAAGGGTTAACAGATGACGTTGAGGAAGGTCATAAGGCATGGATTGGATTGTATGGAGTTTTACGTCCCACTCAACAGCTAAGGTCATATGGAGACGGGACCTCGGTTTAAAGTCTCATCCGAAAGACTGGAGAAGCGGGGGATCGAACCAGCGACCCCTGTGTTACAAGTCCAGCGCATTACCACTGCACCACCTCCGCTCCTCATAAGGCATGGAACAGATAGCTATCATTGAAAGGATGTTCCATATCAAATCTGACCTTTGTATGTTGAATACTTTTGGACAAAAGGCGAAATGTTAAGTTTTCTGACAGACAGAGGGACGGACGGGCAGACGGACGGACAGACAGATGGACACGAATAAAACAATATGCCCCGATCTCTCGATACGGGGGCATAAATATAAATGGAAAACATTTTGTTGGCGACTTAGCATACTACAGTGTCCTCCAAAGCCAAATAAACTGTAGTGGCCAACTACGCCTTCAAGTAAATCGGCGTAACTAACGCAACTACAACTTTAAAGTACCGAAGAGCTTTACATTCATGAATCAAACTCACTGATCAGAAAACATTTTCGGAAGAAGAAATTACCGATTTCAGTCTTTTCTCTTTTTCAGATAACGTTTGCAAATATGGTCATTTTCAAAAGCACTATATGTTTGAGGTTCATAAGCGTCTGACGATACTTCACCAAGCTGTAGTAGCTTCGCAAAATTCTGTAGAGAACCCAGTACTGTAAGAACTAGAATATCACTGAAAGTGATCATACCCCCCAAAAGTGCAGTTTTTGTGCATTTTGAGAAGTTGATTTCATTTGAACTGGGAGCTGTTCAATTTGAAAAATAGAGCTAACAAAAAATCAACAGACCAAACAACACATGTAAATATTGCAAAAAATACCAATTTTCAACAAAAGGACATAGCTCATTAAACAATCCCCAAGCCCAGCCCTACCATGCTGATATTTTTCAATAAACCAAAAATTCACAACCATGTATTGAAGACAGTCAATAAAGGTACATTCCTGTAATATTTGGTTCAAATTTACCGTATAATTGCTTTTTAAAGAATTTTCTCTCATGATTTCGTTAAGTCTGATAAGCCCTGCCCTGCCCTGCCATTACCACATTTTTTGCAAATCAAAAAATCACGAACAAATTTTGAAATAAGTCACCAAATGAACATTCCTGCCAATTATGGTAACAAAACACCAAATCAAAAATTCCCGATCAAGTTTTGAAAAGAGTCACCCAAGGAACATTCCTGCCAAGTTTGGTAAGAATTGGCTCAGTGGTTAAGGAGGAGAAGTTTTTTGAAGAATTATCTGACAATTTCTCGAAGTCGGATTAGCCCCGCCCTGCCACACCCACATTTTTTGACGAATCAAAAATTCATGAACATACGTTGCATACAATCGATCAAGGGACATTAGTGCCAACTTTAATTCAAAATGGTCCAATAATTGATTTTTAAAGAATTTTCACATGATTTCTCTAAGTCCAATAAGCCCCGCCCTGCCACACCCACAATTTTTGACAAATCAAAAATTCGAGAAAAAGTTTTGAAAAGGGTCACCCAAGGAACATTCCTGCCAAGTTTAGTAAGAATTGGCACAGTGGTTAAGGAGAAGAGTTTTTTTGAAGAATTATCTAACGATTTCTCGAAGTCAGATAAGCCCCGCCCTGCCACGCCGACATTTATTGGCGAATGAAAAAATCATGACCATACATTGAATACAATCACTCAAGGGTCATTCCTGTCAAATTGGCCTAATAATTGATTTTTAAAGATTTTTCACATGATTTCTCTAAGTCTGATAAGCCCCGCCCTGCCACGCCCACAATTTTTGACGAATCAAAATTTCATGAACAAGTTTTAAAAAGGGTCACCCAAGGAACATTCCTGCCAAATTTATTAAGAATTGGCACAGTGGTTAAGGAGGAGAAGATTTTTGAAGAATTATCTAACGATTTCTCGAAGTCGGATAAGCCCCGCCCTGCCACGCCAACATTTTTTGGCAAATGAAAAAATCATGAGCATATATTGAATAGAATCACCCAAGCGTCAGTCCTGTCAAGTTTGGTTCAAATTGGCCAAATAATTGATTTTTAAAGATTTTTCACATGATTTCCCAAAGTCCGACAAGCCCCGCCCTGCCACGCCCACAATTTTTGACAAATCAAAAATTCACGAACAAGTTTTGAAAAGGGTCATCCAAGGAACATTCCTGCCAAGTTTAGTAAGAATTGGCACAGTGGTTAAGGAGAAGAAGATTTTTGAAGAATTATCTAACGATTTCTCGAAGTCGGATAAGCCCCGCCCTGCCACGCCCACATTTTTTGGTGAATGAAAAAATCATGAGCATACATTGAATATAATCACTCAAGGGTCATTCCTGCCAAGTTTGGTTCAAATTGGCCTGATAATTGATTTTTAAAAAATTTTCACATGATTTCTCTAAGTCCGATAAGCCCCGCCCTGCCACTCCCACAATTTTTGACGAATCAAAAATTTACGAACAAGTTTTGAAAAGGGTCACCCAAGGAACATTCCTGCCAAGTTTGGTAAGAATTGGCCCAGTGGTTGAGGAGGAGAAAATTTTTGAAGAATTATCTAACGATTTCTCGAAGTCGGATAAGCCCCGCCCTTCCACGCCAACATTTTTTGGCGAATGAAAAAATGATGAGCATACATTGAATATAATCACTCAAGGGTCATTCCTGCCAAGTTTGGTTAAAATTGGCCTGATAATTGATTTTTAAAAAATTTTCACATGATTTCTCTAAGTCCGATAAGCCCCGCCCTGCCACGCCCACAATTTTTGACGAATCAAAATTTCATGAACACGTTTTGAAAAGGGTCACCCAAGGAACATTTCTGCCAAGTTTGGTAAGAATTGGCCCAGTGGTTGAGGAGGAGAAAATTTTTGAAGAATTATCTAACGATTTCTTGAAATCGGATAAGCCCCGCCCTGCCACGCCCACATTTTTTGGCGAATGAAAAAATGATGAGCATACATTGAATATAATCACTCAAGGGTCATTCCTGCCAAGTTTTGTTCAAATTGGACTAATAATTGATTTTTAAAGATTTTTCACATGATTTCTCAAAGTCCGACAAGCCCCGCCCTGCCACGCCCACAATTTTTGACGAATCAAAAATTCACGAACAAGTTTTGAAAAGGGTCATCCAAGGAACATTCCTGCCAAATTTATTAAGAATTGGCACAGTGGTTAAGGAGGAGAAGATTTTTGAAGAATTATCTAACGATTTCTCGAAGTCGGATAAGCCCCGCCCTGCCACGCCAACATTTTTTGGCAAATGAAAAAATCATGAGCATACATTGAATAGAATCACCCAAGCGTCAGTCCTGTCAAGTTTGGTTCAAATTGGCCAAATAATTGATTTTTAAAGATTTTTCACATGATTTCTCAAAGTCCGACAAGCCCCGCCCTGCCACGCCCACAATTTTTGACGAATCAAAAATTCACGAACAAGTTTTGAAAAGGGTCACCCAAGGAACATTCCTGCCAAGTTTGGTAAGAATTGGCCCAGTGGTTGAGGAGGAGAAGATTTTTGAAGAATTATTAAACGATTTCTCGAAGTCGGATAAGCCCCGCCCTGCCACGCCCACATTTTTTGGCGAATGAAAAAATCATGAGCATACATTGAATATAATCACTCAAGGGTCAGTCCTGCCAAGTTTGGTTCAAATTGGACAAATAATTGATTTTTAAAGATTTTTCACATGATTTCTCTAAGTCCGATAAGCCCCGCCCTGCCACGCCCACAATTTTTGACGAATCAAAATTTCACGAACAAGTTTTGAAAAGGGTCACCCAAGGAACATTCCTGCCAAGTTTGGTAAGAATTGGACAAATGGTTGAGGAGGAGAAGATTTTTGAAGAAAAACCAACAGACAGACAGACAGACCAACAGACAGACCAACAGACAGACCAACAGACAGACGGACAAGCTGACTCCTATATACCCCCCAAATTGAATTTGGGGGGTATAATTAATCCCTGATATGATCATGTAACTAACCAACAATCTGGTGTTCTGTGTTCTAGTTTTCTTAGTATAAGAAGTTATTTCACAGGCCGTAACCAGTAATCACGTGATATAATAATATCCCTATTTTTGTCACTAAACACATTCAGTAAGAACACATTTTTGGTAAAATCTAATCTAGATCTAATACTTTAACCCTTTCCCAAACAAGACCTGGTTTTGACGTCCCGAAGAGAAAAGGCTTGGGAAAACATTGAGACAAAAGAAGAAACTGCTGATAACCAGCAGTTTCTCCTTTTGCCTCAATATTTTCTGAGCTATACCATACACAAAACCTATCATTATCAACATCCATTTTGTCGTCTGCAGCAGCTTTCAAATTGGACTACCCTTAAATTTTCTTGTTTGGGAAAGGGTTAAAACTTTTCATAACAGTTTTCTCCGAATCTCTGGAAATTTGTCAAGTACATGTATTATCATATTACAAAAAAAGTTCCTTCAATCATATTCTCCCATTGAGAAGGGCGCGCTAGATTCGTTCCATCCAGACGCAGCTGTAGCAGCTGCTGAGGAACTAGTATCTTTCTTAATGACGCTTTTCACCACGGCTATCTCAGGGTGCCGGCCTCGTATATGTTTTAAAATATTACAATAAACTGCACAACTATAGTTACAGATCGCACATGAATATGGCTTGTCACCATTATGCGTTCTTTTATGTTCCGTAAGCTTGATTTTCGTATAAAATCCCTTGTTGCATATGTCACAGAAGTGCGAACGTTCATTATTATGACGCTTCATGTGCTCTTTTAATCCCTGCCGCAGTTTAAATCCTCTACCACACACCTCGCAAATGTTATCCATTATTTCCGCATGTCCTTTCATGTGTGCGTCATAGGATTGTTTTCTTGGATACTGTTTCTGACAAATTTCGCAAGTATAT
This sequence comes from Fragum sueziense, assembly GCA_963680895.1. Lineage (NCBI taxonomy): Eukaryota > Metazoa > Mollusca > Bivalvia > Cardiida > Cardiidae > Fragum > Fragum sueziense. Next base: position 43,120,662 of record OY804601.1, on the reverse strand, counting down.
ATGATTGGGTCATGGACCTCGCGTATGTGTTTACTAAGCGTCGTTTTCCTGTTGTAAGCAGCTCCGCATCTATCGCATACGAAAGTATTTTCAAGCTTGGTGTGCCATGTTAATTCGTGACCTCGTTTGTGTGAAACTGAAATGAAATAATACAAATGTGCAAGGATCCGGAAAAGGGCCCTTAACCCTTTACTGCCTATTGACGCCCTTTGACTACCTCACCAGAAAATGCTAGGGATAACATTGTGGAATATACACAAACAATTTCTTCATTTTCCAGAGAATGTTTTCTAACCCAAAATCAACTTGAAATTCTCGTCTGTATGAACCTTCAAATTGCAACAATCCAAAATTATACCGTCTGATAATTAGAAAAGCCTGCATATAATTTGACAATAGCCATGTTCTATATCAACCTATGCCTAAATAAAGTTTGACCAAGACCCCGATATACTTGCATGGTTGCAAGTGGTTATAAGGAAGCTATTGTAACCAACACGGATCTTAAGCAGACTGTGCTTAGCACAGGCTGATCAGAGCTAAAATACCAAAACGGAACTTTTTACAGATCCCTGATGAATTAAAATTCAGGTTTACAGTCCACTGCCTAAGGGGGGGGTCTCATTTGCGCCCACGCACAGATTTTCTTGTAACTTTACTCAAAGAATGCCCCTGACCTAGGAACTACAAAAATATATTCGTTTTACTCAATTAGTGCATATAGGTCTTTACGCGGCACCTTAAAGTGTTCCCTGTTTTCATTGATACCCGTCTTACAAAAACTCAATGTTGGCTATCTAGTTTTGGTATAAATCCACAAGTTTTGATACAAATAGCAAGAGGAGTCATTGTAGAAACTTTTGATACCAATGCTGTTGGTCCCAACATGCGCAAAAAATTCTTAGAAATTAATTTAGTCAGAAATTGTCAGAAAAATAGACGAGAAATTTTCAAAACCTAAAATTCTATCAAATATTTTTGTATGTTCCCATCCTTGTCAACCTATGAAATTGATAGGAAAGTTGGCCATATATGTTCCCTGATTGTATGCAAAATTTGGTGAAAATTTGAAACCGGTAACATTGTCAAATAATGAGAATTGTAAACAACGGCACCTTAAGATGCTCCCAGATTTCAATGATACCTGTCTAGCAAAAGCGCAATTTTGCTTACCTAGTTTTGATATCAACCCCAAATTTTAAATCAGAATAGCAAGAGGAGTCACTGTAGAATGTTTTGGTACCAATATTGTTGATATCAACATGAACAAAAAAATTCTTAGAAATTTATTTAGTCAGAAATTGTCAGAAAAATAGCCGAGAAATTTTCAAAACCTAAAATTCTATCAAATATTTTTGTATTTTCCCATCTTTGTCAACCTATGAAATTGATAGGAAAGTTGGCCATATATGTTTACTGTTTGTATGCAAAATTTGGTGAAAATTTGAAACCGGTAACATTGTCAAATAATGAGAATTGTGAACAACGGCACCTTAAGATGCTCCCGGATTTCAATGATACCTGTCTTGCAAAAGCACAATTTTGCTTACCTAGTTTTGATATCAGCCCCAAATTTTAAATCGGAATAGCAAGAGGAGTCACTGTAGAATATTTTGGTACCAATACTGTTGATATCAACATGAACAAAAAAATTCTTAGAAATTCATTTAGTCAGAAATTGTCAGAAAAGTAGTCGAGAAATTTCCAAAACCTAAAATTATATCAATTTGTTTTTGTATGTTCCTGTCTTTGTCAACCTATGAAATCGATAAGAAAATTAGCAATATATGTCCCCTGTTTGCATGAAAAATATGGTGAAAATTTGAAGCCGGTAACGTTGTCAAATAATGAGAATTGTGAACAATGACACCTAAAGATGTTCCCGGATTTCAATGGTTCCCGTCTAGCAAAAGCCCAATGTTGCTTACCTAGTTTTGATATCAGTCCCAAATTTTAAATAAGAATAGCAAGAAGAGTTATTGTAGAACATGTAGAACATTTTCAGACCAATATTTTTAATAGCAACATACCACATAATTTCTCAGTAATCTATTTAGTCAGAAATTGACAGAAAAAACTACCCAGAAAATTATATGAAACCTAACATTCAATCAAACTCTTTTGTATGTTCCCGTCTTTGTCAACCAATGGAATTAATAAGAAAGTTGGCCATATATGATCCCTGTCGGCATGCAAAATTTGGTTAAAATTTGAAACCGGTAACATTGTCAAATTATAAAAATTGTGAACAACGGCATCTTAACATGCTCCTGGATTTCAATAGTACCCGTCTAGCAAAAGCCCAATTTTGCTTACCTAGTTTTGATATCAGTTCCAAATTTTGAATCAAAATAGCAAGAGGGGTCATTGAAGAACATTTTGGTACCAACAATGTTGATGCCAACATGCAAAAAACATTCTCAGAAATTTATTTGGTCAGGAATTGTCAGAAAAACTGCCGAGAAATTTTCAAAACCTTCAATTCAAATAATTTTACTTGTATGTCCCCGTCTTTGTTAACCTATGAAATTGATAAAAAGGTTAGCCATATATTTCTCCTAGTCGTATGCAGAATTTGGTGAAAATTTGAAACCGGTAACATTGTCAAATAATGAGAATTGTGAACAACGGCACCTTAGAATGCTCCCGGATTTTAATGGTACCCATCTAGCAAAAGCTCAGTATTGCCTACATAGTATTGATATCAGTCCCCAATCTTAAATCAGAATAGCAAGAGGAGTCATCGTACAACATTTTTGTATCAATATTGTTGATACAAACATGCGAAAATGATGCATGTTCTTCTCAAATCTGAGATTATCAAAAAGTTAATATGTCAACAAAGCAGTGGCTAGTTCATCATTACAATAGAAATATTAGCAATTTTGCATTCAAAGGCACAATTATTGTACAATTAAAACTGTTTTTGTGTTCTCTTTATTATCTTGCGCAGTGTAGTAAAGAAAAATGTTTATATTTCTAATAACTGTGCGATAATGCTCTTATAAGGGCCCAGCATTGTAACCGGAAGAAGAAGAAAGTAGTCTAAGTGCTGATAAGCCACAAAGGAAAGTTAAAAAGGGTGACATAATAGATTAAATATGTAACAATATGCATCTCCTTTATTTTTCATCCCCACATTTTATAATTTACTCTGCTGTTTGGGATTTTTTCTTCCATTATATTATTGGTGGGTGGGGTACGACAATGTGCCCATTATTCTTTAAAATTATGTTTTTGTGTGAAAAAAGTTAAAATTGATGCCATGTGTAAGTTGGTTATGTTAAATAAAGACACAACAAAGCATAATGAGCTATTTACAAATGTATTTGAAAATAATTAATTAAAATCTTAGATTTTACATTCTTAGAAATCTGGACCCTTTACACTTAAATTCAAAAACAACACTGTTACCGGTTTTATTTTTTCTTCATATTTTACCATAAGCATGGGCATATATAAGGGCATTTTTTAAGTAAATTTTATAGGTTGACAAAAACTGGAACTAGGTGAAATTAAGACCTGAATTTGGTCGAAATACTTAAAAACTAAAAAATTTGGCGATGAGGTCATACAAAATCTTCTAGAAATTTTTTTTTGTTGAGTAAGATATACTATTCTGGTTTATACACGATGAGAAATTATTAGACATTATTTTTGGGGACAATTTGGCTCGAATACGACAAAGCTGGGTGTATATGGCCTCGTTAAGTAAGGATACCCCCCATTTTTAAGCAAAAATCTTAAAATTCTTAAAAAAATATTTTCCAGAAAAGATTTTTAAAAAACATTTCGGGAATAACGTGGCAATAAAGAATACTAACTTCATACCAAATTTCATGAAATTCCGAGCGTGGGCACAACCCTATGGGAATTTCTAATAGGGTGAGACCCCCCCCCCCTTTCAAATCTTTCCACCAAATTAATTCTAGAGTAGCCCGAATTTAAAGCTGCTGCAGTTGACAATATAATTGCTTCGGAAAATGGAAAGTCCGCGAGTTATCTCGTGTAACGTAGGAAGAAGCAGGGAGAATGATGACAATCTCAACATCAGAATTTTTTCTCAACTTTTTTACCTCTTTAAAAGGTCTTTATTTTAGGTACACTTCAAAACCAGGGTTTGGTTAGGAGGGGTAACAGCAGATACTACAGACGACATATTGGACATGGATCTACACACAACATTTGTCCGGCTATTTATCTGATATAAACGATTCATATGTCACAATCAGAAGACTTCACAATAAAGTTGTCTGATGATCAAGTTGTGCTCAGATAATCTTCACAGGCCAAAAATTCTACCTCCACGTTGTTCCTTGCGAACGTTCGTAAGGAACAAAGTGGAAGTAGAATCCTTGGCTTGCGATTGCCGAAGATGTGCCTTAAAATGTCTTCACTTATGTGTAACCTTCAACAATATACATAATGGCACCTTATGAAATGGCACATAATCAAAGTGGTTTAATTCATTATTCATTTCTTGAATCATATGCCATTCGATAAGCCCAGTGACACTTGTTCCATCTTACCATGTAGATGGATTAGAAATTTAAAGGACTTAAAAACCAAATCTGCAACTGACAGCTCCAAGGTGGTGTCCCACAGATGTGAGCCGATTTCAAACACCCAACTGAGTGCTTGAGCACGATGCAAAATATCTGGTTAGGTTTTTTCTTTCTCAAACAAGACCTTGTTTTGACATTCCTAATAAGAATACCTTTGTAAGAACTAGAATTAAAGCGAAAGTCGGATGACTAGATGGCTGTACAGGCATACATGTAGGCAGGGCTACAGATAAGAGGGGTTAAGCCATTCTAACCTTGTTATTTTAATTCCAAACCCTATGTTGTGGGTACTCATTTGAATCGTCTCGACGAGACGATGCAAATGAGTACCCACAAGATAGGGTTTGACGAACAATAACAGAGTTATTGCACTGTGAAAAGTCATCACCACCTCTTATCTGGAGCTCTGCGTTGAGCCCGTTGTTAGCTCTTGTAATCAAATATTCAAAGTTATAAGAAATGAATATACTAAATATGAAATTGATGGTATCTATATTTAATGTCTAATTTAGAATTCTAGAAGTTCTAACAATAACGGTAGCATAAAATTTGCCTATTAGCTCCCTTTAAGTATTTTATTACAAAAATAGCATAACTACAAAATATTGGTGGCAGAATAATCAATGAAAAATTCTCTATATACATTAGACCCCGGTATATCAGTTTATCTTGGCCCCTGTGCAGCTTGGCCCCCGGGGCTAAGCTACCCGCGGGTAGGTTGGCCCCTAGCGGCCAAGCTACCCCGGGGTATCTTAGCCCCACCCTGGATATCTTGGCCCCCGGGGGCCAAGATCAACCACCTGGGGTATCTTGGCCCCCAGTTTTTTCTCCTACATACGAGCTCGTATTTCTTTCGGAACTTCAGGTATTTTCAAGTACAGTCAAATTGTTTGAATACTAATTTCCATTTTGAAACTATATAAGGAGTTAAACTTCTTACTTTTCTATAATTGGCTTGTACCTCCTGAAATCTGCTTTTATCATATATTTAAGCTGCTGGGATAATTTCATAATAATGATTCCCTAACTTGTTTTCTGTCATATGTGAAATGAACCTACAGCCAACTACGATACAGGATGGGGGGAGGCAAGATACCCCAGCCGGGGAATCTTGGCAAGCGCCTAAAATCTTTTTCCAGAGTTCCCCAAAATACAAACCAATATCTATATCTGTTACACCTACTGTTTAAGGTATAAAGTGCCTAATTAAAAACACCACTTTCTAGCCATACGAAATGTATCAAATTACACACACTTGTAAATACACTTCACATAAGTTGATTCACCGTGGTAGATTTCAAGATTATGCTTCAAGAAGAAAATAATTTACAAATATCATTTTACTCTATATTCATATGCAAGGGAGGTAATTTTGAACATTTTTGTCAAATATTTCCATAAATATGTATTAATTCAAAATTCTAAACCGTACAAAATGCTTATGTTTGTATTTGGAATGGAAATGTAACACAGTTTAGGAATTACTGGCACTTTTCAAATTTCGCCGCTGGCTTTTTGGTGCTAATTAGGCCCTTCTTACCTTAAAGAAATAAAAACAAATTGAAAGTATTATGTGTTTTGGTCAAATTAATTTTTCGCCTTTTTGGCTTGGAATAGAGGCGAAGACCAAGAAACCCTGGCCTGGGCTAAGCTTGGCCCCTACCTAATATTTTTTTCCAGAGTCCCCCAAAATACAAAACAATGTCTGTCAATGTTACGCCTACTGTTAAATGAAAAGTTGGTGTAACATTTATAGACATTGTTTTGTATTTTGGGGGACTCTGGAAAAAGATTTTAGGTGGGGGCCAAGCTACCCAGGCCAGGGTATCTTGGACCCCGCCCCTATTCAAAGCCAAAAAAGGCAAAACATTAATTCAACCAAAACACATTAAACTTTGGTTTTTCTTTTCATTTAACAGAAGGCATAAGATTTACAGACATTGTTTTGCATTTTTGGGGACTCTGGAAAAAGATTTTAGGTGGGGCCAAGCTACCCAGGCCGGGGTATCTTGGCCCCCGCCCCTATTCCAAGCAAAAAAGGCGAAAAATTAATTTGACCAAAACACATTTAACTTCAGTTTTTCTTTACATTTAACAATAGGGGTATCATTTACAAATATTATTTTGAATTTTGGGGGACTCTGGAAAAAGATTTTAGGCGGGGGCCAATCTACCCAGGGTGGGGACCAAGATAACCCGGAATAACTTGGCCCCCGGGGGCCAAGCTGCCCAGGTGGGCCAAGATAAACTGTTACATCTGCCCAAAAATAAACCAATATATTAAAGTGACATTTCACAATTATTTTTACATAAATTTTATTTTTATTCTATCTGAAATAGCATCTTTTCTTATGAAAATTCTGAAATTTCAAGTCAAAGCATTGAGCAGTTTACAAGAAATATGTATTTTTGTGCTAAAATTTAACAAATTGTTGTGGACAAAAGTTCAGATTTATAATAGAATTTGTCATTTCTGTCTCAACTTTAAAAGCCTATTTTTCGCTTGTAAATAACAAATTCAAAAAACTGATAGCATTTCTATGCATTAGAATAAACAAACTTTGCGTAAAGACATACTTTTAACAAAAGGCCCAGGAGGGCCTGAATCGCTCCACTGGCTAAAGTGGAAGAATTATCCCATGATTTCTTGTAAGCCTTACACAGCCAAATCTTGAAATTTGTGAATAAATTTTGAAGAGAGACTCAAAGAACATTCTTGCAAAATCTGGTTCAAATTGGCCTAATGGTTGATTTTTAAAGAATTTTCTTATGATTTCTCCAAGTCTGATAAGCCCCTTTCTCCCTGCCACAGCCACATTTTTATGACAAATATAAAAATTTGGGAACAAATTTTAAAAAGAATGGCTAAAGGCACATTCCTGCAAAAGTTGGTTCAATTGGGCACACTGGTTGATTTTTAAAGAATTTTCTTATGCTTTCTTTAAGTCCGATAAGCCCCTTCCTCCCTGCCACGCCCACTTTTTTTGACAAATGTAAAAATTTGTGAATAAATTTTGAAAAGAGAGACTCAAAGAACATTCCTGCAAAGTCTGGTTCAAATTGGCCCTCTGATTGATTTTCAAAGAATTTTCTTATGACTTTTTTAAGTCTGATCAGCCCCTTTCTCCCTGCCACGGCCACATTTTTTGACAAATGTAAAAACTTGTGAACAAATTTTGAAAAGAATGACTCAAGGCACATTCCTGCCAGGTTTGGTTCAAATTTGCCCTATGGTTGATTTTTAAAGAATTTTCTTATGATTTCTCCAAGTCTGATAAGCCCCTTTCTCCCTGCCACGGCCACATTTTTTGACAAATGTAAAAATTTGTGAACAAATTTTGAAAAGAATGACTCAAGGCACATTCCTGCCAGGTTTGGTTCAAATTGGCCCAATGGTTGATTTTTAAAGAATTTTCTTATGATTTCTCTAAGTCTGATAAGCCCCGCCCTGCCACGCCCACATTTTTTGACGAATCAAAAATTTGCTGGGTCAAAATTGGCCCACTGGTATAAGAGGAGAAGATGTTTAAAGAAAAAGTTAACGCACGGACGGACGGATGCATGACTGACACAACGCCATGACAATAGCTCGCTGGCCTTCGGCCAGTGGAGCGAAAAAATGAAATAAATCTTCGTCGTAAATGCAAAACCTCGTATCTCGTTTTTGGAAAATTGTATAGGGGAGGGAAAAAAGTGTAATAACTTTTACCAAAATGAAAATTAATGTTTTACTTGAAATTTGGACATATTGCTCATAAGTAATGTATCATTGATACTGATTGGTTAAAATATCTCAAGGCGTGCGAGAATTGTCTTAACTGGACACGCAAGTTTGTACTTTGAAAATCGCAAGGATCGACATACGAGGTTTTGCATTTACACCGACGAATGTGAAATGTCACTTTAAATGATAATGGTATATGAATACAATTAATCTATAATAAATGCATGCCCTATAATGACTAAATTTCAGATAGATGTCTGTAAAATAAATCGCATAGATCTAAATAAAAATACATCTTCTCTTAGCTATTCTCAAACGGCAAGATTGAACTTTAATTTTAATAAATCACAATAAAAAGAAGTTTTACATGAGAAGGAAACATCTTAAATAAATGTAAGAAATATTGAGGGAAAAGAGAAATGCTTCGAATTTATTTTCTGTAAGTCAAACTAAAAGCTAGACTTATGTGGGGGAACAGTAAATAGCAGATATTCACTTTTGAATTGAGGCTGCAGGAAGATGCCTATAAAGTCTTAGAATGCATAATAGAAAGCGTTTATATCCTTAACAATTAGTAAAGGCAGAAAACTTGAAATAAATTAACTAATTTATGTGTTCATGTCAAGCAACAGATTTTTTCTAACAAAAAATGAAGCAAGAGGACCAGGATGGTCCTAAATCGCTCATCTGAACCAAGATGATATGAGCCACAGTTTTGTTAATATCAATTAATATCTGTGAATTTAAGAACTTTCGGTCTCCAACATTGTGTCCAAATTTTGTCTTGACATTCAAGGGCAGATAACTGAGGACTTTCTGGTCCGATCTGGTCCATAAAAGAATTCATTGGATACTTGTTTTGACCATTTAGTTTGATGAAGAATAGCTAACTTTTGTGTATGCTAGAGTGTAAACAACAAAATGCAGTCGGATGGACACAGGATGGAAAGAAAGTGACCACAATAGCTCACATAAACACAAACTCATTAACTCACCTTGAGCACTTCGTGCTTAGGAGGGCCAAACCTCTAGAAATAAGGATGCCAGAGATACACTTTTAAGCTGTTTGGGTATGAAAAGTTCGGTGTCTTAGAAAATGACACAATTTGACACTTCTTCAAAAGAATTATAAAAGATGTTTTATGATCACCAGGAAATAACAATTAATTTCATACCAGCTTCGTTAAATGTTAGGCGTTTGTTTGTATTCAATGAATCTGCCCTACAATAAATGTTGAGCCTTGTGAAAACATTGAGACAAAAGAAGAAAATACTGATAATCAGTACTTTCTCATATTTTCTCGATGTTTTCTGTATTATAATGTTCACAAACTTTACAGTGACGCCTTAGGGACAGAAATTTTGCCTTCTGGAGTAGTTTTTCAAACACGAGCACCTTAAAATTTTGTTGTTAGCGAAGGGTTAAGAAGTTGTAGAAGTTGCAGTAGCATTTTGAGTCTTGGGTTTTCTCTCAATAACTGTCTTATGGTCACTTATCTCGGGATGCATTCTGTTAATGTGTTTCGTCATATTACACCTAACTGCACAAGCGTAATTACAAACAGTACAAACAAATGGTTTTTCACCAGAGTGGGATCTTTTGTGGTCATTCAGATTCGATTTGTTTATGAATCCCTTATTGCATATGTCGCAGATGTAGTCTTTGGTGTTATTGTGGCGTTTCATATGCTCATTAAAGTAACTCTTGGTAGCAAACGCCTTTCCACAGACATCACATACATGAGGCTTTATGTTGCCATGCACTGTTTTCATATGTTTCTCACACGTTTCTTTTCTGGGGTACTGTTTATCACAATGGTCACACTTAAAAATGGTAGTGTTATGGATTCCACGTATATGAGAAGCAAGAATCACTCTGGTTTTGAATGAAGCACCGCATCTATCACACACGAAACACTTTGTACGTTCGGTATGCCAATTTATTTCATGACTTCTTTTTCCGGCAACTGGAATGAAACAAGACATTGAAATTTGTAGTTCCGATTAATACCTGATGTCTTTTTACAACAAGCTGATCTCAACCATCTCCAATACAAGACCTAGTTTTGATTATAAACCACAGTTGCTATATATTAGAGAAAATAAAACACCATGACTCTTTCCCTACATTAACAATCCCTGATTTGCTATGGCATTTGCCTTCTTATTTTGAGAAAAAAAAATAAAGGTGACCCAGAAATTATTTGTTTTAGGAACTGCATCTCATTTTCCTCCACACACCCTGACAATTTTCTACCTTTTGCAGATACTTATTAATTTCCCTTACAGTACCCTTGCACACAATTCCCTTAACTTGAAACAAGAGTGCCGAGTGGAACTGTAAATTTTGTCAATATAATCGCTCACCCGAGTTCTTGGTGTATATATGCATTTGGATTGCGAACAATATATGTTCGGTTTTGTTGTAAACAAATTATACAGATGTCATATTAGATTATTGCTAATTAAGTTTTCGTAATTTCCAATGAATGCAATGAAGTCTCATTAGCATTCAATCATGTGGCATTTGATTTTTATAACCAGATTCGACTTTTACAATTAAATTTTGAAACGTCAGAATGAAATACATTACAAGTATTAAAATGCTTAATCTCATTGTATCAGGAAGATAAGCCCCGCCCTACTAAACCAAGAATGTTTGTCTTATCAAAAATTTACAACAAATTATTTGAAAAGACTCATTCAAGGAGCAATCCTGCTAAGCTTGGTTTAAATTGGCTCAAAGGTCACCCAAGGAACATTTCTGCCAAGTTAACTGGTAAGATTTGACTAAACAGAGTAAGGAGAAGAAACATTTTTCAATAATTATTTAACAATTTCTCTAACTTGTAATTATGACAAGCATACCCTACCATACCCACATTTTTGATGGATCAAAATTCATGAATATGAATTGAAGGCAGTCACTCAAAAAACATTCCTGCAGATTTTGCTTCAAATTGGACCAACTTTTAATTGATTTTTAAAGAATTTTCTCATGATTTCTGTAAGTTTGATAAGGCCGTCCTGCCACGCTAACACTTTTTGACGAATCAAACAAGTTTTGAAAAGGATCACCCAAGGAACATCTCTGCCAATTGACTAAATGTTTGAGAAGAAGAAGATTTTTGAAGAATAATTTAGTTTTTTTCTTAAGTCTGCCCCTGTCCTGCCACGCCCACATTTTTGATGAATAAAAAATTTAAGAAATGTAGCTTTGACCCCTTTCCAAAACGACAAAACATTAGGGTGGTCCAAATTCAAGAATGTTGCAAACAAACGTTTCAAGTGAATGAAATTTCACACTTTTTGGCCTTTTTATATAGAAACCATTGTGGGATTGCTTGTCACAAGCAATTTCTTCATTTTCAGCGATGTTTTTCAAAGCCTTACCTTGTGGGGTGTAAAGAAGTGTCACTGTACAGTAATGGGTTAAGACAATCACTCAAGAAACATTCCTACAAAGTTTGCTTTAAATTGGACCAATGGTTGATTTCTAAAGAATTTTCTGATGATTTATATAAGTCTGATAAGCCAAGCCCTGCTAAGCCCACATTTTTTACCACTCAAAAAAAAAAAGTTTGATACCAAAGAAACATTTCTGCCATGTTTGGTTAGGATTGGCCCAGTGGTTAAGGAGGAGATGATATAAGAAATTGTTGACCACTTCCAACGAACACCGGACATATGGTGATCACAAAAGCTCACCTTGAGCATGTTGCTCAGGTGAGCTAAAAATAATTCCATGAGATTTCCCTGATGCATGGCAACCCTATCAATATAAATTAAACAAAAACATGGATGCCAAAGTTTTTCCAATATTTTTCGGTGATATAATATTGTACGAATCCTAGCTGTATCAATATTGGTTGTCTTCTGAAAGTCTGCACAAATCTAACAATGGAAGAATCTCAAATTTTGTCATTTTGGAAAGCCCCTTGATTTTTTTGTCTGTACATGCACCAAGCTATTAATACTAGGGACACAAAATCAATGTCTTGTTTTGGGCAATTATCAGTACACTGACATCTAGTTTAAAATAATAAAAGAAGTTTGTTAGACATGTATGCCCCCTAAAGGGCCAGCATACCTTTGATGGAATCATCAAACAAATAAAAGGGTCCAATGAGAGTACTTATCACACAAAATCAATGAATCTTATAGAAGTTCAATCACCAAAGAATCAATCTTGCAAAAGTTGGTAGAAAAGCAACACATAGTTTCTGAGGAGATAATTTTCAAAGAAACAGGCAGATAAAATTATGCAGACAAAAAGTGACCACAATAGCTTGAACCTATCTAGACCACTTCAAGTCCAGGTGTGTTAATAAAACTATATCAGCATGCCAGAGATTACTTTTTTGCAAATGGTATACCTCCACAATATAATCTATATAAATGTTTACATATGAAGTTTGAATATGCTACCATGATTGGTTCAGTGGATGTCAGGACAAAAACTCAGACATGTATGTATTAAGGTTGCAAGAGGTATATTCTTGCAAATGACACTTTTGATATTATGAATAATTATGATAGATCTAAAAGTTAAGTTACTAGCATATATACATTGTATATGGCTTCGGATAATGTCCCAATAAAATAATCCACATGCATTAACACACAAACATACACTGAACAGATGTTCTAAACCGCCACTTTTCAGAACAGATTTTTTGGTGTAAAAGTAAAACGAAAAGTTCGTTTGAAACAATAGTATGCACATTAGATTTTGTGATCACTAGCTATCGATTTAACGCGGTCAAGTCAAAATCGGAACAAAACTTTTTGTGTGCTGAGGCTTTGATATAAAACCGTTTTTGCACGTGGCGCACGATGTGATGAGTTGAATTGCACAACATTTACTTTAGCATTACTTCATATTGATCCGACATGCCGAATTTGCAAAGAAAAGGCAACTCAATGGGTCGGATGTCCTTCAGTGATATGGGTCGTACTGTGGGGCTTATCAGAAGTGACGTCATTATGAATAAGGCATGTACCCTTTTCAGTGACGTATGTATGTTTCAAAAGGTAGCTCGTGATACTGCTAAATGCATTAACTGTTTTCCGATTGCCTTTTGTATTGCGAATTTTATGGACACCAAACCGTGTCAAAGTGCACCAAAGAGCATGGCCTTCATAGTCCACCATACAAAACATTATTAGTTCACATGTACATTTTCTGACAGATGACATGTCTCTTTCATGAATTTAGCATGTCAGTAATGGATGTTTGACGTTTGTATGCTAATAGAGAGGATTTAAATTTTTGTTTACAAACTGCATTTTAGTGTTCTTTTGGTGCGTATTATATTCCGTAGAACACAATAAAGCATTCAAAAGTGATGATATGCCGACATTGTTGTTAAATGCATTGGTTATTTTCACGTTGCTTTTTTCTAACGAGTAATATGGCCCCAAAAACCTTGTCAAAGTGCATCACAGATCATGATCCGTACAGTGAACCGTACAAATTATTGTAATTCCAAATGTACCTTTCTTGACGAAAGACATGACTTATGAATCGGTTATGCATATCATTAATAGATCCTTGACGCCTGTATGCTTCTGGAGAGGATACAAAGTTATGTTTTTAAAATGGATTTTTTGTTCTTTTTATGGCACGTATTGTATTCCGTAGAACGCCATGAAAGGATTCTTAAGTGAGGACTGACCGATATTTTTGTTAACAGTCAACAAACATCACTCAGATTTGATGCACAGATTAATTCAAATCGGAGAAATGCTCCAATGTAATCAAAAGACGTTGCAAGAAATTTTGGCACAAATGCCTGGCGACCGGAAGTGTGGCAGACATACATAGGCTACTAAAACGTCTGAAATGACACCTTAGTACTTCCCAGATAGCTGCAACTGAATGAGGGCTCGTTGTCAATCAGAGTTATTGACGCAGAGTGATGTCACATCCCGTACTTACAGATTACCTTTCTGATGTGAAAATGCAGACGTGACAGTGACCCTTTTCAATTTGCGATTTAGTCATGTTATTGTCAAAAGGCATCAATGAAATTTTGACATCTTCTGTGAAAATGGTTTATCTTTATTATTTGAAATTTTCAAGCCCCTATTTAAAATATTAATGGAGATATATAAAGTTACATGCCATTGCGGTTTAGAAGATCTGTTCAGTGTACACATGCATTAACACACAAACAATCAAGCACATTTATACAGTAACAGCTATGTTGAGCTCCCACCCCATAGCTGCCTAAACAACAAACATTTATCAACATTTTCTAAGATGGTTGTTTCCATTTGCTTTCTTTGTTAAATGTTAATACAGATCTTAATATAGGTAGTTTTAATCAATGCTCTCAAGCAAGAGCAAACAGATAAGACTTAGAGGGGGCAAGACATTCCATCTTTGTTATTTCATTAAACCCTATACTGTGGACCTTAATGAGACAATTCAAATGAGTACTTACTAAAAGCATTAAGTTTGAAGAGCATCTACAGATATTTAGCAGGGTCTTCCCAGGGCATAAGACTTTGGGGGCAATTTACCCATTACCTTCAAAGTTAGGGGGGTCATTTCTAAAATTATGGGTGTAAAATTGTATACAGTAACACTAAGGTACTTTTTCATTTTTTTTTTTCAAATTGTGACAATAACACATTATTTGTGTGTCATGGAAAACCCTGACCGCTTTATAAAAACAGCAATACTCTAACTCATCTAGAGTTCTGCTAGCAAAAGGTTCATGACAAAAGATTGACTAATTGCGGTTTAATGCCTCTTTCAACTGCTAAGGTCATATCGCTGCAGCTGGACCACCTACATAGTAACCATGTTACCATGGATTCCTGGTATTTCTCTCACCAGTACTACCACAAGTCCACAATATTCAATCCAAGCCTCTAACTGCTCTCTCTTTCTCACCCATTGGCGTGACACTTCTACGGCTTAGTGCGAAACGGTTGGAACTGCCTATATGTTTATCTATAGGCAGTTGCAACAGTTACTGTTTCACACTGCTATCGTCTCGTCAAATGTGGCAATGCATATTGGCCCAGCTCAATCTCGTTCATAATCTCTGGATTGACAGACTCTG
Source organism: Fragum sueziense (assembly GCA_963680895.1). Lineage (NCBI taxonomy): Eukaryota > Metazoa > Mollusca > Bivalvia > Cardiida > Cardiidae > Fragum > Fragum sueziense. The sequence continues at coordinate 43,105,297 of OY804601.1, read as the reverse complement.
ACATAATTAACAACTAAGCTATCTTGGCTTGGTAAAACAACAAAAGAAGATGTAGGCAACAAGACTTTGAGCCCCTGCAGTACAGGTTGACTACTATATACTCGCCTAAATACATACACCTTTTTTTTGAGTAAAAATTACAAAATTAACTACCAAGCAACTGAAAAGGGGGTAAAAGCATTCAAAATCTTTCATTTCAAATCCAAACTCTGTGTCTCTATGACACAATTCTAATGAGCAAACCACAACAGAGGATTTTAGCTACAGATAAGAGGGAGTAAAGTCTTTTCAAAATGTGATATTTCATTCATTATTTATAAATCAAACAATAATATATATGCAGTGTTTCATTTACCTGCGAGATCCGGGACATTTTCCTACCAGTTTTCCAGCACGGACCAGCAGGTCCCAAATTGTTTGTTTCAGCGAGACCCTGGTCTCACTAAAATTGAGGATTTTGTAAGGAAAGTAAGGAAGAGGTCTCATGATTGTTCTGCAGGTCCCATTGATCTGGGACTCAGTGAGACCCTGGGACCCATAAATCAAAAATTGTAAAATAATCACTGTATATGTTCTGAGTATTCATTTGAATCATCCTTGCAAGCAGTTAAAAAAAAATACCCATAACAAGGGGGTTTGGAATTGGAATAACAAACTAGACAGCCCTGGCGGTCTGGAAGCGCTCCACAGGCCTGATAGTTTGTCTTGTTGTATGCAATTTCAAAGGTTCAGGCTACACAAACAAGCAAGCTGAAAATACTTCAAGCAAGTAAGATGTTATGGTCAATAAAATTCTGTGAAAGTTATTGAATTGATTAATTAATAATAATGGTGGTAAAAGTGAAAATAAAGCCAAAAATGGCAATTTTTTTCAATTTCAAGGGCAAGTAACTCACGACGTAAAGTTCAGATCATGCTGAAAATTATACCAAGGCAAGATCTTATAGTCACAAACATTCTGTACAAGTTTTGTCTTGATAAGTCAATATTTGTAGTTGCAAGAGAGAAAACAAAGTCAAAAATAGAGCCGACAATGGCAATTTTGTCAATTTCAAGGGCACATAACTCATGATGTTAAATTCAAATCAGGCTGAAAATTAAACCAATGTAAGATCTTATGGTCACCAACATTCTGTACAAGTTTTGTCTTGATTGGTCAATATTTTTAGTTGCTAGAGCGAAAACAATATTTGTAGTTGCTAGAGCGAAAACAAAAGTCAAAATAAAGCCGAAAAATGGCAATTTTGTCAATTTCAAGGGCACATACCTCATGATGTAACAGTCAGATCTATCTGAAAATTACACCCAAGCAAGATCTTACAGTCACCATCATTCTGTCCAAGTTTTGTGTTGATTGGTTAATATATGTAGTTGCTGAAGTGAAAACAAAGTCAAAATAAAGCCGAAAATGACAATTTTGTCAATTTCAAGGGCACATAACTCATGATGTAAAATTCAGATCAGGCTGAAAATAACACACAGGCAAGATCTTATAGTGGCCATCATTCTATCCAAGTTTTTCCTTGATTGGTAAATATTTGTAGTTGCTAGAGTGAAAATAAAGTCAAAATGCCCATTTTTGACATTCAAGAGCAGATAACTCCAGACTTTCTACTTCAATCAGAATTAATTGAAGGAATCTGAGAGAGGGTCACCCATGTATCATTCCTGTGAAGTTTGGTTGAAATCCATCTAGTAGTTTTTGAGAAGAAAATTCTAAAGGAAAAGTTTACGGACGGACGGACGGACAGACGCACGCACGCATGCACGCACGACAGACACAGCACCATGACAATAGCCCACTGGCCTGTCGGCCAGTGGAGCTAAAAATGTCTGTATCGCACTTATAAATCTGTTGCTCTGGTTGAAATGAATGACATTGTGCATTTTCAAAAGCCAATAACCTCCCCTTATCTATAGTACCATTTTAACACATTTCTACACAGTGAAGCCTTCTGACACCCTTACAAGAAAAGGCTTGGGAAAACTTTGTAGAAAATAAAGAAATTACTTGTGACAAACAATTTCTTCATTTTTCCCAATGTTTTCTAACCCAAAATGGAAATACAAGTTTTAAAATTTCATCAACTTGAAAAAGTTGTTAGTCTGCAACATCTTTCAATCTGGACAAGCCAAAAATTTTGCCATTTGGGAAAGGGTTACATAACTTACCTGATGGAAATCGTTTGTCACAATAGCCACATTTATAGGGCTTCTCTCCAGTATGTATTCTGTTGTGTCGTTTAAGCGACTCCCATCGATTAAACCCCTTACCACACGTCTCGCAATGAAAGGGGCGCTCGCTTTTGTGTGTCTGTATATGATGTATATACTCCGATCTGCGACGCCTTGGATATGTCTTTCCACAGTCTTCACATTTATAACTGTCTGCCTTTTTCTCGTGGCCACAAACGTTAGACTTTCGGTGGCGGAGTAGAGTGAACGCTTGACGGAAATTGGCATTACAGTCCATGCACCTGTAAAAAGGTGAACTAAGCAAGATTTTCAGACATGCAAATGCATGTTGTTTGAATTCAGCAACATTTCCGTATCGCTTTTTGCACATACAACACACTAATGCTCCGTCTAAATCTCCGACTTCATTCATCACAAGCGACAGTTCATCTATAGTGTAGTCCAACTCATTTGATTTCATATTTCCTTCTTCATAAAATACTTTCTGTATTATCAAATTCGGGTCTTCCACCATTCCTGCGGCTGCCTGGTAATTACTGTCCATGAACATTGCTCCAGAATTTTGTATTTGATCCATGATGGTTTTGACATTTTTTTCCACATCCAATTTCACAGTTTCATCAATTCCTGTGTCTTGTTTTGATGTCCCTGATAGTGTATCCCAGTTTCTGTATAAATCAGCAGTATTCACTGTGTTTTCCAAAGCTTCAGATTCATTAACCATTCCACCAAAAGTATCAAACGTATCTGGTTTAAAATCATTGCCCTGAGATTCTGCACCATCCATACTTCCAGTTTCAGGATCACTCTCAACCTCCGTCTTTACAACTATGTGACCTATCTCATCTGCACTTTGCTCTTGATCTTGGGTGTTTAAATTTTCCGGACCAACATTTGTGGTATCCATGTTAGTTTGTTCGAGGTCTGATTTGTTGTTACCAATGTCTGGTAACACATTTGTGGCATTTACATCAGGCTTTCCAAGCTGTTGCTGTTTTACAATATCCAGTAAAAAATTTGTGGCAATAAGGTTAGACTGCCCAAGCTGACTAGATCCCGCATCGAGATTTGGTGAATCATTTGAGGCGGTCATGTTTGAATCTCCATCCCCTTGCTTATTTACACTATCCGGTACAACATTTTTGGCATTAGACTGTCCATCCCCTTGCATGTTACCCTTATCTGGTACACCATTCATGTTAGAATCTCCAAAACACTGCTTAGTAACATTATCAGATTCAGCATCTGTCCTATTTTGGCCAACTTTTTCCTTGTTTGCACTATTTGGCACAGCATTATTGACGTTCGTATTTTGCTGTACAAGTGGAATAGATCCTGTACCAAATGGAACAAATGGAACGATATTTTGTTTCTTCTTTTTGTTTGGAGCCATCCTTTCAAGTTGTTTTTGTTCATCTGAAAATAAAGTAAACCCAATACATAACCAGAATATTAAGATATGCATGTTATTTCAACTTCAATTTCCGAAACAAGTTGATTTTGACTTCCATTATGATGATCTTTTTCACTAAAGGATGTTCATGTGTTATAATTTGTAGATTATCTTTTTTTTTGTTAATTTTGTCATAAGGAAACAGGTTTTGGAGCCAAAAGTTGCTTGCTAACTTATATCAAAGTTGTTTCATTTCATCCCATTAACCCTTTACCAAAACAAGAAGTGGATTTGATGTCCATAATAGGAAATCATGCTTGGGAAAACATTGAGGTAAAAGAAGGAAAAGCTGATAACTAGTTTTTTCTCATTTTGTTTAAACATTTTTTGTTACAGTTTTCACAAACCAGACCTGACGCAAACCCTTTCTTTCTCAGTTATAAGTTGCAAAATGGCTGGGTGGGAAACATTGAGACATGCTTCCAGTTGATCTGACTTCCCTTTCTTTCTCAGAGTGCATTTTGTTTGAGAAAAGTTAAGCCTTTAACCCATTACCAAACAACAAAATTTCAGACTGGTCCAAATTCAAAGGTGTTGCAGACAACAATTTCAAGTGCATGAAAATTAAATGTCTTGGACTTTTTGTGTAGAAAACATTGTGGGAAATGAAGAAATTGCAATTTCTTCATTTTCCACAATATTTTCCAAATCCTTTTATATTGTAGGGCGTCAAAAGGCGTCATCATGTGGGAATGGGTTGACAATAGGGAATGATTTATCCAGTTAACAATGACGTAATTTCGGACAAACAAAGAGTATTCCGTGGGTGTTGTTATAAAATCTTGTAACTACTGCTTGATTTAAGCCTTAGTTACGAGATTCTATAACAACACCGACGGTTTATCAAAACATACCGGTAAACCTGGTCTTTAGCACAAAATTCATTGCCATTACCTATTATTTTTCTGTAGATCCATCCATTGAGAGAAAACAATGATTGTATAGCCACTTCTTGTTTCCCAGTGACCATGAGGCTGATTTTGTATGGCATCATCTCGTAGGGCTCGGTAACGAAGCCTATCCCTGCCACGGCCATCTTTGCAATCAACCTGAAAATATAAATTTTAAGGTTTTTTTCAATAAGTACTACACTACCAGTGTCAGCCTTATTTAACCTTTTCCCAAATAAGAAAATATTGAATTTGTACCTCTAGTTTTTGCAAGCAGCCCTCTATATCTCTTATAGAAGGGGTAACTGGTGGAAGTAGGAGAGATCGCCTGATTATTCTGAGCACGTCCCAAATCTCGTAAGGGTTTAGGTTTTGAGGAACATGGGGAATGAATTTGCCGGAATCCTGCAATCCCCTGGCGCCGCCTAGGCACAACACTGAAAATCAATTTCTTGTCTACAAAATGTTGAAAGCGAAATGTTTCAGTGTCGAGTAACTAAAGTTCTTGGGCATACAGGTTAGTCATCCCGTCACACATTCCCAAAGAAATTTGCCATCAAAGTGGTCTATCCCTAGTTGCAATAATGTAACCGAAACCTAGTCGAATTTTGATCACATTTACCACTACCCATCATCATGATAGTGGCTACGATATCGCAGCTAGTCTAACCCGTATGTCTTAAAAAATTTGGGAGCTCGACACCTCTTTCGGTCCGGAAAATTTAAGTCTGACTGCTACAATGGTTCAAAGTTGAAATTTCCATCGAGGTTTTGCTTCATGGACACTCTAACGTTCAGTCGATTTCAAGATATGAGCACGAAACCCAGATCAAAAATCAAAAAGGTTTTGGTTACATTATTGCAACTAGCTCTCGGTTAACGAAAGATTGGACAGATTATCTGTTAATTTGAAAAAGTTCCACCGTATTTTGTGAGAGAGGAGTGACGATCAGATTGAATGTACAAAAATGCCTTGTGATAAAGAATAATCTAGATCGTGCCAAGGCTCAAATTACGGACGCCTGTGTTTCATGTTAGCTACAAAATCGGGCAATATTGTCCACTTGGAAAATTTCACCAACCTGACTCAAGAAAATGTGTTTTCCACTTGTTTATGTTTTATCTTGCCGAAATTAAGGAAGATGGCGGACTCGTAGAGTCAAACCAAAAAACCACCATCATCAAGTTTTTGGCTACGATATTGCAGCTAGAAAGTTGAAGTTGATTAATTGACTTTCCTGAATTTTCTGCATGACTGAGCGTGCACCGTTTTATTTTATTGTCAAAATTTGCAGCATTGTTATTGCATTTAGACGCCTTTGCTATGACTAACAAAACTTTTATAACATTCTATAAAATTTGACAATAGGAATACTTGAAAACGAGTAAAATATACCGATAAAGGACTGTATTTAATGATGAAAACGATGCTTGAAGTGGTCTTCACGAAACTTCTGACGCTGAGCGTGTATCTTACTTGTCATGAGAAATACTTTACCCTCCCTCACATGCATGTCATTATGGTGGCAGTCCACTCATATTGGCTCACATACCATTCTATGTCAAATCACTCTTTTCAACACATTATCACAACTAATACAACATCAGGTTAAACCAAAATACGCATCAAATGGCAAAGATCTATTAATTCTCTTTGGAACTTTAAATAAACGGACCGACGTTAAAGGGGCCCATTCTAGGTTTTTATGCTTCCGAACTGTTCGGGAACTCATATTTGTGCATGGAAAAACAATTTGCAATGCATAAAAACCTCAAACACGGCGAATAACCACCTTTCCTTTGCTATAGATTAATCCTTTACAAACGTGTTTACACATTCTATTTTTACTTTAAAACGAGACAAGGTCAATGTCAACGAGACACACCTCCGGGGTATTTTAAAACACACCGTACAACCGGCTGTGTCGATGACTGTGACCTTATTTGCGAGGGATACGTGGAAATCTTTATTTTGTACAAACACTGAACATTTATACGCGTATTTATCAACTGTAGAATACCAAAGAACCTTTTCGTTAATTTATAAAAGTAAATTCATTTGACCTACCATGCACATGACATCAGATGCCGAATCTGTCTTCGCAAACTTTCGACGCAGTCGGTTGTACGGTGTGTTGAATCTCGCTGAGCGCAGATGACGTACCTCTGACGTAATTGATTTTTGAAGGTTGGGCATAATGTAGCCGTTACAAAACAAAAACAAGGACAATAAAAACGGGCTGCACGTTATTAATTGACTTGGATTTTAATACTTAATACAGCTAGATGAGCGCTAACAATGGACGCAAGTGATCTACCCCTTCAGGTTGGTAATTTCATACGTTATTTCTGGTTTGTAATTATATTGTGCCATTTGCATTTTCGACAGCCTAGCTGGCCCCCTTTAACTGATGGAAATTCTCACAATCTCCAGTCAAACAAACATACCATTATAAACATACCATTATAATTTTTCACGCCAAAACAAAGACAGGGGAAAGGTTATCGCGTTTATCCCCGCTCTAAAAGACACAAACGATGGATTCTGACTCAAAGATGAGAAGACATATCCCTCAAAAGCATCCAATAAAAACCTTACCTCTGGAGGTCTACGGGAATTAAATCTGTCATGACCTGTGACAAAAGTATATAGAAGATCCGGATGCATAATTAAGGTAAAGGTGATCTGTGATTGGACTTTTTTTCACCGGCATTGAACTTTATTTATTTATTTATTTATTTGCAACTAATTCTATCCTTTTTCACTTTGAAAGCCAAAAAAAGAATGATTTTGAATCATTTTGGTTAATTTTTGCCGCATAAATAGATTGGTATCTTTCTCTGAATTGCATGGGACACTAGCTCCGCAGAAAGGATGATCTCAAAATTGGGATCAAAAGTCATAGAGAAAAGGATTCATGCCATTCTGCAAATATTTTTGTGTGTATGAATGAATGTTCTTTAATTTAAGGTAGGTCGGGTCATTATTGCAAACTCGTGGACTGAGCTATGAACCAAAATGCTATAATGGTCGCCTATGTAAAACTATATGCTTCCCCTACACCTGGACAGGAATGCGTCTCTGTTACATGATGAACTCACATCATTCATTCACAGAGTAGGCTAAAGATGGTCGTTTCTTTTAAAAAGAAAAAAAAATCAGCATCCCACGAACAAAAAAGCTACACCAAGTGACTTAAAGTGACATTTCACGATCATTTTACATAAATTTTACTTTTAATCTATTTGAAAGAGCATGTTTTCTTATGAAAATTCTGAAACTTTCAAGCCAAAATATTGAACCGTTCATGAGAAATATATATATTTGTGCTAAAACTAAACAAATTGTTGTGGACAACAGTTCAGATTTATATAGAATTTGTCATTTCTATCTCAACTTTAAAGGCGTACTTTTCGCATATAAATAACAACTTCAAAAAACTGATAGCATTTCTACGCATTAGAATAAACAATCTTTGCATCAAGACATACTTTAAAAAATGAAATGAATGTGAAATGTCTCTTTAAGGTAGAATAATTCTAATGGATATTTACTATTGTCGTACATTTTCGACAAATGTCGACAATTTCCGTATCTATTTTCAGCATCAGTATTGCTAAATATAGCAACAGTGTTGCTAAATATTACTTCCCTTTGTAAATGAAATTCCCCGAATACACCCCGAATATCTTTTTCTGGTATGATTCTCCGTTTAACATCAATTTTTCAGAGACATTTTTTCGTGTAATTTTATATGATTTTGATTGATATCATCAGTTTGTAAGTGATTAGAAACTTTGATTTTAATTAAACTGCCTATTTAGGAAACTAATTGTAGTATGTATAATAGTCCTTTCTTCCTTTAGTACAGGCTGGCTCAATATAACGAGAAACCCTACAGTTGAAGACACATACATGTATTCTAATGAAATCTATGATGTGGTTATCAAACGCCTATCGTTTGAGAACGACGCGTGGATCAGATCATCATTGTTCAGACTTTCGCACTCGATTTTCATCACTTCTTCGCCGGCGATCCTTATTTGAATGTGCAAACTCGTTGTCAGTTAATTGTAACGTGGTTTGATCCGTGATTTGATCCTTTCTTTTAGATTCTTTTTCCATTTAAGTCCTTAGATTCCATATGCAATCCAGAAGAAGTGGTATAAGGAAGCTGTTATAAACTATAAAAAAGATTAAGTACAATTTTGTCTTTGCATTACTTTTTACAAATAGCGATGTTCAATTGGTTACTAGGTAAAGGGTTAAAATGGTGAAAGTCATACGAAATCACAACTGATATGTTATCATTTGCCAACTTCTGAAAGTCTAATACAACGTTTGGGTTTTAGTTATAAGCATATAATTAGATATGGGCTACGGTACCCTGGGGCATTGACTTCTTTTGGGAAAGAAATAGTGCGTTCGAAAGCATAAGGGTACTAAGAATTACCTTTATATATTTTCAATTTTTGACGGATAAAATGTACATATGTGGATTTTATCGTATTCCTACACATATAAGAATAATTTTGATATCGGTTTTAGAGAGTGCGCGAACTTATTTCTGGCACTGTCAACATTTGTTTCAGAGACATAAATTTCAAACTAGGAAATAAAGAGGCTTTAATTTTAAATAAGCACGCAATAATTTAACAAAAATATCTCTCATATGCGCACAAAGGTCATATCATTTCACATCAGACGATGGGTAAACATGTTTTTGATAATAAAAACCAAAATCTAAACACATGTAATGTGTTTATGTCCAAAATTCAGATACTGTTTTGCTTTGAGTGGTGGCCGCCATATTGGAATTTTGCAAGTTGGGGGTGGGATAAGGGAAAATCAAATTTCTAGTAAACCTCTGGACGAATTTCTGTCATATTGCACTTATAGATGTCTAATATAATTTACTATCAGGCAGAAGTGTTTGTCACCCCAATTTCTAAAGTTGCCATTAGGCGTATTCTACATTAACACAAAAAAAGTCATTTTGTGCACATATATTCAGCAAAAGAGCTAACGCATCACTTTTTAAAATTGCATAACTTCTTTATGGTCAGAGATTTAGATTTATAATTTGGCATATGTATATCCTACAAGTTTCTGCATTCATCCATAAAACTATTTCTAAGTTTTCTCTTTTATGTAGCCGCGTCATACAAAAAGGGGACCAAAACAGTTTTTGGGGTTGTGCAACTTGTGATCTTTTTCAATCATTTTTGTTTGAATTGATTTTGAAAGCTGGTTTATAGTGGGATTTAAGTCTGAAAAAATTAAATCCTTATCTAACGTAATCAGGGCTGTTCGCGGACAACGAAGCTCGCATAGATGCACCTTTTCAAAAGAAAATGTCATTTTTTCAAGGGCAAGGTCACAAGGTCAAATTTTATGGTCTCGGTGAAAGGTCTTGGTAGGACCTGTCCATGTGTGAAACATCAAGAGTGAATCGTATACAGTTCATAAGATATAGACCGATACGTTTTTGTCTACGCAACCGACGTCGCCGTCGACGCTAACAATGAAACCAACGTCACTAGTGATGAGACGTTACCTCTGCGGGAGCTAAGTATGGGCCCACAAAAGTGTTAAAGTCGTATGTTTGTTTTAAGAAATGGTAACTTTTCCACACAGGATCTCTTTCAGCCAATACAAAAGGTTTGAAAGTTATGCATGAATTTCCAATTGTAATAAATTTTCAGAATTTATGAATTTTAGAATTAAGGTTGTCCTTAATAAAAGTTAAATATTTCAAAAGAGACTGTAGCATTTACTGTGGAATTTTAAAGGCTACTTATCAAATGGTGGCAGTCGGCACATGCAAATTTTGAATGCATTCTGTAGCTTCGTTAAAAAAATATTAACAAAGATCTGAGTGATGCGTTAGCAGTTTTGCCGAGTATATATACAAATCTCTTTTGCAGTGTTATTTGATATCTTTCCATTTTTTTCACTCAGTCCGATAAAGGATAAATTTTCAGAATACCTGAATTTTCAGAATACCTGAAAATTCAAATGAATGAACGAATGAATGAATCTGGTCTTGTAGATCTACATGTTCACTGATTATTCCAGTTTATGGCAATTTCTTGTGCTATTTATTAGGCACATCACAAATCGTCGGGTGTCGTTTATAAACGCAGCAAGCATGTTCAGCAAATTTGTTTTTTGAGCGTTTGCGGCGACCTATCCAATAAAATGTTTACAAGTTTATACAATACATGTATGCATTATTCTATGAACACTTCCCATTTCTAAAAATGGAAGCCTTACAAATATTCAAGAAGTAACAACTTGTGTAATATACTTAAATACCGACATGTTAGTAAAAGAGTTCCTTCTGTAATTTTGATTAACAATAACGTCTTAACCCATTACCAGACGGCAAATTTTGGACTATTCCAAACTGAAGAGTGTTGCAGACGACAATATCAAGTTGATGAAAATTTGAAAATCTTTCCATTTTTGGTTAGAAAACATTGTGGTAAATGAAGAAATTGCTTGTCACAAGCAATTTCTTCATTTTCCACAATGTTTTCCCAAGCCTTTTTTGTAAGGGAGTCAAAAGGCGTCAGTGTGCAGTAATGGGTTAACAGACAAGCTTCGATTTCATTAGATCTGGTTGATCATCAATGTGTAACCGAGTGCGTGATCGATATTATGTACAGTCAAATCTCTCTATGTCGAACGCTGTATACAATTTCCGAGCCTTTTTATTTAACCCTTTCCCAAACGACACAATTTCAGGGTGCTCCAATTTGAAAGATGTTGCATACGACAAAATCACGATTTAAAACCATTGGATTTTTGTAAAATATAGCATAGAAAATATTGAGGCCAACGGAGAAAATGCTGATTATCAGCATTTTCTTCTTTTGTCTCAATGTTTTCCAAAGCCTTTTCTAATAGGGACGTGAAATTCAGGTCTTGTTTGGTAAAGAGTTAAAATCATTAAATCACCCAATTATGGCGTTCTCGAAAGTAATTTACAAACAAATTAATGAAACAATCAAACACAATCAGGTAAAAATCAATATTCGATAATCGATAAAGGTTAACACCTGTGTTGATTGCTCGAGTTGACGGGTCGACAGGTGTGAAAAACTGGCTTGATTGCAATTGTCATCATGTATGTGCGAGGTTCGTCGTACAGAGGTGTGGATGTGTGATTGGACTTCGAAATTGGTTCGACGTAAGGAGGAAGTTCGTGCAAGAGAAAACGACCTATAGAGGTTGAAAAATATAGAAATAAAGAGCAAAATAATCGGGACTTGAAAATTACTTCGACGTAGGGAGAACTTCGGCTAAGGGACGTTCGACATAAAGAGATTTGACTGTATGTACACTTATTGGATTTGTAAATTAACAAAAGTTACGCAATAGATGGCGTCACAAAATAGTTCTAATTTGATCGAGTAACGACAGAGTTTTAAAAAATCGACATGAGCGATTATAAACTTGATAGAGAAAATTCCACGGGTAACCAGTTCCCGCAGCAAATATATTTCAATGGATTTTTGCCCGGTCTTTTCCCATATCTTCCTATTTTCTTTACAAATGTCACATTGGTCATTTACAAATGTCAAATTCACTCGCAAAATGTTATTTTGATATCAACATATCGAATATTTGAGTTAATTTTAAAGACATTTTATGGCAAAGATAAGATTTCTAAATGGTAAAATATCCCAAGGAGACAACCAGGAAATAGATATTGTAGTGCGTAGATTTGGCGCCAGGAAGTATCCGATGATACTTTTGATCTTGTACAATGATCATATCAGGACACTCTCACCTCATTTCGCCTTTGTACAGGACTGCGGAAGATTGTGAAAAATAACGACAGAGTACAGGAAGGTTTGAAAAAATAGGCCTAGTCCCATTTTAATTTGATCAATAGGCTACTTAATTTCAAGAGCACTGCTGATGCAAACAGAATAATTTATTCTTTCGCTAATGCATAAAAATCATAATAAATGCCACAGTTAAACAGTAATAAAATATGTTATCCATCGGTAGACCACGATTCGTGGTCTCCAGTTGACTCAGACCGTTGCAGAGATGATAAGTGATAGCAAAGAACGACCACTCTGTTGGGAGAATGTGATCAGGAAATATTTGAAAACGTTGGATTTTGTTGTTTTTGTTGTTGTTTTTACATTAATAAAGGAACATTAATTTCTTACATCAACCCCTCCTGAAGTTCAAGAGATATTGCATCATTTCATTTGTTTATCATTTTATTATGCTCCCCGAAAAAAACACTTATTCCGGGAGCATATAATAGATTCACAATTAAACGAGAATAATTTCAGTTGTTTTGATAAAGCAGTTCAACTGTAATTATTCTCGTTTAATAGCAAATCGATTATAATCCGTCTATGAAGGCTCTTGTTTTGGGGTGCTCTCGTGAAATGTCGGTCACGTGAATATTTCAATTTTTTAAGTTTCGATTCGCTTTAAAACTTTGCTTTTCCGATATGGGTTATTCTTTAACATTACCTGTATTATGCACCCAGTAAAAATATAAATAAATGTACATACAAGACAAGATGTTATTTTTCAAAGATCTTCAGAAAAGTTCATCGTATCTGAGACATTTTTTCTCAAATGCCAAAGTCGTGAACCAAAAGGCGATTTTTTGATAAAAATGTAACGTAAACTTGTCTTAATTTTGAAGACCTTTTGTGGGGAAAAGATAACATTTCTAGTTAAGAAAAATGTTTTCAAGATCTTGTAAACTGATGAATATGATTCGAATCTGTCTGTGGTTTTCAGTTTTAACCTTTTCCAAGGCGACACGATTTGATCAGAACTGCTGTAAAATGATATTCTTAGCCAATTATTAGAGGGAAAAAGTTTGGACTAAATTCCAATTTGAAAGTGTTGCAGACACTTTTAAAACATTTCCAGTTTTTGGGTTGGACAACATTTTGGAAATAAAGGAATTGCTTGTAACAATCAAATTCTTAATCTTTCACAATGTTTTCCAAAGCTTTTTTCTTAAGGGGAGTCAAAAACGGTCAGTAAGTGGTAATGGGTTGACAGACGCCATATATATAGTTATTATGTACGACATAATTAATGATATACTTAAAGTCTTAAAGTAACTTAACCCATTACCACACAGTGACTTTTTTGACTCTCCACAAGACAATGGCATTGGAAAATATCCCACCATGTTTTCTGTGTAAAAAGACCAAAAAGTGTAAAATTTCATTCACTTAAAATTGTCATCTGCAACGTCTTTGAATTTGGACAGGTCAAAATTTTGTTGTTTGGGAAAGGGTTAAAGCCTGGGAAACGTAAACGAAAATGCCGGACAGGAATCAAAGCAAATGTAAGAACTTAGATTAATCCAGCCGAAAAAAAATAATAAAACAAAAGATAAATGACCTGGCAGAGCATCTCTAGCTAAAAGCTAGGGATGTTCTGTCAGGTCATTTATTGCGAGCTACGAGTATAATAGGCCATAAACGGTCGTTTGGCCAAGATATAAAGATAAACATTTTCCAAGCAGCAACATCATAGCCAGGTACATATAAACAAATATGAAAAGTTTGCATTTTTAGTATAGAATATAATTATGGAAAGGAGAATTTGCTGGTTATGAGTAATTTCATCTTCTCGCTCTTTTTCCCCCAAAACAATCATTGGTAGAAATGTCAAAACCACTAATTATTTAAAGATTAAATCTGGTTATCAAACCACAATACAATTCTGACTGCGACATACAGTTTATAGGATTATATAATATATATTTAAAAAGCCTCATTTTTCTAACAAATTTCAAAGTACCGAAAGCACTGATAGCTGCTTTGACATTATCGATTTTCTTAATAAGCGAAAGACGTTAACTTTGTATGCGAGGACTTTAAGGCAAAGTTCGAACCATACACCTTAATGGTATGGGAGAAAACTAGTGTAGGAATGTCACACTGACTTGTAGGCGTAACGGGACCTATTGTACAACTAAATGTAGTTAAATGTAGCGATGGGTTGTTTCCATGGTAGGATTGCAACCAACATTCCCGCAATTTCACTGCACATTTTCGGGCCATGCTTGCGACAGGACCAAAGATATGCTGCCTATTATGTATTCAGTGCTAATTAATTGTAGATTGGTGCTAAAAGCGCCTTTAACTCATTTTTAGTATGGGGAAAATGAAGCTGGTCGTTTCTTCTCCCTTTATACTATTTTATTTTGGTTTGAAACAGGTGATTTACACAAACCTCAGAGGTTTTTAAGGTGTGGTGGATATTTTAAACATACAGGAAAATCATGAGATTATTTTTTTCTTCTCCGCGATAAGATAAACTCGAGTCGGTTAGGTATAACCAAGCATATGAGTTCAACATTTTCTGCGATAAATTGTTGTTGTTGTTGCTGCTGTTGTTGTGTCACGTGATTCCCCACCTACTTGATGTAGATCCGTGGTGATCATTTATGTGTTATCTTATATATAACGTCGCTTTTCAACGAAAACCTCTTAACTGCAGCTTGTTTTAAGGACGTTCGCGCCTATGCACGTCAAAAAGGGCGGTCTCTCAGAAATGCATTATATTCAGACATATTTTAGATAAATATTTCGTGACTTTGTTTCTGCTTTTAGTTTTCCGATTTATCACCTGTCCTGTAAGTTACAACGCCACCTAGCGGCATACCGTAAAACGTCAGTTTTTCGACGTTTGCGGCCTATAATATTCCGACAGGGGACCCATTTCATATGAAAAATACATGTATCGATTAATCTTTCAATTTACATTTCAAAACATGTCTTATAAATGTCGAAATACGCACGTATTTTTGACTACGGACGTTTTCTGAATACAACCCAGAGCGAATAAAATCCCGAAAAAACGCTTACGGACGGCGTTTGAACGTTCACAGACAAAAAAATCGAACGATGACCCCATACTTTCATTGTTTTAAATTATTCTCGAATTAAAAACGAATAGTTTAAGCCAATAAAAACGGGAAGTACTCTCGTGAAGTGTTTGTCAAAAATCGCGTTGAAATTAGATTACACGCACAGAAAGTGACGTTTTGAATGGCGTATTTTATGTACGTCGACGTCATACTTTAATCGGAACGTCACATGGATAAATTGACGAATTTTTACTGAATTGTTGAACATATAAAATAATATTTATATATAAAAAAAAATGTTATTTTTGAACTGCAGTGTATTTTGTGCTAAAACAGACTGGGTTCACCGTTTTGTTATGATAAACTGTCGGTGTTGTTATAAAATCTCGTAACTTCATCTTCAATCAAGCTGCATTTACAGGGTATTAGAGATTTACGAATTAGTACGAAATGGAATACGAATACGAAACCGAAATAATTTCACGGGGGAGAGGGGGCATCTCAGTATGCGTGAGGATCGTTCCTGTTCTTCTTTTGTTCAGCGAACTTGTCTAAATTCGGAAGTCATTGGTTCAAGCCCTACGCTGTCTTTCTTTTTTTTTCTTTTTTTTTCTATTTATTATATTGGTATATCCTTTGTTGATATATAGCACTACAATATACTAAGTGAGACTTCACATGCATAGCTTTGTTTGATTTGTATATTTCCTTCACAATTTCATCGAACGAAGCGAAATTTTGACTGTCGAGAGTGTGGGATTATACAAGCTGCATGGGACAATTATGCAATCTGCAAATTAGTTACGAAAAACCACGAGATCTGCCTTCAGTGGCGTTTGATCCTGCTCTAAACGATGACCGATCCCAAAGAAAACGGACGAATTCAATACTGTCTGAGTGTGCTCGATTATACGTCGAAAAATCCGTGTCCGTTCTTGGAAATTTCATGTGTTTGGCGTGATTCATCACTGAACAAATGCTCTCTCAACTGGCGGATTCGTCTATCCCACATAATCTAACAACGTGTGTGTCCAGTATAAGGCCAATTGGCTCGAAGTCGTCTGGTCACTTTTTGGGCACTAATTGGTCAGTTATATTTACCAATCTGTTCCTTACGCGAGACGTGCGGATTCTATTTCTTGATTCTGAGTATTGACTCACCGGTGTCACTGTGCATGTCGAAAAAAGCTAAGTAATCATCTAGGAAAAGGCAATAAGTCGTGTATGCATAGCGGAAAATGCGATGTTTGATATCGCTTACTTGAAATTTATTGCTGGTAAGAAAATCTATTCAAAATCCTTACCTGACTAAACCTTTGTCATAATTTTTGCATGGTTGACAAATATCACTTAAATACAGACCATGCCAGTAAACGAAACCACAGTCTGGACATTTGGTTTCAATACCAAATCTAGGCATCTCGCGTTTAAAACGTCTGAAATCTTCATCGTGTCTAAATTTTGCAAGCTTGTTGGTAACGCCTAGTTCGATGAATAGTGTGCAATGAGTTTGAGTTTCACATGCAGCATCACCGGCTCTGGTGATCAGTGAAGCATTACAAAATTAACGTTAAAATCTAAGTCAAAGTAAGGCCTGAGTAATGTTCTTACGGTATAATCCTTATATTTCGACTTATTCCTTGACATCTGTAAGTCCAAGCATTTTTAAAGTACCGTTAGATCCAATATCGCCTGTTTCCGTAACAACGGAAATAATTTAGCGTGCTCAGATTTCCGGGGAATATTTTAAACATTTTTTGTGAAAGCGTTTCTAAATTGTATGAAGGTTTGGTAAAAATCCCAACGAAAGTCAAAAATTCAAAATTTAAGGGCAATGAAAATTACTTCCCTTTAAATCGTCTTAAAATAATTTAAAATCGTCGATTCGCACAATACAGATTTCGTTTAATAACTTACTACCCAGGCCTTACCTTAATGACATACAACAACACGGGTGGTAAACAGAGAAACTAGCTCCAAAAAGAGTCAACGGTATTTCGTTTCCTCGTGACATCCGGCCTCTTCCGAGGTAGTTGCATAGAGCGAAAATCTGTAAACAAAAGTAGGTCACGAATACAATTTTCTACAATTATTTCTTTTACAACGAGTTTTTGAAAAATCTGGCGATGCTGTAATATGAAAAAATGGTTGAAGTTTGTTGTGCACGAGAATGTACGGTGTTAGGAAGCAGAGTTTGAATACAATCGTTGAAAAACATTTCAAAATCGAAAGTAAAAACTTTTTGACTTTCGATTTTGGAATGTTTTTCAACGATTGTATTAAAACCCTGCTACTAATACCGCATACTCTCGTGTACAACAAACTTCGACCATACCTTTATATTACAGCATCGCCGGATTTCTCAAACAGTCGCTTTAAAAGAAATAATTTCAGAAAATGTGTTCGTGACCTACAAATTTTCGCTCTATGCAACTACCTCTTTTTGGAGCTAGTTTCTCTGTTTACCACCCGTGAACAAAGGCGTGTAGAGGGATAAATTTTATACTGAACGACATCAAAACGTCTCGCAGAATTTGTATATAACATTTTCATTTCACGCATTACGTAATCTCAAGAGAGATACATTGCATTTATGACCTAACTGTGCATGATAAAGATGACCATTTTCACCTTCGAAAGTCGTGTATCACATGCTTCAAAATAATTATTTAAGCATTTATTGTTGCACTGAGGATAGATTTATACAACTAAAGAATACTTGCATGTACAAAAATATACACGGAAATAAGATTATGCTAGAAGTATTGGTCAGTATATAAATTCACTGACTAACACCATTCACAAACAAAAAAAACACGATTTCCGTCTTCCTGCAAACAAACTTTGTCCGTAGTGGAAAGGCTGGGCAAAACATTAAGACAGAAGAAGAAATTGCCGAAAACCGGGATGTTCTCGTTTTTTCTCAATATTTTATCGTCTATTAAATACAATGTTTCTGCCTTTTTGAAAGACATCTATGCCGTTTGCAACACCAATTGATTTAGTTTGATTTATTGGGGATTTACGCCGTTTTCAACTGATATGGTCATATCGCGGTGGCTGTAGCAAATAACCATGGATTCCTGTTGTTTATCATACCAGTAATACTACTAATTACTACTTATTGATTTGGACTACCCTAAGACTGTCGACAAGCAGACAGTGCATTGGTCCTACCTACCCTACGCATTATTACTAAAAAGTGAAAGTAAAGCAATGTTGCAACCCTGACCTTTGACCTTGGTCAAACAACAATGTAGCACCTCCTCCAGCAGTGGTATAAAGTTACATGGTACTTGGTCAAACAGACAACAAGGTGGGTGTTGATAGGATTTGTTGTTATCAGCATTTTATTTTTTGTCCCGATGTTTTTGCATGTCTATTCTATTACTGATGACGAAATCGTGTTTTTGTGCTTATCAGCATTTCACTAATTTGTCTCAATTTTGTTTCATGCGTTTTCTATTATGGACGCCAAATCCATTTTTTCCAAGTCACTTAGAGGCAAATATGAGTGACCCGCCACCATATTCCAAGTATACTGATACATCCCCTTGATTTCATTTCCATTTCCATTTCGTATTCCATTTCGTACTAATCCGTAAATCTCTTTTAGAATGACACCGTCGACATACTTTTGTTTGTCCGTTTAAATGCCAATGTTTACTTGAATGGGCATATAATTATTCAATAATTCTATTATTGAAGGAATGAATAAACACTATTTTAATTCGTGAAATTGTGAAAGTAAAAAGGCCCGGTCACATACGATTCCACGGCCGTTCCGCGGCCGTATCACGACTAAAATGAATCACCCGTGGGATGGACACTCTTGGACGCGATGCGGTAGTGGTACGGCCGTGCTATGGCAGTGATATGGACGTGGTAGGACGCGGAATGAAATGTAAATTATTTTGGACATAGTAAAATTTTTTGAACTGCACAAAAATTTTACCGCGGCCAAACCACGACTGACAGACGTGGTGAGGCAGTGGAACGGACGCGGAATGGCCGCAGAATGGACGTGATAAGCAGTGCTCCGGCAGTGCTATGGACGCTGACAGACTCGGTAAGACGCGGAAGTTAAAATTTATTGACAAACGCTAGAATCGGCTACTCTTGCATCTATTTACGGGAAAATGTCTTAACTCGGAGCAACAGTAACAAGAAAATGGGCCCCTCCCTTACATGTAACTAACTTTTTAAGTGATATTTCACCTTTTATCTTAAATTTACTTATACATGTATTTTTATCTGAAAGAGCAAAGTTTCTTATGAAAATTCTGAAAATTTCAAGCCAAAATTTTGAACCGTTTACGAGAAATTAATATCTTTGTTCTAAAATCAAACAAATTAATGTGGACAACAGTTAAGATTTATATGGAATTTGTCATTTCTGTCTCAACTTTAAATAATAGATAACAACTTCAAAAATCTGATGCATTAGAATAACTAATCTTTGTACCAAGACATACTTTAAAAAAAATAAATTGAAATGTTATGTTCCCATCTTTTTTGCTAGCTTGCTCGACAACTTTTCGATGAAACCCGACCAATTCATCGATTACATATCGAATTTGGTCGACATGGGTTATAAAAATTGGTCGGGGTTATCGAGCGTGATCTACGCCGCTCATGCTTCTTACTTGGTTGTATGTAATATCAAAATATTCGTTGGAGATCGCGTAGAAAATTGATCGGGAAGCCATTTTTAGTCGGGTAGAAGATACATGTATATCTGATTAAGAATTAATCGTGTCTGGAGATTGAGTGTGATGGAGTTGATTTATTATTGTTAAATATTGGATTAAGATTTTAAAGTCGAACGAAAATTCAATACTTACATAATGCTTTTTAATGACTTAGAAAGTGGACAAACATATAACAATATGAACTGGGCTTATCATATAAGATGCATTCTTAACGAATGTGGTCTTCATTTTATATGGCAAAACCAATTCAACTTACAAATTGATTTTAATATAATAAAACAAAGATTAATTGATATGTATCACCAAAACTGGTATTCTTCTATCAATTATTCAAGAAAATTGGATACTTATTCACTCTTCAAACACACTTTTCATTTTGAAAATTATCTTGATTACATATCAAACACAAAATTCAGATCAGCACTGACAAGATTTAGAGTGTCCTCCCACGACTTAGAAATTGAGCGGGGAAGACATCTAAATATTGCCAGAAATGAACGAATTTGCAAATATTGTACTTCTGGCATGGTTGAAAACGAATTCCATTTTTTACTAATTTGCCCAAAATTTGTTGATTTGAGAAAAAATACATCAAAAGATATTATACTTGGTCTACTATTCAAAAATTTACTAACCTCCTTACAGTTAATTCGAAAGTACAAACAAGAAATCTGGCAAAATTTGTTTATTATGCATCTCAAGAAAGAAAATAGCATAATAATCCATTTACATTGCTACAATTTTTGTTCTTCTGTTAATTCATTCATTACGTATATGTACTTGTTTGATACTTAACTGCATCCTTAACTGCATCCCGATCGGCTCGACTTAGTTGATCTGATCGGTTCTTTTCTAGAATTTAGTTCACCCGACAAAACCAAACTAATTATAGTTACCACTGCCGGCCATATCAACTCAATCGCTTGAATTCCCCGACCAATCCCGACCAAACAACTTTTTCCCGATCTCTAGCCGATCAACCCGACTTCAACAGTCGATTTGATCGGATTGACAGATGAAGCAGAGGACGAGTTAATCGAAATAGTGTCTGAATTCACTCGAATACAAGTCGAGGTAGTCTAGTTTAGGTTGGGCGCTGATAGAGTGAACGATATTAACCCGACCACACTCGATTCCCAGACACCTTCATTCCCGATCGGGTCGATTTTCTACCCGATCAATACACAGCCTCTTCCCGACCGTTTTTATACTCCATCGCACGCCGATGTTTTTTACAATAAAAGAAATGCGAGAGGGCCGTGGCGATTCAGATCAAACTTGATTATCAGACAATTTCCGATTACCTATGCCGATCGATAGCGATCTAAACTCGATCGCTTGATTGGGCTTGATCTAGTTGATCTGGTCGGCAGTGGGAACCTAGGATTCTGGATCTTTAGACAATCAAAA
Organism: Fragum sueziense; assembly: GCA_963680895.1. NCBI lineage: Eukaryota > Metazoa > Mollusca > Bivalvia > Cardiida > Cardiidae > Fragum > Fragum sueziense. Next base: position 43,083,762 of record OY804601.1, on the reverse strand, counting down.
CATAACATGTACAGTCGTTTTGAAAGGGTGAATCGAGTACAAGTCGGGGTAACCGAATGCAGGTTGGGTACAGGTCGGGTAAAAGATATCAATCCGATCACACTTGACCTTTAGACACGACTGACTCTCGAGTAGATCGATCTTCTAAGCGACCAATACACAGTCGTTTCCAGATCAATCTCCTACTCGATCGCACACGAAAATTTTTTGACATAATTTTCGAGTTTGAGGTCCGAGCGATGTAGATAAAGGTCGATCATCCAAACTACTCCCCATCACCCATACCGACCGAACTCAAGATCGCTTGATATGTTTTGTTCAATTTGATCTGATCTGCAGTAAGACAATAGCATTATAATGCGTTCGGTGGGTTTAGCCGCGATTAGGAAGTGTAATGACAGTGCAATAGCCGTGCTATGGCAGTGCTATGGCCGTGCTTTGGCAGTGCTATGGCAGTGATTCAGACGCGATGTGGACGCGGTATCTTGTCGCGCGTTTCAACAATAGACGAGGTTGGAAGTTGTAGGCCGTGGTACGGCAGTGTTTCGGCATTGGAACAGCCGCCGGCGGCCATACCACGTCCATTCTGCGTCCATAGCACGGCTAAAACGAAATTGACCCAAAGTTACCGCGTCCAACTGCGTCCAAAATATTTTCAGATTTTTTTAGCCGTGGTATGGCCGCGGAAAGGCCGCGGAATCGTATGTGACCGGGCCTTAATACTTTAACATTTGTTTCTGTAATATTAGATTTTAGATTCACACTTCCTTGTTTTGAAATGAAAGATAACACCAATAAACAATAGTTTGCTTGTTTTCTGCGGATTCACCATAGGAGAAGGAGTTTGAAAGTTTGGGGGAAAAAAACGAAAACGATAAAGCATATATGCTTGAATAATCATAACTAAGAATATGGTCTAGCAACGAAATCATACTTCTAAAGGATTACAACCAAACATTATCGACAAAACACTTCATGCATTTTCGGGTGTCATCCGTGACAACGGAAATTAACGAGTGATACCCTCGTTAGTTTGAGGACATCAATTTCCCCGATGACGCATGAAGATGCATGAAGTGGTTATTAGTTAATGATGGGTTGTAATCCTTAACTCAAGATGAAATAATATGTAGTAATGAGATTTTGATCGTCCCTTGACAAAATAAAGTACCATAATTTTATTATTATTTATGTAAGTTCGAGAGGTTAAATGGGCATTCCAATTTCATTTGTTAAAAGTATGTCTTGATGTAAAGAACGGTTATTCTAATGCGTATAAATGGTAATGTGAAGTTGTTGTTTATAAGCGAAAAATACGCCTTTAAAGTTGATACAAAAATGACAAATTCCATGTAAACCAGATCTGCTGTTGACATCGATTCATTAATCTTAGCACAAAAATATCTATATATTTCTCGTAAACGGCGCAATATTCTGATTTCAACTTTTCAGAAGAAAATATGCTCTTTCAGATAAATATAAAAGTAAAATTTATTAAAAAATATCTGCAAAATGTCACTTTAAAATATTTTTCGAATGCAATTAAAACAATTACCAAACAACAAAAAATAGACTATAACAACACCGACAGTTTATCAAAACAAAACGGTGAACCCAGTCTGTTTTAGCACAAAATACACTGCAATTCAAAATAACATTTTTTATATAAACTGACACGATTTAAAATGCAAAACACGTTTTCATTAACCATTCCTTTCCTATTGCCTTGATCGGCACCATATTTGGGGACATGAATGAAACAACGTATACGCTTCACGCCTCAGCGACTTTGTCGTGTTTTCTGTAAACCATCCGGAGATCTGAACCGTCCATCACTAAATGCTCGTGTGTCTCGTGCATTCAGACCACGTGTTAAATCACTAAGATTTTTTTGTGTACAAATTGCCACTTTGATTTACTTATTGAAAACATACGAGAACAACGAAAGAAAATTGTGTACAAAATGCTGAGGCTTACTTTGCGAAAAAGGAACCGGGTTTTTTGGCTTTTGGTTTGCGGTGTATCGCAAATGAAGGCGGCTAGACGCTTTAATGTAGCCGAATCGACGGTTCCAAGGTTTATGAGACGTGTAAACGACACGAGAAGATAAACAGACCATCCGCGTCCCGTTCAGCTGCGTGTAACAACTGTACGTCAACATAATTGTATACGTCAACGTCACTAACGCAACAGATTTGTGACGGCTCAGTCTACAGCAAATTCTATGGTTGGTAATCGGGGGCGGCCTATACATCACGGCATGGTGATAAATCGCCTGTGAAAACACGGGATTCGCTGTCGTCGTCGTCGATGCCAGGCTCTTGACTCAACGTACATTTTGGCATAATCTGACGTCCATTCAGGCATTATTCGTGGCTTTAAAGGTCATTGTCTGTCCTGTTATGTTAAGAATTGTTATGTTAAGAATTTTACATGACTATACATCGGTTTTGTAAGATGTAGGAGATACCATTTGTAAAAGTACTTTTTTGCGTTTTTAAATCGTGTCAGTTTATAAATGTTATTTTATATGTTCAACAATTCAGTAAAAATTCGTCAATTTATCCATGTGACGTTCCGATTAAAGTATGACGTCGACGTACATAAAATACGCCATTCAAAACGTCACTTTCTGCGCGTGTAATCTAATTTCAACGCGATTTTTGACAAACACTTCACGAGAGTACCCCCCGTTTTTATTGGCTTAAACTATTCGTTTTTAATTCGAGAATAATTTAAAACAATGAAAGTATGGGGTCATCGTTCGATTTTTTTGCCTGTGAACGTTCAAACGCCGTCCGTAAGCGTTTTTTCGGGATTTTATTCGCTCTGGGTTGTATTCAGAAAACGTCCGTAGTCAAAAATACGTGCGTATTTCGACATTTATAAGACATGTTTTGAAATGTAAATTGAAAGATTAATCGATACATGTATTTTTCATATGAAATGGGTCCCCTGTCGGAATATTATAGGCCGTAAACGTCGAAAAACTGACGTTTTACGGTATGCCGCTAGGTGGCGTTGTAACTTACAGGACATGTGATAAATCGGAAAAATAAAAGCAGAAACAAAGTCACGAAATATTTATCTGAAATATGTCTGAATATAATGCATTTCTGAGAGACCGCCCTTTTTGACGTGCATAGGCGCGAACGTCCTTAAGCTGCAGTTACTATGTTTTTGTTGAAAAGCAGCAATATGAAAGTCTAAATTATAAATGCGCTGTAACAACAAAATTAATAATCATATTATAAAAATGATCGAAAATGATTTAAAAGCGAAGTAAGTGAAGGCTGTTTCAATATAAAGGATAATAGAAAATAAAACCATTGAAATGTAGCAAAACTTCCTCATTACAAACTTCAATAAATTAACCCTTGTCAAGCCAAATTCGATTTTCGGATTTCCTGCTTTGCCAGAAAACATCGCCAACTTTAGACCAGACTTTATGTACAAACATTTTGAAATAAATGTTTACCAAGCTCTAGGCCTAATCATATTCAATTTGCATTTGATTTTTTACGCAATTGCAACAAAGGTTTTGATATATAAAAAGGTAGACGTAATATTCAGCTTGATAGGTAAATGATTCTCTTATTTTGTTGTCTTAAAAATGGAGAAAGAAATGAAGATAAAGGGAAAGAAAAAGAACTGATTTAAGCTATTGTCTTGTCCTAAATATTTTAGAAAAAGACATATCAAGGCTCCATCTCTACTTGTGCCTGAGATAAAGGCAAGGTTAAAGTATTTTAAAAGAAGGTCAAACTCCAATGTCAATGTCACTAGGTCAAAGGTCATGTCTTTTGCGGAGAGTAACCATGTGTGAAATATCAAGGCTGTATCTGTAATAGTGCCTGAGATATATAGCCTATGCCACGTTAAAGTTTTCTAAAAGTAGGTCAAACTCAAAGGTCAATGTCATTAGGTCAAATGTCTTGGTCCCAAATAAAAGATTTTGGCGGGAAGTATGCATGTGTGAAATACAGAGGCTGTTTCTCTAATAGTGCCCGAGATATAGACTAGATTAAAGTTTTTCAATTAAAGTTGCCACGGGACGCCGACGCTGATACTAGGGCTGTGACATTGGCTCCCCGGACATAAAGTCACGGCTTGCTAAAAAGCTCCATAATTTTGCCGTACGGGAAAGGGTTATTCAATGTCCTGTGTGTGGGTTTTTTGCGAAACAATAAAAATCGTAGTTTGGGAAAGGGTTGTTGTGTAAAATTGATTGAGAGATGGGTGTGAGTTCAATAAATAAAGATTTTCATGGATGCAAATGACAATTTCATGACAATTAAAATGAGCAAGTATCTAGAAAAATCCATTATTGTATTAATCTTGAGACAATCCTTAAAGGGACATAACATTCCGATTTCATTCTTTTAAAGTATATCTTGATGCAAAGATTGGTTATTCTAAAGCGTGGAAGTGCTTATATTTTTTCATAGTTGTTATTTATAAGCGAAAAATACGCCTTTAAAGTTGAGACAGAAATGGCAAATTCCAAACTGTGTGGACAACAATTTGATTAATTTTAACACAAAAATAATTATATATTTCTCGTAAACGGCGCAATAATTTGGCTCGAAATTTTCAGAATACATTAGAAGATATTGTTCCTGTCAGATAAAAATAAAAATAAAATTCATGATAAAATATTTATGAAATGTCACTTTAAAATGAGCAAGTATCTAGAAACAGAAGAAGTAAAAAATCCATTATTGTATTGAGACAAACCATGATAAAGACAAGTCTGCTTATAATGTTATAACGTTGGTGGGGAGCTGGAGTTACGAGGTTTTGACTCCCAACCGACGATAAGTATAATGGAGTTTCAAGTTGGTTTTTGATAAGATCCTCATGGAGTGTAGCGCAACCTAAAGAGTCAAGCATGTTTTTTGATAGGTGAACATCTAAGATATTTAAACTATCATTAGATAGTTCTGAACACTTCGTATCACATGACTTGGAGTCAGAAAACAACGGTAAGAGTTTTCGGGTCGTAGTACCCAAAACGAGTTTCGGTTTAAGTATCCTTCTTTTCTCAAGACGTTTCTGTGTGCCGAAAAAGGACAGAATTTTAATTTAAAAAATGCAGCTATTGAATTTAGGCTACATGTGTAGTATTACTTTGAACTACTGCTAATATGCCAGCGCCTGTCAAAAGCGAAGGAAATTCTAATCTGAGGCGCGTTCTTTAGAGAGAGATTTCTTGAGATATCTAATTCAGATGTTTTAGGATAAAAGCGTTCTTTCTAGCAATATTTTTAAGACGCTCAGTGGGAGGCGTCATTACCCTATACTTCGCGGGGAACCCCTCGATCAACTCTGTAGAAACAACACAAGAGAGAATTGACCGAGTTGTTCCAAATACTACATGGTACCATGTACCTAATGCTCCACACTTCATACAAATGACGTCATCATGACGTCATTTGTATAAAGTATGGAGCATTTGGAAGACCTCGGTCAGAATTTCGGTCTTAAATGCGCTTTATGAAAAACATCCTAAAAAATCTTAAAAAATCTCACTCTAAAGAACGCGCCTCTGGACAAAGTGATGCGTCCAACATTATTTTGAAGATTCCTCGTCAAGTTCCGTTGTCACGGAAATCGCCGAAGATGGAAGCGGAGTCGAACGTTCGGTGATGGTGGATGGAATACAGTGAACAAGCCAATAGGGAAAGATTTTATCTTAATAATTGTGACGTAATTTCGGACAAACAAATAGAATATCGTTGGTGTTGTTATAAAATCTCGTAACTACGGCTTTATTCAAGCCGTAGTTACGAGATTTTGTAACAACACCGACGGTTTATCAAAACATAACGGTAAAGCCTGTCTATTTTTAGCACAAAATTCATTGCCATTACAAGTGTACATTGAAGCGTGACAACAAAGGGGAGCTAATTTTGCAAATCGTCGGTGTAAATGCAAAACTCGTATGTCGATTCTTGCGATTTCCAAAGTACAAACGTGTGTGCCCAGTTTAGACAGTTATCGCAGGTTTTGAGATATTTTTACTGATCAGTATTAATGACACATTATTTGTGAACAATGTGTCCATGTTTCAAGTAAAACATTTCTGCTTGAGAAAAGTTATTACACTTTTTTTCTCCCCTTTGAAATTTTTCAAACACGAGATACGATGTTTTGCATTTACAACCACGAAATACAAGTTTGCAATGACATTTAATATACGAAATTCGCACGGCTTTGGATGCAGGCGTAATAAAAATATGAATGAATGAAATGGATCATCCATGTTCGGAGTTTTTTTGTGAATGAATAACGCAAAGTTAAGCCTGGTTAGAAGAAAAGGGCCTAAATAACATTTTTTACAATTAATATTATTTAATAATAATAAGCATGTTTCTCTGCTAAATGCTTTCAGGCTGCAGTAAGCAAGTATCAATAAACATCATAATAAAGATAGTTTTGTGCATTTTTTATAAATTAAAACGTTGGCTGAAAAGAAGTTGTCCAAATTCAATTCAATTCAATTTCTTCCCTTTTTAACGCATATTTGAAAAATACCGGTATCATACCCGTATGTTTTTGACCTGAAATAGCCCCGGATCTACCTATATGTATATAGCCACGATCTGGAAAAACGTCCCTTATAGCATTTGAGAACATCATGGTTCCAGATCAGCCTGCGTATACACGCAGTCTGATCAGGAACCATGATGTTCTCCAATAGCTTGCACATGGTCTGTAGCAACCATCTGAGAGTAACAATGGATGCTGGCTAGACTGCGTATAGGCACAACCTGACCTTGGAATCTGGCTGCCTCAAATGCTGTAAGGGACGTTTTTTTCCAGATCCTTGCTCATATTTATATGTATGGTGTCATACTGGACGAAATAAAGATGTGTGGAACTTGAGAAGGCAAGGGCGGATCCAGGACTTTTTTCCGGGGGGGGGGGGTCCAGGCCCAATATTTTTTCCAAGGGGGGGGGGGGGGGGGTGTCCAAGCCCAAATTATGGCGTAAAATGTAGTAAATATGTAACGTTACACCCCCCCCCCCCCGACCCCCCTCTAGATCCGCCCATGGAAGGTACTCTGGCATTACACTTATTTACTAGAAGTCATAATGGGCCAACTAAGGATGATTGAGCAAGGGAGAACAATCAAATTTAACCCTTTCCCAAACAAGACCTGGTTTTGACGTCCTTGATAAAAACGGCTTGGGAAAACATTGAAACAAAAGAAGAAACTGCTGATAACACGCAGTTTCTCCTTTTGTCTAAATACTTTCTATGCTACTTTATACACAAATGCAATCTTTATAAACATCTAGTTTGTATTTTACACCAGCTTTCAAATTGGATCACCATATAATTCGTCGTTTGGGAAAAGGTTAAAGAATAATGTGTGCACAAATGTTAATTGGTCAATATCAGTCTTAAATGCAAAAGTACCTTTTTTCACGCCCCGGATTGATTATAATAGATTACACATTTCCGCTCTTTTTTACAAAAATTAAAAAAGTTAAAGCTTCCCAAAGCAACAAAGAATAGATTCGTCAAAATTTATGGTTATAGATAACGAACCTGTAATACATGCCGTTGGCGGATCCAGGGGGGGGGGGTGTTCTGGGGAGTCAAACGAACCCCCTTTGTAGCCAGATTATTTCATTTTCATGCAGAAATTTAGTCAAAATTGTGTAATACAAGGAAAACGAACCCACTAATGTCGACACTCGTTGTGTCGAAGTCGGAGGGACCTTCAAAATACCTCGACATATCCGGAGTTCGACTCATCCGATTTTGTTCGGCTTCGAGATATTTGATATTTGACCGTTTTTTAAACTTATCAAGTACGAATATTATTGAAAAATAGTAGGAAAAGGAAAGAAATTGCTCGTGTCGAGTAATTTCTATCCTTTTCCTACTATATTTCAATGGTTATATCCAGTTCGAAATTATTTTGTTTTGAAAAAATCATGTCAATAGATGAGGACGGGACCAGATTTGAACTTCGACTTCAGCGAAAATTCGTCTTATCCGATGTCGACATAACGAGTGTCGACTGTCTTTGTATATTCGAACTACCCTCACAGAAATCCCGGATCCGCAGCTGCATGACGTTGATGTCCCCAGTAAAAGCAAGACCTGCGTTTGATTTCCCTTATTGAAAAGGCTATAAAACATTCAGGAAAAAGAACAATGCTGATTTTGAGCATTTTCTCGTTTTGCATGAAATATTTGTATGTCTTATTTCAACATTGCTCATCAATATTTTCTTTGCAACATCGTATTTAAATCTTGATGTTCTTAACGTATGTACAACCCATCATTAGCCCTATTAAAGAGCCAGAGACGAAATTTGAAAAGTGACAGCAATTCCTAAATTGTGTTACGTACATTTCCATTCAAGCATTTTGAACGGTTTCGAATTTTGAATAAATGCATACTTATGGAAATATTTGACAAAAATGTTAAAAATTACCTCCCTTGCATATGAACATAGAGTAAAACAATATTTGTAAGTAATTTTCTTCTTGAAACATAATCTTGAAATCTGGCACGGTGAATAAACTTATGTGAAGTGTTTTTTTTTTTACAAGTGTGAGTAATTTGATGCATCTCTTATGACTAGAAAGTGGTGTCTTTAATAATGGGTTGTATACATTAACATCAAAATAGTCTTCTGCAATAGTTTTCAATTTGCAACAACAAACGTTTATATCGTTTGGACAGAAATTGATAATAGTGCAGACCATGAGAAATTGAAATTGACCTCGGCTATTATCCACAAGGTTGTTGTTGAATATCCGTTAAGAAACAATAATTTCACACAAATTCTCGAGCAAATGACACGTTTTGACGGTCTTTCCCGGGAAAGTGTCAAGACAACATTGCTGGAAAATAAAGAAGAAAATGGTAATAACCGGGCCCAGTTCGCTACACAATATCGTTTAGACTACTCGCTGTTCCAGCTGTCGGATTCACCCCGTGTACTGGATCATCTAATTAAAATCTTTATTTACATCGGCATTGATTGGTCCACTGCTTTCAGCCGGGCATAATGGCCCAGTTTCCTGACCACGGGTATGAGGAATTTCAAGACTATTGCTGCGGATATTGCGTCAAATAGCTCGGACTACTGGTATTCGCTTTGAGTCAAGGCCCGAGTCATAGGGCGAATCGAAGTCGTCAAGCATTCTATCAACCTCGGATATCCCTGGTCTCTAAGCCTATTACAAGACCGCAGCATTTTGGCAAAATTTTGGACTGTTCCAAAATGTGTTGCAGATGACAATTTCAACCAAAGGCTTGCATGCAACACGCTAAATGGACACCGATATACAGCTTAAGTGAATACCTTTACACCAATCAAATCCGTGACATGATGTTGTTTTTCTCCGTCCCTGCTTCAACCCGTATTCAAGTCGGCGTGATTCCCCGCATTGGTAATACCCAAGCCCTACCAGCAAAGATGTATGTTTCACGGCAGGATTTTAAGTACATACACATAAATTTATGATCACAATTTCAAGCCCCTCCTACACAGTTCAATTTTCATTTGATAAAATTGAAACACGGAAATAGACAACTATCTAGCCTATTGCTTCATCAATTGAACAGCAATATACCGGATTACATGCAATGACAAAGGTATTTTTGTCAGAGTTATATTTAGAATGAATCGTAAGATTAAAGTACATCAAAATGTAAAAAAGAAAAACAAATAAAAATGGTACAAAAATGAAACAAAAGTCGTCAAAACGCCTACTGAACTTGTCGCCTTCTGAAATTACTTAAGGTATCCAAACCCTCAAACTCACCGAAGAGCCAGGTGCTTTTGAAAAGTGCCGGTATTTCTTGGACTGTGTTACATTTCTATTCCAATTACAAACATAAGCATTTTGCGCGATTTAGAATTTTGAATTAAAGCGTACCTGTAGAAATATTTGACAAAATGTTCAAAATTACCTCCCATGTAGGCCTATATTTGTAAATTATGTTCTTCTTGAAGCATAATCTTGAAATCCGGCACGGTGAACCAACCTATGTGTACTTACAAGTATGTGTAATTTGATGCTTTTCGTGTGGCTAGAAAATGAAAATATTTTTCAGGGTCTGTAAACCTTAAGATATTCTATCCATCATTAAATACCAAACACTGTGTGCACCATTAGGCTTCACCCGTACCAACGGATATTGATGATACTATCCGTAATTTTAAATCCGGTTAACCTTATGAATTTCCGGGCGTCATCCGTGGCAACGTCGATCGATGAGAGGTACCCTCGTTAATTTCCGTTGCCGCGGATGACCCTCGATGTTTCACGAGTTCTTTGGTACATAATGATCGTTAGATATAGGCCTACTTAACGAAAATAGATGTGGGAAGGAATAGTCAAAATCGGACGAAACATTTCAAAATGTTATTAAATCTATGCTTTGCTGACAGTAATCCGAGTTTTCCCTGACGAAATTCGCTCTTTGATATTTTGATGTCGCTCATTTACAAACGAGCGACACCAACATATAAAAGAGCGAATTTTATCAGAGAAAACTCGGATTAGGCTGGCAGGGACCTTGAGGGGATAAGACATTCTCCTCGCAGAGTGATCGTTCGTTGTTCTTCACATAATTATCATGAAAGATTGGTTTGTATGGAGTTTTACGTCCCACTCAAAAGCTAAGGTCATATGGAGACGGGACCTCGGTTTAAAGTCTCATCTGAAAGACTGGAGAAGCGGTGGATCGAACCAGCGACCCCTGTGTTTCAAATCCAGCGCGTTACCACTACACCACCTCCGCCACTTTTATCACGAAAGAGCTTTGTAGTACGGTGCGTTATGTAATTCTGTTTGGTGTAAGTGAAAGAGGTTTCAATCAAATGGATTCGTAAAAAGGATAAGTAGACATCACCAGAAAAGTTTGATGGACAGTCGTGAGCCTTAAAATGAACTTTATATGACGTCATAAAAGTGACGTTTTTATTTAACGCGCTGTTCTTTATTTTGCATTCACCTTATAATCACATTGATCAATGGAAACTTTAATGATATGTTGTCCGCATGTGATCTCTCCTTATTACACATCTGTTAATTGACGACTGAAGCAGAAAATCCTGAGTTAGTGGAGACCGGGGTACTCTGGGACACGGGGTACTCTGGGACAATGGGGATATTGCATACTTTAAATGCTCTGATTTTACCCATACTTGCACATACGATTACTTTTATCAAGCCTCACCACCCACACTTTTTTCAGAAGCAAAGTAATAAAAACAATTTTAACGAGTAAAAATCTATTTTTCATAACCCGAGGTAGCTTTGTGAAATAAGATGAATTTTGTCTTCAAATTCTTAGGTAATAAGCTCCAGCTTATAACTTAACCAGCTTAAAATGTCATCAGCATTAAAGGAACTTTCTTTTGCAATAGAGAGTACATAGTGAATGTGATTCCGTTTTCAGTTATATCACATCAAAGTTGATAAGGGGTGGTCGGGGTACTCTGGGACAGTGCCCTCGGGGTACTCTGGGACTATATATTTCATGGGGCAAATTTAGAGCATGAGAAAAAACTTTAATTTTACCATTACTTAAGTTTCTATTCCAGATTATATATCATAAAGTAGCAAAAAAATCCAGCGTTTAGTATAAATATCATATTGTAAACCTGTTATGGTGTTCTTTTCATTGAGATATAAACAGGTTTAGTATAAATGAATTAATCTTTTGAAGTTAATAATGTTTCTTTACACGTTTTTCTAACATATGACAAGAATTTGTAAATTAATACATTAATAGAAAAAACAATATTTATATTATGTGAAGCCTGTCCCAGAGTACCCCAAGTGATGTCCCCATACATGGGTTACTCTGGGACACCTTTTTTGGTAAATTTCAATCCAATATATCTCGCTAAATAAGAACAACAAAGGAAAACAAAAATGCTCAATGCATAGGCCATTCAATAGGCTACCATTTATCACTTAGACATTTGGTAAAATCTCTATATTTACCTTACCAGTAAGAAAAAGTGATTATTGTCCCAGAGTACCCTGGTCTCCCCTACCTGCCCTTGAATGTAAAAATAGCTGTTTTGTCCTTGTTTTCACTATAACGTCTACACATTTTAAAATATCTTAACAAAACTTTGATAAAATGTTGGTCATGACAAGACCTTGCATGGTTGTATTTTTCAACATGATCTGAATCTCATATCTAGAGTTATGTGCCCTTGAAATTGACAAAAACTATCGTTAAGTTCGCCATAATGGCCACAAATGTTGACCAATTAAAGCAAAACTTTTACAAAATGTTGGTAACTATAGATTTTGCATCACATAACTTGTTGTATAGTTGCAATTCCATGTCTAGAGTTATGTGCCCTTGAATTTGACAAATTTGCCATTTTTGACTTTTTTCCCCTTTTTCAGCCTCAAATATTGACTAATTGAAACAAAACTTGGAAAAAACGTTTGTGACTATTAGACCTTGCATAAGTGCAATAATTAGCTTGATCAGAGTCTTACATCTATAGTTATAGGCCCTATAATTGGACAAAATTGCCTTTTCGACCATGTTTTCTCTATAATTGTCACAAATATTTATCAACTATGACAAAACATAAACAAAATGTTGTTGACTATTAGACTTCATATATGTGATCTTAGTTAGCTTGATCGACCGCAAACAGTCTGAGTTATATGCCGTTGAATTTGACAAAATTGCCGTTTTTGACTTTCTTTTGCATCTCTAAGCCAAACTTATGCATTAATTGAGCCAAAGCTTAGACAACATTTTGGTTACTATAAGATCTTGCTTCTGTGTTATTTTCAGCTTAACCGAAAACTAATATCCAGAGTTATGTGCCCTTGAATTTTACAAAACTTATTTCTCAGCCTTGATTTTACTGTAACAGCAACAAATATCGACCGATTTAAACGAAACTTCGAAGGAATGCAGGCCATTATAAGATTTTATACATGTGATTTTTTTGGTCTGATCAGACTCAAACTTAACTTTCGGAGCTATGAGCCCTTGAGTTTATCAAAATTACAGTTTTCAACCTTCTGTTGCCTCTTATATCCACAGTTATATAGACGAATTGGGCGAAATTTTGGACAAAAAACTTGGGTGCTATAAGGTCTTGCATAAATCATTGTGACTTTTAGGTTGATCGAAACGTAATATCCTAAGTTTTGTGCCCTTGAATTTGACAAAATGCCCTTTTCGGCCTTGTTGTTTCTATAACAGCCAAAGCTATATACCAATTAAGACGAAACTTTGGAGAAATATTGGTGACTATGCGATCTTGCATAAGAGTGATTTTTAGCTTGATTGGAATCAAGCTTTCAGACTTACGTGCTCTTGATTTAGACAAAATTACAATTTCGGCTTTATTTTTGTACAATTATAGCCAAAGGTATTGGTAAATTATATAGAAACTTACACAAAATGTAGATAACGGTAAAATCTTAAATATTTTCATATTTTATGTTTTTTAGTTTAATTGGAACCCCACAGCTAGAGTTAGCTTATGTGTCCTTGAATTTAACAAATGGCCTTTCCGGCCTTGTTGTTATTATAATTGCCACAAATATTTACCAATATAGACGAAACTTAGACGAAATGTTGGTGACTGTAAAATCTTACATAAGGGCGATTGTTAGCTTGATCGGAATCAAACACTTAGGGTTATGTGCCATTGAATTTTACAAAATTGCCATTTCAGCATATTTTTTTCAGTATAACAGCTACGAATATTGACTAATGAAAAGAAAACTTATACAAAATGTTGATGACTATAGTAGCTTGCATCAATGAAAATTTCATCTGAATAGCAATGTCACGTCTAGAGTAATGTGCCCTTGAATATGATAGAATTGTCACTTTCAACAAAAGTTTCCATATAACAGCCACAGTTATCAACTAATTAAGACAAAACTTTGACAAAATGTTGGGGACCATCTGTTCTTGCATATGTGCAATTTTTAATTGATCGGAATCACACATCTAAAGTTGTGTGTCCTTGAATGTGAAAGTTGCCTTTTTGAATCTTTTCTTTCACGAGAACAGCTACAAATATAAACCAATGAAACAAAACTTTGCTGAATTGTTTGTGCTTTTATTATCTTTGACCAGTTTAATGTTCTGATTCACACAGTTCAGTGTATCGAATTAATATACTGACCAAACTTTATATAAACTAAATAAAACACAATTATTTACCCCACCACCAACCCTTTCTCTTTATTGTAGTCTTGATACAATAAAAATGCATGATTTTTTTTGTTTGCTTTTTGGCTATCTTTCTGTGATTTAATTATTTCAAATGCAGTATTTCGAGCTCTAAGTCGAATTAGAGGTTTTTGAGCTTTGCTCATAGTGCAACCTCTACGTATAAAATTACTAAAAAATAATTATAACAGTCGATGTGTATTATTCCTGTAAATGTACATGTCAAATTTTATAAAGGTATAATGATTATTAAAAGAGTAATGCCTATTTGTAAAATTACGGGTTAGAAATTTTGCAAATTTAAATCACCATTTTTCCTATTGTTTTTAATTTTACAGCTGTTCATCAAAGTAAAATTATTAGAGAATGTCTTAAGATCATGAAAACGTATGATGGAAACCTCTTTCACTTACATCAAGCAGAACCTAAGAAATTGACATAACGCACCGTACTTTTGAAAGAGATTGTGGATAAACGTATGATTGTCTGATAGAAAAAATATGATACGCGACCAATCTGGAAAACAATATGCAAAGAATAACCAATCTTGGCATCAAGGCAGACTTTAAACATTATGAAATGAGAATGTTATATCTCTTTATAGTTTATACTTCACTAATAAAGTCAGAATGTTCAGACAATTTTAAAATTATCAAGACGACCCTACAGATTTTTTTGTATAAATTCATTCTTTTACAGTTTCTTCGTGACATATAGCAACAGTAAGCATGGTTGGGGAATTACTGGACCAAACCGGCATTTCAGAAAAAAAAAACGTCGATGTTTTTGTTAAAGTGGCATTTCACAGACATTTTTCATAAATATTACTTTCATTTTTGTCTGAAATACCGCATTTCCTTATGGTAATTCTGAAAAATTCAAGCCAAAATATTGCGCCGTTTACGAGAAATATATATTTTTGAGTTGAAATTAAACAAATTGTTGTGGACAACAGTTTAGATGTATATGGAATTTGTCATATCTGTCTCAACTTTAAAGGCGTGTTTTTGCTTATCAGCAACAACTTCAAAAACTTGATTGCATTTATGTACATAAGAATAACCAATCTTGGCACCAAGACATACTTTAAAAAAATGAAATAAGAATTAAATGTTCCTTTAATATGTCACCGATTTGTATTAGGTTTGAAGTAGAGAAGCTGGAAAACGCTAGGAGTTAGCTAGATTTTGTAGATCTTTGACCAACTGATTAAAAGTTGTAGAAGGTCATCAAAAAATTTGTTTCGGTGTTAATGTCTGCCCTAGTGTCGGCGTCGCGTCTACAAAAACTTTAACATGGTCTATAACTCAGGCACTATTAGAGATACAGCCTTGGTATTTCATACATGGATACTTCTCACCAAGACCTTTCATTAGGGCCATGACATTTGAACTAGTTACCTTGACCTTGGAGTTTGACCTACTTTTCAAAAACTTTAACCTGGCCTTTATCTCGACCATTTTTACAAATACAGCCTTGATATTTCACACATAAATACTTCTCAGCAAGACCTTTCATTTGGAACCATGACCTTTGACCTAGTGACTTTGACCTTGGATTTTGACCTACTTTTCAAACACTTTAACCTGGCCTATATCTCGGCCATTTTCACAGATACAACCTTGATACTTCATACATAAATACTTCTCAGGAAGACTTTTCATTTGGGGCCATGACCTTTGACGTTTGACCTACTTTAACCTGACCTATATCTCATGTACTATTAGAGCCTTGGTATTTCACATATGTATACTTCATGCCATGACATTGACCTTGAGACCATGACCTTTGACTCAATGACCTTGACCTTCGACCTTGGACTGCCTTTTTGTGACAAGCTGTCGTATTGGCGAGCTACGTTGTCCGCGGACAACTCTTGTTATCTAACTTTTGAGAAGATTTAAAAGATCATTTGCATCTAGCAAATTCCTAGTGTTTTCCCGGCGGCAATTTCTTCTTCTGCCTCAATTTCCCATGCATTTCTATAATGGTGACGTCAAAACCGGGACTTGCATTATATTCAGTTAAGGTTTACGATCTGAGAATGAAAACACCACTTTCTAGCCATTACACACACTTGTAAATACACTTCACATAAGTTGATTCACCGTGCCGGATTTTCAAGATTATGCCCAAGAAGAAAATGATTTATAAATATTATCTTACTCTATATTTATATGCAAGGGAGGTAATTTTGAACATATTTGTCAAATATTTCCATAAGAATGCATTAATTCAAAATTTCAAACCATACAAAATGCTGATGTTTGTAATTGGAATGGAAATGTAACACAGTTAAGGAATTGCTGGCACTATTCAAATTTCGCATCTGGCTCTGCATTTCATCCTCAGTTCGTAAACCTTAAGCTGATCCTTTGATGACAATTATGGCCAATCACCGTTCGTTGCCATTGCACGTGGGATGCTTTGCCTCGATCTGGCATAAAGAAACCGGCTGATGTGTTGCTATTTTTAGTAACAAATTGGAACCGTGTCTGTGTGTATACAGTGCTAATTTCCCATAAACCCATTGTTTGCCACCGGAAGCGGCTCATAGGTACGTACTAAAACGATAATTGAAAGGGGTCAATTGTGGTAATTAGCGCATTAAAGTATAGCTCACGATTAATGACCTGGCAGAGTATCAAATTAGTTATCGAGATCTTTAAAGCCTTAAAAACGTTTTATTTTGTGAATTTGAATCTATGATGTTGTGTTAGAGAAACACCTACGCTACAATCATGTACGAAAATATTTACCGAAAGGGTTGATTGTTTGAGGTTTATCACCTCTTTCAACTGATTTGGTCACATCATTACGGCTGAAGCACCAAAACTTGGATTTCTGGTATTTCGCTCGCCAAAACTATACATCTAATCAGAGCCTCTAGCTGCTCTCTCATATAGGTGATTCACACACACCCATGTGAGAGACAATTACTTTTGTCAAATGTTAGAATGAATATTGGCCGAGCCCGTGTTCGAACTCACGACCCCTTGATTGTCAGACTCCGACGTTACCGACTGAGCCAGCTGGGCTTGGCATTTATCGAAACGGAATTGGTAAACGTCTCTCTGGTCTAATATATATACACAAATATATGCAATATGAACCCATTTTCTAGATACCGACACATTTCTATATTTGCATAAATCGTTAGAAAAAAAGACCAACGACATAGATTAATAAGCAAAAAACGTTCAACTAATTTCAAAAGATCATAGATTTTGAGATAATTTTGATAGAGCGCTCCTTCCACAAAAAATCTTTTCTATTTTTGGCTTGAGATGAATGACCTTTCATACATCATGATTTATTTTTAGAATTTACAAGTTCAAGAGCGGATGCATCTACTTAACTTATGTTATCTGCCACGCTAAATGGTACCTTGTGGGAATTCCATACTCAAAAGGCGCCAACCAGACATCACATTTAGAAAACTACCCTACATTATAAAGTTGTTGTAGTCTGCCCTTTTTTGCGATGTGCCACATACACTGGTGTTGAACTCGGCCAAAGCGAGGGATGTTTTTTTTGCGGTCTATGTATTCCGTCGGTGTTGTTATAAAATATCGTAACTACGGCTTTATCGAAGCCGTAGTTACGAGATTTTATAACAACACCGACAGCTTGTCAATACAAAACGGTAAACCCGGTATGTTTTTAAAACAAGTTCGTTGTCATTGGAAACAAAAATCTATAAACTCGCATTTAAACGCAAAATATCTATACCTTGTTGTAGCGAAAATTGTTTTAGTTCACCACCAGTGACATAGGAGTACGGCTCGCAGATATGTACCATCTTGACAGTGTATGAAATATTGATCATAGACAATCCTCCGTATGTGCATAAAATATGCAAATACGGTCCAGCTTAAGATTGTCTAAGCCTGTCAAATGTAATTTTTATCTTACAAACACATCATATTGTCGCTTTGCTTCGAAACACTCGAAACGGCAGCTTGCTGTAAGCTACAGTTACTAGGATTGTTTTGAAAAGCAACAATATGTTAGTCTTTCCGGACGGTCTTTTTCGCGTGATTGTTCGCATAGAGATTAAGCAGCTATGGTTGCTTTTTAACGGAAATTTCGTAACTGCAGCTTAAAACAAGCTGTAGTTACTAGGTTTTCGTTGATAAGCGACACTAAACTTGCGTAATTTGTCGTAAAAATAATTAAGCAAAAAAACGGCCAGACAATTTCAAAATATCATACATTTTGGGGTAATGGTGATAAAGTGTTTCATTGAGAAAAAACGCATTTATTTTTAGGCTGGGCAAGATCTATTTTCACGACATAGATTAGAATCCCGTGACACAACGATTTCAGAAAACAGTCCATGATTCTGTATATTTATGATCAATTTGAATTAAATTTGAAGCAGAGAAAGTGGAATAACTCTGGGACATTTTTGTACTGACCTTTCTGCTTTGAAAGTCACGGCTGAAGTGCAAAAACTTGGACGTTGACGTCAGGTTAAAACAAGGTCCCATTTTGGAACCGTATTAAAATTATCATGACAGTTTTGTACTCCGCATAACTTAATTCTATAGGGCCCTAGTGTGCAAAACCTTTGACGGATGATATAATTGCATTTTGCAAAGATTTTTTTTCGATTAACGTAAAAACGTCTGACATACAGCTTGTTCAATTTGTAGTTTCGACGTTTTTACATTTAACGTCGATATATCATTATAAAAAACTCTTGACACAATGTATAACCGGAACAAATCTAAGATATTTTTCAAACTTACTGATGAAAATATTTCAGTAATTAACCATTTTTTTTCACCGTAAAATGTTGGACGCCTCTGATTGCAACGGACGAAAAAAATATTTCAATGAAAATAAAATTGGTGTACATGACAGTATACGGGAAAACTGACAAAAACAAACGATGAGTATGCTGACTAATTTCATTGTTTGTAGCAATGTTTTTAGAAAATCTATAGGCCTACTTCTAAGAAGCGTCTTAAGGGGGAATGCTCCAGTTTCCTAATTTTTTCCAAATAATAGAATTTATTTATATTTTGTATGTTGGAATTACATGATATTACCAATCGAAAAATAAAATAAAAATGAATGGTCAGCGATCTTGTTTGAATTTTATAGGCATTCGCATAACATACTCCTACATCGAAAAAATGCACAATTTCTTGCACCTGTCCAATGTCACTAAAATGATAATAAAATGCTGTATATCCGTCGTTTAGTCCCGAAAACGGATTTAAAGTAACGTCTTACATTTAATAAGAACAGAAAACCCAAAATGTGTGCTAATATAAACGCGTAAATATATATAACAACATGCTCACGTGTTCGGTTAGATCAACGAAGCTGGAGTGTTTTATGTCAAAATTTGCATATTTTTGGAAATATTTCAAGTTCTACAAAATAGAATTTGATAAAACTGCCTCACTGTGTTAAGCAACATGTCCTGGTAATAATTCAAAAAGAAAATGTATAGGTCAGCGCACTTATTAGTGAATTAAAGCAATTTGAATCAGCTACACATGAATAAAATGACGCAAAACAGTGGTAACTGCATACACACTTACGACTGTCTTGCTCTAAATAATCCATTTCCATCTTGAGGAAATCAGTTTCGCATAATAAATACACTTTTACCGTCGAAAATGGTAAACTGTAATAATGTGTTATTTTATTGAAAATAATATTATGGTAGCGAAACATATTGGTACGAAACATTTAATTTACTACCGTAATGACCGAGTGTTCCGAAAAACTGGAGCATTCCCCCTTAAGACGTCGTAATTTTTCGGGTGACGTCTTAAACATTCGGCGAACGGAGTGTCGATTTTGCATTTCCCGTAACGTGGCCGTGCATTAACGACGTCAAAAGAAGTTCTGACGTCTCTGTAAGTCTCTGAATGTCTGATTTCTGTATTCAGAACAAGGAAAAATAATTAACTATTATTCTGAAGGTTTGTAGTGGTTACATCCCTTCATTTTTACAGACATTAATATCCAGGGTCTGAAACCAGGCCAACATTAGTGATTTATCTGACCTAAGTCTGAGGTTAAATGATCTACTGCATTACTAAGAAAGCATAGGAGATTCGTATCAGGTAATTGTCATGGTATCACATTTCTCAGTCTATCAATATTGGACTCATATGGATCTAAAAAGGGACATGTAAGACGCATATGGATCCCGATCAGCCTACGTGTACACGCAGCCTGATCGGGAACAATGTTCTTCCCTTATTCATCTTTCATAGATGCACGAAACTATACATACATCGGTACAAGATTTACGAAAATGCACCTAGGTGTAGGATGACTTTCTCCATTATTGAATTTGTTCTTGACCCTTTCCCAAACGACCTAAGTTTTCAGTGGACCGATTCAAAAGCTGATGCAGATGACATATAATTGATGCTGAGAAAAATGGATTTATGTACAATATAACATAGAAAATATTGAAACAAAAGGAGAAAATGCTGGTTATCAGCATTTTCTTCCTTTGCTTCATTTTTTTCACAAGCCCTTTTCAAATAGAGCCGTCCAACCCAGGTCAAACCTAGGTCTTAAGGGGAAAGCGTTAGAAAGCAACAACTGTCCCTTTTCTAGACCAAAGCTAATTCGTATCAATTGACGATTAAATGCACTGTTGTTTGTTCAAGAAGACAGATCATTTCTTTCAAAACACTTTCTCAAATTTCAAAACTATGGATCCAAATGATAAAAGCTCGTGAAAAAATATTTGCACTAAATGGGCAGATGAATTGACAGATCGGAAAAAGAACATTGATGTGTTTCTATTGTATCAAATACGCACTGGAGATCTGTTTACACAGTTTAAATTCAATTTTACAAAAAGCAATGATGGATTTCCAGAACCAGTGTAATTCTAAAGTTATACAACAGTCCACCAGATTGGTCGAGACATACGTATTATTATTGTAATTTTGCTTTAAAGCCCGGTCAAGTACGATTACACGTCCATATACCGCCCACATCACGTCCAAAATTATACTGCACGGGTCCCATATTTAAGACGTGCTCCGGCCGTGATGTGGACGTGGAATGGTGTATGTAACCAGGCCTTTATGAATCTATTTAGAAACGACGGTGAATATTCGGCCCCTGGTTTTGACGTCCATACCAAAAATAGTTTGGGATGATATTCCACATTTCTTTCATTTTCTCTCGATATTTCTATAGGATATAATATACACAATGTTTTCTACTCCAACTCCTTTCAATTTGAATGTGTCTAAACTTTCTTTCATTTTCTCTCGATATTTCTATAGGATATAATATACACAATGTTTTCTACTCCAACTCCTTTCAATTTGAATGTGTCTAAACTTTCTGTACTTGGGAAAAGGTAAAAGCTTTATATGAAATTGTTGTAGGCGTAGACTTTGGGTATTATTTCTAATGACGTGTTGTTTTGCCAGTCTATTTTCTCGCACATGGCACTCGTCTATCTGAACTTGAATAGCCATGTCTTCCAGACCACATGATAAATTGATAATAGCACTGCCTTTCTTCCAGCGCCTCGTAACTGTAGCTTATTGCAACCTGTACTTAAGTGGGCTTTGAAGAAAAGCTACGATAGTCTATAAAGATTTCAAAATAGTTATTCTTTCATTTAAAACTAGGTTCTAGACAGTCTGTTCTAATGCCTGATCAATCGCTGTATAAAAATAATTCTTTTTACAAAATAGTAACAAGGAAAAACATTTGAAACTGTGGCCTTCCAGGGCATAATTATAAAGCTAAAATAGCTTGAAATACTGAACTGTGAGCCCCTAGTGCTCGTTAACCCTTTCCCAAACAAGACCTGCTTTTGACGTACCTAATTGATATGGCGTGGGAAAACATTGAGACAAAAGAAGAAACTGCTGATAACCAGCAGTTTCTCCTTTTGTCTCAATATTTTCTGTGCTGTATCATACACAGATTTGATCTTTAGCAACATCTCTTGTGTCGTCGGCAGCAATTTTCAAATTAGATCAGCCTAGAATTTTGTCGTTTGGGAAAGGGTTAATATAGCTAGGGATTACGTAACATCACCACCACCAATACAACAACAATAACAAAATGAATTAAAAGGACCGGGAACATTTTCAGCGATTTGGTAAATTCATGACCGATTTGAAGTTTGAAGCAGAGGAGACAAAAACGCCAGCGGTTTTATTAGTATTTCGTATTTTTAAAGTGACATTTCAGTTTTTTCTCATAAATTTCACTTTCATTTTTATCTAAAAGAGTATATTTTCTCATGAAAATTCTGAAAATTTCAAGCCAAAATATTGCGTCGTTTACGAGAAATATATATTTTTGTGTTAAAATTAAACAGATTGTTGTCCACAACAATTCAGATGTATATAGAATTTGTCGATTCTGTCTCAAATTTAAAGGCGTGCTCATCACTTATCATCAATAACTTCAAAAAACTGATAGCATTTATACCCATTAGAATAACCAACCTTGGCATCAAGACATACTTTAAAAAATTGAAATGGGGATGAAATGTCCCTTTAAACAGCTTCGGATAAAAATATGTTTGCTCGTCAATAACTTTTCATCAGGCACTGTTTAACAAGACCTACAAATTCATAGGTGTACATGTACCAGTATTTAACGTATACAACCCATCATTAGCACTGAAGGGCCAGAGGCGTTTGAAAAGTGCCAGCAATTCCTAAACTGTGTTACTTTTCCATTCCAAATGCAAACATAAGCATTTAGAACGATTTAGAATTATATTTAGAATCGCTTATAGAACTAGATTATTTTGTTAATTAACTACTAGATATCATAATTCTGAATTCAGATTTTGGTGCAAATGGACCGGTGAGTTGTTAATTTTGGTCGCCTATAGAATTTGCTTATTTTGTTGATTTACAACCAGATTTCATACTCTGAATACAGATTTTGGTGCAAATAGGACTGGGAGTTGTTAATCACTGTCGCCTATAGAAATATCTAATTTTGTTGATTTACTACCAGATGTCATACTCTGAATACAGATTTTGGTGCAAATGGGACTGGGAGTTGTTAATCAGTGTCGCCTACAGAAAAAGCTTATTTTGTTGATTTACATCCAGATTTCATACTCTGAATCCAGATTTTGGGGCAAATGGGACTGGGAGTTGTTAATCAGTGTCGCCTATAGAAATAGCTTATTTTGTTGATTTACTACCAGATATCATACTCTGAATACAGATTTTGGTGCAAATGGGACTGGGAGTTGTTAATCAGTGTCGCCTATAGAATTTTCTTATTTTGTTGATTTACAACCAGATTTCATACTCTGAATACAGATTTTGGTGCAAATGGGACTGGGAGTTGTTAATCAGTGCCGCCTATAGAATTTGCTTATTTTGTTGATTTACAACCAGATTTTATACTCTGAATACAGATTTTGGTGCAAATGGGACTGGGAGTTGTTAATCAGTGTCGCCTATAGAAATAACTTATTCTGTTGATTTACAACCAGATTCATACTCTGAATACAGATTTTGGTGCAAATGGGACTGAGAGTTGTTAATCAGTGTCGTCTATAGAAATAGCTTATTTTGTTGATTTATTACCAGATTTTATACTCTGAATACAGATTTTGGTGCAAATGGGACTGGGAGTTGTTAATCAGTGTCGCCTATAGAAATAGCTTATTTTGTTGATTTATTACCAGATTTTATACTCTGAATACAGATTTTGGTGCAAATGGGACTGAGAGTTGTTAATCAGTGTCGCCTATAGAAATAGCTTATTTTGTCGATTTACTACCAGATATCATACTGTGAATCCAGATTTTTGTGCAAATGGCCCTGCAAGTTGTTTATTAGTGTCGTCTATAGAACTAGCTTATTTTGTTAATTTTCTAGCCGCAATCCCACTCTGAATACAGATTTTTGCACTAATGGGTCTGGGAGTTGTTAACAAGTGTCGCCTCAAGAACTAGCATATTTTGTTGATTTACTACCAGATATCATACTCTCAATTAAGATTTTGGTGCAAATGGGCCTGGGAGTTGTGAAGTATAGTCGCCTATAAAAATAGCTTATGTTGTTGATTTTCTACCAGATATCATACTCTGAATACAGATTTTGGTGCAAATTGGCCCGGAAGTTGTTAATCACTGTCGCCTATAGAAATAGCTTATTTTGTTGATTTACTACCAGATATCATACTCTGAATCCAGATTTTGGTGCAAAATGACCTGGGAGTTGTTAATCAGTGTCACCTATAGAAATATATCATTTTTTTATTTACTAGCAGATATCATACTCTGTATGCAGATTTAGGTGCAAATGAGACTCGAAGTTTTTAATTAGTGGAACCTATAGAACTTACTGATTTAGTTGATTTACTACCAGATATCATACTCTGAAGCCAGATTTTTGTGCAGATGGGTCTGATTGTTGTTAATCATTGTCGCCTATAGAACTAGATTATTTTGTTAATTAACTACCAGATATCATATTCTGAATCCAGATTTTTGTGAGAATGGACATGGGAGTTGTTAATCAGTGTTGCCTATAGAAGTTGCTTAATTTGTTGATTTACAACCAGATTTCATACTCTGAATACAGATTTTGGTGCAAATGGGACTGGGAGTTGTTAATAACTGTCGCCTATAAAATTTGCTTATTTTGTTGATTTACTACCAGATTTCATACTCTGAATACAGATTTTGGTGCAAATGGGACTGGGGAGTTGTTAATCAGTGTCGCCTGTTGAAATAGCTTATTTTGTTGATTTACAACCAGATTACATACTCTGAATCCAGATTTTGGTGCAAATGGGACTGATTGTTGTTAATCAGTCTCGCCTACAGAATTTGCTTATTTTGTTGATTTACAACCAGATTTCATACTCTGAATACAGATTTTGGTGCAAATAGGACTGGGAGTTTTTAATCAGTGTCGCCTATAGAATTTGCTCATTTTGTTGATTAACAACCAGATTTCACATTCTGAATACAGATTTTTGTGCAAATGGGACTGGGGAGTTGTTAATCACTGTCGCCTATAGAATTTGCTTGTTTTGATTGTTTACTACCAGATATCAAACTCTGAATACAGATTTTTGTGCAAATAGGACTGGGGAGTTGTTAATAAGTCTCGCCTACAGAATTTGCTTATTTTTGTTGATTTACAACCAGATATCAAACTCTGAATACAGATTTTTGTGCAAATGGGACTGGGAGTTGTTAATCAGTGTCGCCTATAGAATTTGCTTATTTTGTTGATTTACAACCAGATTTCATACTCTGAATACAGATTTTGGTGCAAATGGGACTGGGAGTTGTTAATCACTGTCGCCTATAGAATTTGCTTAATTTGTTGATTTACTACCAGATTTCATACTCTGAATACAGATTTTGGTGCAAATGGGACTGGGAGTTGTTAATCAGTGTCGCCTATAGAATTTGCTTATTTTGTTGATTTACAACCAGATTTCATACTCTGAATACAGATTTTGGTGCAAATTGGACTGGGAGTTGTTAATCAGTGTCGCCTATAGAATTTGCTTATTTTGTTGATTTACCACCAGATATCATAATCTGAATCCAGATTTTTGTGAGAATGGACCTGGGAGTTTTTAATCAGTGTCGCCTATAGAATTTGCTTATTTTGTTGATTTACTACCAGATTTCATACTCTGAATACAGATTTTGGTGCAAATGGGACTGGGAGTTGTTAATCAGTGTCGCCTATAGAATTTGCTCATTCTGTTGATTTACAACCAGATTTCATACTCTGAATACAGATTTTGGTGCAAATGGGATTGGGAGTTGTTAATCAGTGTCGCCTATAGAATTTTCTTATTTTGTTGATTTACAACCTCATTTCATACTCTGAATACAGATTTTGGTACAAATGGGACTGGGAGTTGTTAATCAGTGTCGCCTATTGAAATAGCTTATTTTGTTGATTTACTACCAGATATCATACTCTGAATACAGATTGTTGTGCAAATGGGACAGGGAGTTGTTAATCAGTGTCGCCTATAGAATTTGCTTATTTTTGTTGATTTACAACCAGATTTCATACTCTGAATACAGATTTTGGTGCAAATGGGACTGGGAGTTGTTAATCAGTGTCGCCTATAGAATTTGCTTATTTTGTTGATTTACAACCAGATTTCATACTCTGAATACAGATTTTGGTGCAAATGGGACTGGGAGTTGTTAATCAGTGTCGCCTATAGAATTTGCTTATTTTGTTGATTTACAACCAGATTTCATACTCTGAATACAGATTTTGGTGCAAATGGGACTGGGGAGTTGTTAATCAGTGTCGCCTATAGAAGTTGCTTATTTTGTTGATTTACAACCAGATTTCATACTCTGAATACAGATTTTGGTGCAAATGGGACTGAGAGTTGTTAATCAGTGTCGCCTATAGAATTTTCTTATTTTGTTGATTTACAACCTTATTTCATACTCTGAATACAGATTTTGGTACAAATGGGACTGGGAGTTGTTAATCAGTGTCGCCTATAGAATTTGCTTATTTTGTTGATTTACTACCAGATATCATACTCTGAATCCAGATTTTTGTGAGAATGGACCTGGGAGTTTTTAATCAGTGTCGCCTATAGAATTTGCTTATTTTGTTGATTTACTACAAGATTTCATACTCTGAATACAGATTTTGGTGCAAATGGGACTGGGAGTTGTTAAACAGTGTTGCCTATAGAATTTGCTTATTTTGATGATTTAATACCAGATTGCATACTCTGAATACAGATTTTGGTGAAAATTGGACTGGGAAGTGTTAATCAGTGTCGCCTATAGAACTTGCTTATTTTGATGAATTACTACCAGATATCATACTCTGAATACAGAATTTGGTGCAAATGGGACTGGGAGTTGTTAATCAGTGTCGCCTATAGAATTTGCTTATTTTGTTGATTTACAACCAGATTTCATACTCTGAATACAGATTTTGGTGCAAATGGGACTGGGAGTTGTTAATCAGTGTCGCCTATAGAATTTGCTTATTTTGTTGATTTACTACCAGATATCATACTCTGAATACAGATTTTGGTGCAAATGGGGCTGGGAGTTGTAAATCAGTGTCGCCTATAGAATTTGCTTATTTTGTTAATTTACAACCAGATTTCATACTCTGAATACAGAATTTGGTGCAAATGGGACTGGGAGTTGTTAATCAGTGTCGCCTATAGAAGTTGCTTATTTTGTTGATTTACAACCAGATTTCATACTCTGAATACAGATTTTGGTGCAAATGGGACTGAGAGTTGTTAATCAGTGTCGCCTATAGAATTTTCTTATTTTGTTGATTTACAACCTTATTTCATACTCTGAATACAGATTTTGGTACAAATGGGACTGGGAGTTGTTAATCAGTGTCGCCTCTAGAATTTGCTTATTTTGTTGATTTACTACCAGATATCATACTTTGAATCCAGATTTTTGTGAGAATGGACCTGGGAGTTGTTAATCAGTGTCGCCTATAGAATTTACTTATTTTGTTGATTTACTACCAGATTTCATACTCTGAATACAGATTTTGGTGCAAATGGGACTGGGAGTTGTTAATCAGTGTCGCCTATAGAATTTGCTCATTCTGTTGATTTACAACCAGATTTCATACTCTGAATACAGATTTTTGTGCAAATGGGACTGGGGAGTTGTTAATCAGTGTCGCCTATAGAATTTGCTTATTTAGATGATTTACTACCAGATATCATACTCTGAATACAGATTATTGTGCAAATGGGACAGGGAGTTGTTAATCAGTGTCGCCTATAGAATTTGCTTATTTTTGTTGATTTACAACCAGATTTCATACTCTGAATACAGATTTTGGTGCAAATGGGACTGGGAGTTGTTAATCACTGTCCCCTATAGAATTTGCTTATTTTGTTGATTTACTACCAGATTTCATACTCTGAATACAGATTTTGGTGCAAATGGGACTGGGAGTTGTTAATCAGTGTCGCCTATAGAATTCGATTATTTTGTTGATTTACTACCAGATTTCATACTCTGAATACAGATTTTGGTGCAAATTGGACTGGGAGTTGTTAATCAGTGTCGCCTATAGAATTTGCTTATTTTGTTGATTTACAACCAGAGTTCATACTCTGAATACAGATTTTGGTGCAAATGGGATTGGGAGTTGTTAATCGGTGTCGCCTATAGAATTTTCTTATTTTGTTGATTTACAACCTCATTTCATACTCTGAATACAGATTTTGGTACAAATGGGACTGGGAGTTGTTAATCAGTGTCGCCTATTGAAATAGCTTATTTTGTTGATTTACTACGTACCAGATATCATACTCTGAATCCAGATTTTTGTGAGAATGGACATGGGAGTTTTTAATCAGTGTCGCCTATAGAATTTGCTTATTTTGTTGATTTACAACCAGATTTTATACTCTGAATAAAGGTTTTTGTGCAAATGGGACTGGGGAGTTGTTAATCAGTGTCGCCTATAGAATTTGCTTATTTTGATGATTTACTACCAGATATCATACTCTGAATACAGAATTTGGTGCAAATGGGACTGGGAGTTGTTAATCAGTGTCGCCTATAGAATTTGCTTATTTTGTTGATTTACAACCAGATTTCATACTCTGAATACAGATTTTGGTGCAAATTGGACTGGGAGTTGTTAATCAGTGTCGCCTATAGAATTTGCTTATTTTGTTGATTTACTACCAGATATGATACTCTGAATCCAGATTTTTGTGAGAATGGACATGGGAGTTTTTAATC
The DNA here is from genome assembly GCA_963680895.1 of Fragum sueziense. NCBI lineage: Eukaryota > Metazoa > Mollusca > Bivalvia > Cardiida > Cardiidae > Fragum > Fragum sueziense. The sequence continues at coordinate 43,054,819 of OY804601.1, read as the reverse complement.
AGTGTCGCCTATAGAATTTGCTTATTTTGATGATTTACTACCAGATATCATACTCTGAATACAGATTTTGGTGCAAATGGGACTGGGAGTTGTTAATCAGTGTCGCCTATAGAATTTGCTTATTTTGTTGATTTACAACCAGATTTCATACTCTGAATACAGATTTTGGTGCAAATGGGACTGGGAGTTGTTAATCACTGTCGCCTATAGAATTTGCTTATTTTGTTGATTTACTACCAGATTTCATACTCTGAATACAGATTTTGGTGCAAATGGGACTGGGAAGTGTTAATCAGTGTCGCCTATAGAACTTGCTTATTTTGTTGATTTACAACCAGATTTCATACTCTGAATACAGATTTTGGTGCAAATTGGACTGGGAGTTGTTAATCAGTGTCGCTTATAGAAATAGCTTATTTTGTTGATTTACTACCAGATATCATACTCTGAATCCAGATTTTTGTGAGAATGGACATGGGAGTTTTTAATCAGTGTCGCCTATAGAATTTGCTTATTTTGTTGATTTACAACCAGATTTCATACTCTGAATACAGATTTTGGTGCAAATGGGACTGGGAGTTGTTAATCAGTGTCGCCTATAGAATTTGCTCATTTTGTTGATTAACAACCATATTTCATATTCTGAATACACATTATTGTGCAAATGGGACTGGGGAGTTGTTAATCATTGTTGCCTATAGAATTTGCTTATTTTGATGATTTACTACCAGATATCGTACTCTGAATACAGATTTTTGTGCAAATGGGACAGGGAGTTGTTACTCAGTGTCGCCTATAGAATTTGCTTATTTTGTTGTTTTACAACCAGATTTCATACTCTGAATACAGATTTTGGTGCAAATGGGACTGAGAGTTGTTAATCAGTGTCGCCTATAGAATTTTCTTATTTTGTTGATTTACTACCTTATTTCATACTCTGAATACAGATTTTGGTACAAATGGGACTGGGAGTTGTTAATCAGTGTCGCCTATAGAATTTGCTTATTTTGTTGATTTACTACCAGATATCATACTCTGAATCCAGATTTTTGTGAGAATGGACCTGGGAGTTTTAAATCAGTGTCGCCTATAGAATTTGCTCTTGTTGTTGATTTACTACCAGATTTCATACTCTGAATACAGATTTTGGTGCAAATGGGACTGGGAGTTGTTAATCAGTGTCGCATATAGAACTTGCTTATTTTGATGATTTACTACCAGATATCATACTCTGAATACAGAATTTGGTGCAAATGGGACTGGGAGTTGTTAATCAGTGTCGCCTATAGAATTTGCTTATTTTGTTGATTTACAACCAGATTTCATACTCTGAATACAGATTTTGGTGCAAATGGGACTGGGAGTTGTTAATCAGTGTCGCCTATAGAATTTGCTTATTTTGTTGATTTACTACCAGATTTCATACTCTGAATACAGATTTTGGTGAAAATGGGACTGGGAGTTGTTAATCAGTGTCGCCTATAGAATTTGCTCATTTTGTTGATTTACAACCAGATTTCTTACTCTGAATACAGATTTTGGTGCAAATGGGACTGGGAGTTGTTAATCAGTGTCGCCTATAGAAGTTGCTTATTTTGTTGATTTACTACCAGATATCATACTCTGAATACAGATTTTGGTGCAAATGGGACTGGGAGTTGTTAATCACTGTCCCCTATAGAATTTGCTCATTTTGTTGATTTACAACCAGATTTCTTACTCTGAATACAGATTTTGGTGAAAATGGGACTGGGAGTTGTTAATCAGTGTCGCCTATAGAATTTGCTTATTTTGATGATTTACAACCAGATTTCATACTCTGAATACAGATATTGGTGCAAATGGGACTGAGAGTTGTTAATCAGTGTCGCCTATAGAATTTTCTTATTTTGTTGATTTACTACCAGATTTCATACTCTGAATACAGATTTTGGTACAAATGGGATTGGGAGTTGTTAATCAGTGTCGCCTATAGAATTTGCTTATTTTGTTGATTTACTACCAGATATCATACTCTGAATCCAGAATTTTGTGAGAATGGACCTGGGAGTTGTTAATCAGTGTCGCCTATAGAATTTGCTTATTTTGTTGATTTACTACCAGATTTCATACTCTGAATACAGATTTTGGTGCAAATGGAACTGGGAGTTGTTAATCAGTGTCGCCTATAGAATTTGCTCATTCTGTTGATTTACAACCAGATTTCATACTCTGAATACAGATTTTTGTGCAAATGGGACTGGGGAGTTGTTAATCAGTGTCGCCTATAGAATTTGCTTATTTAGATGATTTACTACCAGATATCATACTCTGAATACAGATTATTGTGCAAATGGGACAGGGAGTTGTTAATCAGTGTCGCCTATAGAATTTGCTTATTTTTGTTGATTTACAACCAGATTTTATACTCTGAATACAGATTTTGGTGCAAATGGGACTGGGAGTTGCTAATCACTGTCCCCTATAGAATTTGATTATTTTGTTGATTTACTACCAGATTTCATACTCTGAATACAGATTTTTGTGAGAATGAACATGGGAGTTGTTAATCAGTGTCGCCTATCGAAATAGCTTATTTTGTTGATTTACTACCAGATATCATACTCTGAATCCAGATTTTTGTGAGAATGGACATGGGAGTTTTTAATCAGTGTCGCCTATAGAATTTGCTTATTTTGTTGATTTACAACCAGATTTTATACTCTGAATACAGATTTTTGTGCAAATGGGACTGGGGAGTTGTTAATCAGTGTCGCCTATAGAATTTGCTTATTTTGATGATTTACTACCAGATATCATACTCTGAATACAGAATTTGGTGCAACTGGGACTGGGAGTTGTTAATCAGTGTCGCCTATAGAATTTGCTTATTTTGTTGATTTACTACCAGATTTCATACTCTGAATACAGATTTTGGTGAGAATTGGACTGGGAAGTGTTAATCAGTGTCGCCTATAGAACTTGCTTATTTTGTTGATTTACAACCAGATTTCATACTCTGAATACAGATTTTGGTGCAAATTGGACTGGGAGTTGTTAATCAGTGTCGCCTATAGAATTTGCTTATTTTGTTGATTTACAACCAGATTTCATACTCTGAATACAGATTTTGGTGCAAATGGGACTGGGAGTTGTTAATCAGTGTCGCCTATAGAATTTGCTTATTTTGTTGATTTACTACCAGATTTCATACTCTGAATACAGATTTTGGTGAGAATTGGACTGGGAAGTGTTAATCAGTGTCGCCTATAGAACTTGCTTATTTTGTTGATTTACAACCAGATTTCATACTCTGAATACAGATTTTGGTGCAAATTGGACTGGGAGTTGTTAATCAGTGTCGCCTATAGAATTTGCTTATTTTGTTGATTTACTACCAGATATCATACTCTGAATCCAGATTTTTGTGAGAATGGACATGGGAGTTTTTAATCAGTGTCGCCTATAGAATTTGCTTATTTTGATGATTTACTACCAGATATCATACTCTGAATACAGATTTTGGTGCAAATGGGACTGGGAGTTGTTAATCAGTGTCGCCTATAGAATTTGCTTATTTTGTTGATTTACAACCAGATTTCATACTCTGAATACAGATTTTGGTGCAAATGGGACTGGGAGTTGTTAATCACTGTCGCCTATAGAATTTGCTTATTTTGTTGATTTACTACCAGATTTCATACTCTGAATACAGATTTTGGTGCAAATGGGACTGGGAGTTGTTAATCAACTTGTCGCCTATAGAATTTGCTTGTTTTGATGATTTAATACCAGATTGCATACTCTGAATACAGATTTTGGTGAAAATTGGACTGGAATGTGTTAATCAGTGTCGCCTATAGAACTTGCTTATTTTGTTGATTTACAACCAGATTTCATACTCTGAATACAGATTTTGGTGCAAATTGGACTGGGAGTTGTTAATCAGTGTCGCTTATAGAAATAGCTTATTTTGTTGATTTACTACCAGATATCATACTCTGAATCCAGATTTTTGTGAGAATGGACATGGGAGTTTTTAATCCGTGTTGCCTATAGAATTTGCTTATTTTGTTGATTTACAACCAGATTTCATACTCTGAATACAGATTTTGGTGCAAATTGGACTGGGAGTTGTTAATCAGTGTCGCTTATAGAAATAGCTTATTTTGTTGATTTACTACCAGATATCATACTCTGAATACAGATTTTGGTGAAAATTGGACTGGGAAGTGTTAATCAGTGTCGCCTATAGAACTTGCTTATTTTGTTGATTTACAACCAGATTTCATACTCTGAATACAGATTTTGGTGCAAATGGGACTGGGAGTTGTTAATCAGTGTCGCCTATAGAAGTTGCTTATTTTGTTGATTTACTACCAGATATCATACTCTGAATACAGATTTTGGTGCAAATGGGACTGGGAGTTGTTAATCACTGTCCCCTATAGAATTTGCTCATTTTGTTGATTTACAACCAGATTTCTTACTCTGAATACAGATTTTGGTGAAAATGGGACTGGGAGTTGTTAATCAGTGTCGCCTATAGAATTTGCTTATTTTGATGATTTACAACCAGATTTCATACTCTGAATACAGATATTGGTGCAAATGGGACTGAGAGTTGTTAATCAGTGTCGCCTATAGAATTTTCTTATTTTGTTGATTTACTACCAGATTTCATACTCTGAATACAGATTTTGGTACAAATGGGATTGGGAGTTGTTAATCAGTGTCGCCTATAGAATTTGCTTATTTTGTTGATTTACTACCAGATATCATACTCTGAATCCAGATTTTTGTGAGAATGGACCTGGGAGTTGTTAATCAGTGTCGCCTATAGAATTTGCTTATTTTGTTGATTTACTACCAGATTTCATACTCTGAATACAGATTTTGGTGCAAATGGAACTGGGAGTTGTTAATCAGTGTCGCCTATAGAATTTGCTCATTCTGTTGATTTACAACCAGATTTCATACTCTGAATACAGATTTTTGTGCAAATGGGACTGGGGAGTTGTTAATCAGTGTCGCCTATAGAATTTGCTTATTTAGATGATTTACTACCAGATATCATACTCTGAATACAGATTATTGTGCAAATGGGACAGGGAGTTGTTAATCAGTGTCGCCTATAGAATTTGCTTATTTTTGTTGATTTACAACCAGATTTTATACTCTGAATACAGATTTTGGTGCAAATGGGACTGGGAGTTGCTAATCACTGTCCCCTATAGAATTTGATTATTTTGTTGATTTACTACCAGATTTCATACTCTGAATACAGATTTTTGTGAGAATGAACATGGGAGTTGTTAATCAGTGTCGCCTATCGAAATAGCTTATTTTGTTGATTTACTACCAGATATCATACTCTGAATCCAGATTTTTGTGAGAATGGACATGGGAGTTTTTAATCAGTGTCGCCTATAGAATTTGCTTATTTTGTTGATTTACAACCAGATTTTATACTCTGAATACAGATTTTTGTGCAAATGGGACTGGGGAGTTGTTAATCAGTGTCGCCTATAGAATTTGCTTATTTTGATGATTTACTACCAGATATCATACTCTGAATACAGAATTTGGTGCAACTGGGACTGGGAGTTGTTAATCAGTGTCGCCTATAGAATTTGCTTATTTTGTTGATTTACTACCAGATTTCATACTCTGAATACAGATTTTGGTGAGAATTGGACTGGGAAGTGTTAATCAGTGTCGCCTATAGAACTTGCTTATTTTGTTGATTTACAACCAGATTTCATACTCTGAATACAGATTTTGGTGCAAATTGGACTGGGAGTTGTTAATCAGTGTCGCCTATAGAAGTTGCTTATTTTGTTGATTTACAACCAGATTTCATACTCTGAATACAGATTTTGGTGCAAATGGGACTGGGAGTTGTTAATCAGTGTCGCCTATAGAATTTGCTTATTTTGTTGATTTACTACCAGATTTCATACTCTGAATACAGATTTTGGTGAGAATTGGACTGGGAAGTGTTAATCAGTGTCGCCTATAGAACTTGCTTATTTTGTTGATTTACAACCAGATTTCATACTCTGAATACAGATTTTGGTGCAAATTGGACTGGGAGTTGTTAATCAGTGTCGCCTATAGAATTTGCTTATTTTGTTGATTTACTACCAGATATCATACTCTGAATCCAGATTTTTGTGAGAATGGACATGGGAGTTTTTAATCAGTGTCGCCTATAGAATTTGCTTATTTTGATGATTTACTACCAGATATCATACTCTGAATACAGATTTTGGTGCAAATGGGACTGGGAGTTGTTAATCAGTGTCGCCTATAGAATTTGCTTATTTTGTTGATTTACAACCAGATTTCATACTCTGAATACAGATTTTGGTGCAAATGGGACTGGGAGTTGTTAATCACTGTCGCCTATAGAATTTGCTTATTTTGTTGATTTACTACCAGATTTCATACTCTGAATACAGATTTTGGTGCAAATGGGACTGGGAGTTGTTAATCAACTTGTCGCCTATAGAATTTGCTTGTTTTGATGATTTAATACCAGATTGCATACTCTGAATACAGATTTTGGTGAAAATTGGACTGGAATGTGTTAATCAGTGTCGCCTATAGAACTTGCTTATTTTGTTGATTTACAACCAGATTTCATACTCTGAATACAGATTTTGGTGCAAATTGGACTGGGAGTTGTTAATCAGTGTCGCTTATAGAAATAGCTTATTTTGTTGATTTACTACCAGATATCATACTCTGAATCCAGATTTTTGTGAGAATGGACATGGGAGTTTTTAATCCGTGTTGCCTATAGAATTTGCTTATTTTGTTGATTTACAACCAGATTTCATACTCTGAATACAGATTTTGGTGCAAATTGGACTGGGAGTTGTTAATCAGTGTCGCTTATAGAAATAGCTTATTTTGTTGATTTACTACCAGATATCATACTCTGAATACAGATTTTGGTGAAAATTGGACTGGGAAGTGTTAATCAGTGTCGCCTATAGAACTTGCTTATTTTGTTGATTTACAACCAGATTTCATACTCTGAATACAGATTTTGGTGCAAATTGGACTGGGAGTTGTTAATCAGTGTCGCCTATAGAATTTGCTTATTTTGTTGATTTACTACCAGATTTCATACTCTGAATACAGATTTTGGTGAAAATTGGACTGGGAAGTGTTAATCAGTGTCGCCTATAGAACTTGCTTATTTTGTTGATTTACAACCAGATTTCATACTCTGAATACAGATTTTGGTGCAAATTGGACTGGGAGTTGTTAATCAGTGTCGCCTATAGAATTTGCTTATTTTGTTGATTTACTACCAGATATCATACTCTGAATCCAGATTTTTGTGAGAATGGACATGGGAGTTTTTAATCAGTGTCGCCTATAGAATTTGCTTATTTTGATGATTTACTACCAGATATCATACTCTGAATACAGATTTTGGTGCAAATGGGACTGGGAGTTGTTAATCAGTGTCGCCTATAGAACTTGCTTATTTTGTTGATTTACTACCAGATTTCATACTCTGAATACAGATTTTGGTGCAAATGGGACTGGGAGTTGTTAATCAACTTGTCGCCTATAGAATTTGCTTGTTTTGATGATTTAATACCAGATTGCATACTCTGAATACAGATTTTGGTGAAAATTGGACTGGGAAGTGTTAATCAGTGTCGCCTATAGAACTTGCTTATTTTGTTGATTTACAACCAGATTTCATACTCTGAATACAGATTTTGGTGCAAATTGGACTGGGAGTTGTTAATCAGTGTCGCCTATAGAATTTGCTTATTTTGTTGATTTACCACCAGATATCATAATCTGAATCCAGATTTTTGTGAGAATGGACCTGGGAGTTTTTAATCAGTGTCGCCTATAGAATTTGCTTATTTTGTTGATTTACTACCAGATTTCATACTCTGAATACAGATTTTGGTGCAAATGGGACTGGGAGTTGTTAATCAGTGTCGCCTATAGAATTTGCTCATTCTGTTGATTTACAACCAGATTTCATACTCTGAATACAGATTTTGGTGCAAATGGGATTGGGAGTTGTTAATCAGTGTCGCCTATAGAATTTTCTTATTTTGTTGATTTACAACCTCATTTCATACTCTGAATACAGATTTTGGTACAAATGGGACTGGGAGTTGTTAATCAGTGTCGCCTATTGAAATAGCTTATTTTGTTGATTTACTACCAGATATCATACTCTGAATACAGATTGTTGTGCAAATGGGACAGGGAGTTGTTAATCAGTGTCGCCTATAGAATTTGCTTATTTTTGTTGATTTACAACCAGATTTCATACTCTGAATACAGATTTTGGTGCAAATGGGACTGGGAGTTGTTAATCAGTGTCGCCTATAGAATTTGCTTTTTTTGTTGATTTACAACCAGATTTCATACTCTGAATACAGATTTTGGTGCAAATGGGACTGGGGAGTTGTTAATCAGTGTCGCCTATAGAAGTTGCTTATTTTGTTGATTTACAACCAGATTTCATACTCTGAATACAGATTTTGGTGCAAATGGGACTGAGAGTTGTTAATCAGTGTCGCCTATAGAATTTTCTTATTTTGTTGATTTACAACCAGATTTCATACTCTGAATACAGATTTTGGTACAAATGGGACTGGGAGTTGTTAATCAGTGTCGCCTATAGAATTTGCTTATTTTGTTGATTTACTACCAGATATCATACTCTGAATCCAGATTTTTGTGAGAATGGACCTGGGAGTTTTTAATCAGTGTCGCCTATAGAATTTGCTTATTTTGTTGATTTACTACAAGATTTCATACTCTGAATACAGATTTTGGTGCAAATGGGACTGGGAGTTGTTAAACAGTGTTGCCTATAGAATTTGCTTATTTTGATGATTTAATACCAGATTGCATACTCTGAATACAGATTTTGGTGAAAATTGGACTGGGAAGTGTTAATCAGTGTCGCCTATAGAACTTGCTTATTTTGATGATTTACTACCAGATATCATACTCTGAATACAGAATTTGGTGCAAATGGGACTGGGAGTTGTTAATCAGTGTCGCCTATAGAATTTGCTTATTTTGTTGATTTACAACCAGATTTCATACTCTGAATACAGATTTTGGTGCAAATGGGACTGGGAGATGTTAATCAGTGTCGCCTATAGAATTTGCTTATTTTGTTGATTTACTACCAGATTTCATACTATGAATACAGATTTTGGTGCAAATGGGGCTGGGAGTTGTTAATCAGTGTCGCCTATAGAATTTGCTTATTTTGTTAATTTACAACCAGATTTCATACTCTGAATACAGAATTTGGTGCAAATGGGACTGGGAGTTGTTAATCAGTGTCGCCTATAGAAGTTGCTTATTTTGTTGATTTACAACCAGATTTCATACTCTGAATCCAGATTTTTGTGAGAATGGACATGGGAGTTTTTAATCAGTGTCGCCTATAGAATTTGCTTATTTTGATGATTTACTACCAGATATCATACTCTGAATACAGATTTTGGTGCAAATGGGACTGGGAGTTGTTAATCAGTGTCGCCTATAGAACTTGCTTATTTTGTTGATTTACTACCAGATTTCATACTCTGAATACAGATTTTGGTGCAAATGGGACTGGGAGTTGTTAATCAACTTGTCGCCTATAGAATTTGCTTGTTTTGATGATTTAATACCAGATTGCATACTCTGAATACAGATTGTGGTGAAAATTGGACTGGGAAGTGTTAATCAGTGTCGCCTATAGAATTTGCTTATTTTGTTGATTTACCACCAGATATCATAATCTGAATCCAGATTTTTGTGAGAATGGACCTGGGAGTTTTTAATCAGTGTCGCCTATAGAATTTGCTTATTTTGTTGATTTACTACCAGATTTCATACTCTGAATACAGATTTTGGTGCAAATGGGACTGGGAGTTGTTAATCAGTGTCGCCTATAGAATTTGCTCATTCTGTTGATTTACAACCAGATTTCATACTCTGAATACAGATTTTGGTGCAAATGGGATTGGGAGTTGTTAATCAGTGTCGCCTATAGAATTTTCTTATTTTGTTGATTTACAACCTCATTTCATACTCTGAATACAGATTTTGGTACAAATGGGACTGGGAGTTGTTAATCAGTGTCGCCTATTGAAATAGCTTATTTTGTTGATTTACTACCAGATATCATACTCTGAATACAGATTGTTGTGCAAATGGGACAGGGAGTTGTTAATCAGTGTCGCCTATAGAATTTGCTTATTTTTGTTGATTTACAACCAGATTTCATACTCTGAATACAGATTTTGGTGCAAATGGGACTGGGAGTTGTTAATCAGTGTCGCCTATAGAATTTGCTTATTTTGTTGATTTACAACCAGATTTCATACTCTGAATACAGATTTTGGTGCAAATGGGACTGGGGAGTTGTTAATCAGTGTCGCCTATAGAAGTTGCTTATTTTGTTGATTTACAACCAGATTTCATACTCTGAATACAGATTTTGGTGCAAATGGGACTGAGAGTTGTTAATCAGTGTCGCCTATAGAATTTTCTTATTTTGTTGATTTACAACCTTATTTCATACTCTGAATACAGATTTTGGTACAAATGGGACTGGGAGTTGTTAATCAGTGTCGCCTATAGAATTTGCTTATTTTGTTGATTTACTACCAGATATCATACTCTGAATCCAGATTTTTGTGAGAATGGACCTGGGAGTTTTTAATCAGTGTCGCCTATAGAATTTGCTTATTTTGTTGATTTACTACAAGATTTCATACTCTGAATACAGATTTTGGTGCAAATGGGACTGGGAGTTGTTAAACAGTGTTGCCTATAGAATTTGCTTATTTTGATGATTTAATACCAGATTGCATACTCTGAATACAGATTTTGGTGAAAATTGGACTGGGAAGTGTTAATCAGTGTCGCCTATAGAACTTGCTTATTTTGATGATTTACTACCAGATATCATACTCTGAATACAGAATTTGGTGCAAATGGGACTGGGAGTTGTTAATCAGTGTCGCCTATAGAATTTGCTTATTTTGTTGATTTACAACCAGATTTCATACTCTGAATACAGATTTTGGTGCAAATGGGACTGGGAGATGTTAATCAGTGTCGCCTATAGAATTTGCTTATTTTGTTGATTTACTACCAGATTTCATACTATGAATACAGATTTTGGTGCAAATGGGGCTGGGAGTTGTTAATCAGTGTCGCCTATAGAATTTGCTTATTTTGTTAATTTACAACCAGATTTCATACTCTGAATACAGAATTTGGTGCAAATGGGACTGGGAGTTGTTAATCAGTGTCGCCTATAGAAGTTGCTTATTTTGTTGATTTACAACCAGATTTCATACTCTGAATACAGATTTTGGTGCAAATGGGACTGAGAGTTGTTAATCAGTGTCGCCTATAGAATTTTCTTATTTTGTTGATTTACAACCTTATTTCATACTCTGAATACAGATTTTGGTACAAATGGGACTGGGAGTTGTTAATCAGTGTCGCCTCTAGAATTTGTTTATTTTGTTGATTTACTACCAGATATCATACTTTGAATCCAGATTTTTGTGAGAATGGACCTGGGAGTTGTTAATCAGTGTCGCCTATAGAATTTACTTATTTTGTTGATTTACTACCAGATTTCATACTCTGAATACAGATTTTGGTGCAAATGGGACTGGGAGTTGTTAATCAGTGTCGCCTATAGAATTTGCTCATTCTGTTGATTTACAACCAGATTTCATACTCTGAATACAGATTTTTGTGCAAATGGGACTGGGGAGTTGTTAATCAGTGTCGCCTATAGAATTTGCTTATTTAGATGATTTACTACCAGATATCATACTCTGAATACAGATTATTGTGCAAATGGGACAGGGAGTTGTTAATCAGTGTCGCCTATAGAATTTGCTTATTTTTGTTGATTTACAACCAGATTTCATACTCTGAATACAGATTTTGGTGCAAATGGGACTGGGAGTTGTTAATCAGTGTCCCCTATAGAATTTGCTTATTTTGTTGATTTACTACCAGATTTCATACTCTGAATACAGATTTTGGTGCAAATGGGACTGGGAGTTGTTAATCAGTGTCGCCTATAGAATTCGATTATTTTGTTGATTTACTACCAGATTTCATACTCTGAATACAGATTTTGGTGCAAATTGGACTGGGAGTTGTTAATCAGTGTCGCCTATAGAATTTGCTTATTTTGTTGATTTACAACCAGAGTTCATACTCTGAATACAGATTTTGGTGCAAATGGGATTGGGAGTTGTTAATCGGTGTCGCCTATAGAATTTTCTTATTTTGTTGATTTACAACCTCATTTCATACTCTGAATACAGCTTTTGGTACAAATGGGACTGGGAGTTGTTAATCAGTGTCGCCTATTGAAATAGCTTATTTTGTTGATTTACTACCAGATATCATACTCTGAATCCAGATTTTTGTGAGAATGGAGATGGGAGTTTTTAATCAGTGTCGCCTATAGAATTTGCTTATTTTGTTGATTTACAACCAGATTTTATACTCTGAATAAAGGTTTTTGTGCAAATGGGACTGGGGAGTTGTTAATCAGTGTCGCCTATAGAATTTGCTTATTTTGATGATTTACTACCAGATATCATACTCTGAATACAGAATTTGGTGCAAATGGGACTGGGAGTTGTTAATCAGTGTCGCCTATAGAATTTGCTTATTTTGTTGATTTACAACCAGATTTCATACTCTGAATACAGATTTTGGTGCAAATTGGACTGGGAGTTGTTAATCAGTGTCGCCTATAGAATTTGCTTATTTTGTTGATTTACTACCAGATATGATACTCTGAATCCAGATTTTTGTGAGAATGGACATGGGAGTTTTTAATCAGTGTCGCCTATAGAATTTGCTTATTTTGATGATTTACTACCAGATATCATACTCTGAATACAGATTTTGGTGCAAATGGGACTGGGAGTTGTTAATCAGTGTCGCCTATAGAATTTGCTTATTTTGTTGATTTACAACCAGATTTCATACTCTGAATACAGATTTTGGTGCAAATGGGACTGGGAGTTGTTAATCACTGTCGCCTATAGAATTTGCTTATTTTGTTGATTTACTACCAGATTTCATACTCTGAATACAGATTTTGGTGCAAATGGGACTGGGAGTTGTTAATCAACTTGTCGCCTATAGAATTTGCTTATTTTGATGATTTAATACCAGATTGCATACTCTGAATACAGATTTTGGTGAAAATGGGACTGGGAAGTGTTAATCAGTGTCGCCTATAGAACTTGCTTATTTTGTTGATTTACAACCAGATTTCATACTCTGAATACAGATTTTGGTGCAAATTGGACTGGGAGTTGTTAATCAGTGTCGCTTATAGAAATAGCTTATTTTGTTGATTTACTACCAGATATCATACTCTGAATCCAGATTTTTGTGAGAATGGACATGGGAGTTTTTAATCAGTGTCGCCTATAGAATTTGCTTATTTTGTTGATTTACAACCAGATTTCATACTCTGAATACAGATTTTGGTGCAAATGGGACTGGGAGTTGTTAATCAGTGTCGCCTATAGAATTTGCTCATTTTGTTGATTAACAACCAGATTTCATATTCTGAATACACATTATTGTGCAAATGGGACTGGGGAGTTGTTAATCATTGTTGCCTATAGAATTTGCTTATTTTGATGATTTACTACCAGATATCATACTCTGAATACAGATTTTTGTGCAAATGGGACAGGGAGTTGTTACTCAGTGTCGCCTATAGAATTTGCTTATTTTGTTGTTTTACAACCAGATTTCATACTCTGAATACAGATTTTGGTGCAAATGGGACTGAGAGTTGTTAATCAGTGTCGCCTATAGAATTTTCTTATTTTGTTGATTTACTACCTTATTTCATACTCTGAATACAGATTTTGGTACAAATGGGACTGGGAGTTGTTAATCAGTGTCGCCTATAGAATTTGCTTATTTTGTTGATTTACTACCAGATATCATACTCTGAATCCAGATTTTTGTGAGAATGGACCTGGGAGTTTTAAATCAGTGTCGCCTATAGAATTTGCTCTTGTTGTTGATTTACTACCAGATTTCATACTCTGAATACAAATTTTGGTGCAAATGGGACTGGGAGTTGTTAATCAGTGTCGCATATAGAACTTGCTTATTTTGATGATTTACTACCAGATATCATACTCTGAATACAGAATTTGGTGCAAATGGGACTGGGAGTTGTTAATCAGTGTCGCCTATAGAATTTGCTTATTTTGTTGATTTACAACCAGATTTCATACTCTGAATAAAGATTTTGGTGCAAATGGGACTGGGAGTTGTTAATCAGTGTCGCCTATAGAATTTGCTTATTTTGTTGATTTACTACCAGATTTCATACTCTGAAAACAGATTTTGGTGAAAATGGGACTGGGAGTTGTTAATCAGTGTCGCCTATAGAATTTGCTCATTTTGTTGATTTACAACCAGATTTCTTACTCTGAATACAGATTTTGGTGCAAATGGGACTGGGAGTTGTTAATCAGTGTCGCCTATAGAAGTTGCTTATTTTGTTGATTTACTACCAGATATCATACTCTGAATACAGATTTTGGTGCAAATGGGACTGGGAGTTGTTAATCACTGTCCCCTATAGAATTTGCTCATTTTGTTGATTTACAACCAGATTTCTTACTCTGAATACAGATTTTGGTGAAAATGGGACTGGGAGTTGTTAATCAGTGTCGCCTATAGAATTTGCTTATTTTGATGATTTACAACCAGATTTCATACTCTGAATACAGATATTGGTGCAAATGGGACTGAGAGTTGTTAATCAGTGTCGCCTATAGAATTTTCTTATTTTGTTGATTTACTACCAGATTTCATACTCTGAATACAGATTTTGGTACAAATGGGATTGGGAGTTGTTAATCAGTGTCGCCTATAGAATTTGCTTATTTTGTTGATTTACTACCAGATATCATACTCTGAATCCAGATTTTTGTGAGAATGGACCTGGGAGTTGTTAATCAATGTCGCCTATAGAATTTGCTTATTTTGTTGATTTACTACCAGATTTCATACTCTGAATACAGATTTTGGTGCAAATGGGACTGGGAGTTGTTAATCAGTGTCGCCTATAGAATTTGCTAATTCTGTTGATTTACAACCAGATTTCATACTCTGAATACAGATTTTTGTGCAAATGGGACTGGGGAGTTGTTAATCAGTGTCGCCTATAGAATTTGCTTATTTAGATGATTTACTACCAGATATCATACTCTGAATACAGATTATTGTGCAAATGGGACAGGGAGTTGTTAATCAGTGTCGCCTATAGAATTTGCTTATTTTTGTTGATTTACAACCAGATTTTATACTCTGAATACAGATTTTGGTGCAAATGGGACTGGGAGTTGCTAATCACTGTCCCCTATAGAATTTGATTATTTTGTTGATTTACTACCAGATTTCATACTCTGAATACAGATTTTGGTGCAAATTGGATTGGGAGTTGTTAATCAGTGTCGCCTATAGAATTTGCTTATTTTGTTGATTTACAACCAGAGTTCATACTCTGAATACAGATTTTGGTGCAAATGGGATTGGGAGTTGTTAATCAGTGTCGCCTATAGAATTTTCTTATTTTGTTGATTAACAACCTCATTTCATACTCTGAATACAGATTTTGGTACAAATGGGACTGGGAGTTGTTAATCAGTGTCGCCTATCGAAATAGCTTATTTTGTTGATTTACTACCAGATATCATACTCTGAATCCAGATTTTTGTGAGAATGGACATGGGAGTTTTTAATCAGTGTCGCCTATAGAATTTGCTTATTTTGTTGATTTACAACCAGATTTTATACTCTGAATACAGATTTTTGTGCAAATGGGACTGGGGAGTTGTTAATCAGTGTCGCCTATAGAATTTGCTTATTTTGATGATTTACTACCAGATATCATACTCTGAATACAGAATTTGGTGCAACTGGGACTGGGAGTTGTTAATCAGTGTCGCCTATAGAAGTTGCTTATTTTGTTGATTTACAACCAGATTTCATACTCTGAATACAGATTGTGGTGCAAATGGGACTGGGAGTTGTTAATCAGTGTCGCCTATAGAATTTGCTTATTTTGTTGATTTACTACCAGATTTCATACTCTGAATACAGATTTTGGTGAAAATTGGACTGGGAAGTGTTAATCAGTGTCGCCTATAGAACTTGCTTATTTTGTTGATTTACAACCAGATTTCATACTCTGAATACAGATTTTGGTGCAAATTGGACTGGGAGTTGTTAATCAGTGTCGCCTATAGAATTTGCTTATTTTGTTGATTTACTACCAGATATCATACTCTGAATCCAGATTTTTGTGAGAATGGACATGGGAGTTTTTAATCAGTGTCGCCTATAGAATTTGCTTATTTTGATGATTTACTACCAGATATCATACTCTGAATACAGATTTTGGTGCAAATGGGACTGGGAGTTGTTAATCAGTGTCGCCTATAGAATTTGCTTATTTTGTTGATTTACAACCAGATTTCATACTCTGAATACAGATTTTGGTGCAAACGGGACTGGGAGTTGTTAATCAGTATCGCCTGTACAATTTGATTATTTTGTTGATTTACAACCAGATTTCATACTCTGAATACAGATTTTGGTGCAAATTGGACTGGGAGTTGTTAATCAGTGTCGCCTATAGAATTTGCTTATTTTGTTGATTTACAACCAGATTTCATACTCTGAATACAGATTTTGGTGCAAATGGGACTGGGAGTTGTTAATCAGTGTCGCCTATAGAATTTTCTTATTTTATTGATTTACAACCTCATTTCATACTCTGAATACAGATTTTGGTACAAATGGGACTGGGAGTTGTTAATCAGTATCGACTATTGAAATAGCTCATTTTGTTGATTTACTACCAGATATCATACTCTGAATCATGATTTTTGTGAGAATGGACATGGGAGTTTTTAATCAGTGTCGCCTATAGAATTTGCTTATTTTGTTGATTTACAACCAGATTTCATACTCTGAATACAGATTTTTGTGCAAATGGGACTGGGGAGTTGTTAATCAGTGTCGCCTATAGAATTTGCTTATTTTGATGATTTACTACCAGATATCATACTCTGAATACAGATTTTGGTGCAAATGGGACTGGGAGTTGTTAATCAGTGTCGCCTATAGAATTTGCTTATTTTGTTGATTTACAACCAGATTTCATACTCTGAATACAGATTTTGGTGCAAATGGGACTGGGAGTTGTTAATCACTGTCGCCTATAGAATTTGCTTATTTTGTTAATTTACTACCAGATTTCATACTCTGAATACAGATTTTGGTGCAAATTGGACTGGGAGTTGTTAATCAGTGTCGCCTATAGAATTTGCTTATTTTGATGATTTAATACCAGATTGCATACTCTGAACACAGATTTTGGTGAAAATTGGACTGGGAAGTGTTAATCAGTGTCGCCTATAGAACTTGCTTATTTTGTTGATTTACAACCAGATTTCATACTCTGAATACAGATTTTGGTGCAAATTGGACTGGGAGTTGTTAATCAGTGTCGCCTATAGAATTTGCTTATTTTGTTGATTTACTACCAGATATCATACTCTGAATCCAGATTTTTGTGAGAATGGACATGGGAGTTTTTAATCAGTGTCGCCTATAGAATTTGCTTATTTTGTTGATTTACAACCAGAGTTCATACTCTGAATACAGATTTTGTGCAAATGGGACTGGGAGTTGTTAATCAGTGTCGCCTATAGAATTTGTTCTTTTTGTTTATTTACAACCAGATTTCATACTCTGAATACCGATTTTTGTGCAAATGGGACTGGGGAGTTGTTAATCAGTGTCGCCTATAGAATTTGCTTATTTTGATGATTTACTACCAGATATCATACTCTGAATACAGATTGTTGTGCAAATTGGACAGGGAGTTGTTAATCAGTGTCGCCTATAGAATTTGCTTATTTTGTTGATTTACAACCAGATTTCATACTCTGAATACAGATTTTGGTGCAAATGGGACTGGGAGTTGTTAATCACTGTCGCCTATAGAATTTGCTTATTTTGATGATTTACTACCAGATATCATACTCTGAATACAGATTTTGGTGCAAATGGGACTGGGAGTTGTTAATCAGTGTTGCCTATTGAAATAGCTTATTTTGTTAATTTACTACCAGATATCATACTCTGAATCCAGATTTTTGTGAGAATAGACATGGGAGTTTTTAATCAGTGTCGCCTATAGAATTTGCTTATTTTGTTGATTTACAACCAGATTTCATACTCTGAATACAGAGTTTGGTGCAAATGGGACTGGGAGATGTTAATCAGTGTCGCCTATAGAATTTGCTCATTTTGTTGATTAACAACCAGATTTCTTTTTCTGAATGCACATTATTGTGCAAATGGGACTGGGGAGTTGTTAATCAGTGTTGCCTATAGAATTTGCTTATTTTGATGATTTACTACAAGATATCATACTCTGAATACAGATTTTTGTGCAAATGGGACAGGGAGTTGTTAATCAGTGTCGCCTAAAGAATTTGCTTATTTTGTTGATTTACTACCAGATTTCATACTCTGAATACAGATTTTGGTGCAAATGGGACTGGGAGTTGTTAATCACTGTCGCCTATAGAATTTGCTTATTTTGTTGATTTACTACCAGATTTCATACTCTGAATACAGATTTTGGTGCAAATGGGACTGGGAGTGGTTAATCAGTGTCGCCTATAGAATTTGCTCATTTTGTTGATTTACTACCAGATATCATACTCTGAATACAGATTGTTTTGCAAATGTGACATAGAGTTGTTAATCAGTGTCGCCTATAGAATTTGCTTATTTTGTTGATTTACTACCAGATTTCATACTCTGAATACAGATTTTGGTGCAAATGGGACTGGGAGTTGTTAATCACTGTCGCCTATAGAATTTGCTTATTTTGTTGATTTACTACCAGATTTCATACTCTGAATACAGATTTTGGTGCAAATGGGACTGGGGAGTTGTTAATCAGTGTCGCCTATAGAATTTGCTTATTTAGATGATTTACTACCAGATATCATACTCTGAATACAGATTTTTGTGCAAATGGGACAGGGAGTTGTTAATCAGTGTCGCCTATAGAATTTGCTTATTTTGTTGATTTACTACCAGATTTCATACTCTGAATACAGATTTTGGTGCAAATGGGACTGGGAGTTGTTAATCACTGTCGCCTATAGAATTTGCTTATTTTGTTGATATACTACCAGATTTCATACTCTGAATACAGATTTTGGTGAGAATGGGACTGGGGAGTTGTTAATCAGTGTCGCCTATAGAATTTGCTTATTTAGATGATTTACTACCAGATATCATACTCTGAATACAGATTTTGGTGCAAATGGGACTGGGAGTTTTTAATCAGTGTCGCCTATAGAATTTGCTTATTTTGTTGATTTACAACCAGATTTCATACTCTAAATACAGATTTTGGTGCAAATGGGACTGGGGAGTTGTTAATCAGTGTCGCCTATAGAATTTGCATATTTTGTTGATTTTCTACCAGATTTCATACTCTGAATACAGATTTTGGTGCAAATGGGACTGGGAGTTGTTAATCAGTGTCGCCTATAGAATTTGATTATTTTGTTGATTTACTACCAGATTTCATACTCTGAATACAGATTTTGGTGCAAATGGGACTGGGAGTTGTTAATCAGTGTCGTCTATAGAATTTTCTTATTTTGTTGATTTACAACCTCATTTCATACTCTGAATATAGATTTTGGTACAAATGGGACTGGGAGTTGGTAATCAGTGTCGCCTATTGAAATAGCGTATTTTATTGATTTACTACCAGATATCATACTCTGAATCCAGATTTTTGTGAGAATGGACATGGGAGTTTTTAATCAGTATCGCCTATAGAATTTGCTTATTTTGTTGATTTACAACCAGATTTTATACTCTGAATACAGATTTTTGTGCAAATGGGACTGGGGAGTTGTTAATCAGTGTCGCCTATAGAATTTGCTTATTTTGATGATTTACTACCAGATATCATACTCTGAATACAGATTTTGGTGCAAATGGGACTGGGAGTTTTTAATCAGTGTCGCCTATAGAATTTGCTAATTTTGTTGATTAAATACCAAATTGCATACTCTGAATCCAGATTTTTGTGAGAATGGACATGGGAGTTTTTAATCAGTGTCGCCTATAAAATTTGCTTATTTTGTTGATTTACAACCAGATTTCATACTCTGAATACAGATTTTGGTGCAAATGGGACTGGGAGTTGTTAATCAGTGTCGCCTATAGAATTTGTTCTTTTTGTTTATTTACAACCAGATTTCATACTCTGAATACCGATTTTGTGCAAATGGGACTGGGGAGTTGTTAATCAGAGTCGCCTATAGAATTTGCTTATTTTGATGATTTACTACCAGATATCATACTCTGAATACAGATTGTTGTGCAAATGAGACAGGGAGTTGTTAATCAGTGTCGCCTATAGAATTTGCTTATTTTGTTGATTTACAACCAGATTTCATACTCTGAATACAGATTTTGGTGCAAATGGGACTGGGAGTTGTTAATCAGTGTCGCCTATAAAATTTGCTTATTTTGATGATTTACTACCAGATATCATACTCTGAATACAGATTTTGGTGCAAATGGGACTGGGAGTTGTTAATCAGTGTCGCCTATTGAAATAACTTATTTTGTTAATTTACTACCAGATATCATACTCTGAATCCAGATTTTTGTGAGAATGGACATGGGAGTTTTTAATCAGTGTCGCCTATAGAATTTGCTTATTTTGTTGAATTACAACCAGATTTTATACTCTGAATACAGATTTTTGTGCAAATGGGACTGGGGAGTTGTTAATCAGTGTCGCCTATAGAATTTGCTTATTTTGATGATTTACTACCAGATATCATACTCTGAATACAGATTTTGGTGCAAATGGGACTGGGGAGTTGTTAATCAGTGTCGCCTATAGAATTTCGTTATTTTGTTGATTTACAACCAGATTTCATACTCTGAATACAGATTTTGGTGCAAATGGGACTGTGTCGCCTATAGAATTTACTTATTTTGTTGATTTACTACCAGATATCATACTCTGAATCCAGATTTTTGTGAGAATGGACATGGGAGTTTTTAATCAGTGTCGCCTATAGAATTTGCTTATTTTGTTGATTTACAACCAGAGTTCATACTCTGAATACAGATTTTGCTGCAAATGGGACTGGGAGTTGTTAATCAGTGTCGCCTAAAGAATTTGTTCTTTTTGTTTATTTACAACCAGATTTCATACTCTGAATACCGATTTTTGTGCAAATGGGACTGGGGAGTTGTTAATCAGTGTCGCCTATAGAATTTGCTTATTTTGATGATTTACTACCAGATTTCATACTCTGAATACAGATTTTGGTGCAAATGGGACAGGGAGTTGTTAATCAGTGTCGCCTATAGAATTTGCTTATTTTGTTGAATTACAACCAGATTTTATACTCTGAATACAGATTTTTGTGCAAATGGGACTGGGGAGTTGTTAATCAGTGTCGCCTATAGAATTTGCTTATTTTGATGATTTACAACCAGATATTATACTCTGATTACAGATTGTTGTGCAAATGGGACTGGGAGTTGTTAATCACTGTCGCCTATAGAATTTGCTTATTTTGTTGATTTACTACCAGATTTCATACTCTGAATACAGATTTTGGTGCAAATGGGACAGGGAGTTGTTAATCACTGTCGCCTATAGAATTTGCTTATTTTGTTGATTTACAACCAGATTTCATACTCTGAATACAGATTTTGGTGCAAATGGGACTGGGAGTTGTTAATCACTGTCGCCTATAGAATTTGCTTATTTTGATGATTTACTTCCAGATATCATGCTCTGAATACAGATTTTGGTGCAAATGGGACTGGGAGTTGTTAATCAGTGTCGCCTATTGAAATAGCTTATTTTGTCAATTTACTACCATATATCATACTCTGAATCCAGATTTTTGTGAGAATGGACATGGGAGTTTTTAATCAGTGTCGCCTGTAGAATTTGCTTATTTTGTTGATTTACAACCAGATTTCATATTCTGAATACAGATTTTGGTGCAAATGGGACTGGGAGTTGTTAATCAGTGTCGCCTATAGAATTTGCTCATTGTGTTGATTAACAACCAGATTTCATATTCTGAATACACATTATTGTGCAAATGGGACTGGGGACTTGTTAATCAGTGTTGCCTATAGAATTTGCTTATTTTGATGATTTACTACCAGATATCATACTCTGAATACAGATTTTTGTGCAAATGGGACAGGGAGTTGTATATCAGTGTCGCCTATAGAATTTGCTTATTTTGTTGATTTACAACCAGATTTCATACTCTGAATACAGATTTTGGTGCAAATGGGACTGGGAGTTGTTAATCACCGTCGCCTATAGAATTTGCTTATTTTGTTGATTTACTACCAGATTTCATACTCTGAATACAGATTTTGGTGCAAACGGGACTGGGAGTTGTTAATCAGTGTCGCCTATAGAATTTGATTATTTTGTTGATTTACTACCAGATTTCATACTCTGAATACAGATTTTGGTGCAAATTGGACTGGGAGTTGTTAATCAGTGTCGCCTATAGAAATTTCTTATTTTGTTGATTTACAACCTCATTTCATACTCTGAATACAGATTTTGGTACAAATGGGACTGGGAGTTGTTAATCAGTGTCGCCTATTGAAATAGCTTATTTTGTTGATTTACTACCAGATATCATACTCTGAGTCCAGATTTTTGTGAGAATGGACATGGGATTTTTTAATCAGTGTCGCCTATAGAATTTGCTTATTTCGTTGATTTACAACCAGATTTTATACTCTGAATACAGATTTTTGTGCAAATGGGACTGGGGAGTTGTTAATCAGTGTCGCCTATATAATTTGCTTATTTTGATGATTTACTACCAGATATCATACTCTGAATACAGATTGTTGTGCAAATGGGACTGGGAGTTGTTAATCAGTGTCGCCTATAGATTTGCTTATTTTGTTGATTTACAACCAGTTTTCATACTCTGAATACAGATTTTGGTGCAAATGGGACTGGGAGTTGTTAATCACTGTCGACTATAGAATTTTCTTATTTTGTTGATTTACTACCAGATATCATACTCTGAATCCAGATTTTTGTGAGAATGGACTTGGGTGTTTTTAATCAGTGTCGCCTATAGAATTTGCTTATTTTGTTGATTTACTACCAGATTTCATACTCTGAATACAGATTTTGGTGCAAATGGGCCTGGGAGTTGTTAATCAGTGTCGCCTATAGAATTTGCTCATTTTGTTGATTTATAACCAGATTTCATACTCTGAATACAGATTTTTGTGCAAATGGGACTGGGGAGTTGTTAATCAGTGTCGCCTATAGAATTTGCTTATTTTGATGATTTACTACCAGATATCATACTCTGAATACAGATTGTTCTGCAAATGGGACAGGGAGTTGTTAATCAGTGTCGCCTATAGAATTTGCTTATTTTGTTGATTTACAACCAGATTTCATACTCTGAATACAGATTTTGGTGCAAATGGGACTGGGAGTTGTTAATCACTGTCGCCTATAGAATTTGCTTATTTTGTTGATTTACTACCAGATTTCATACTCTGAATACAGATTTTGGTGCAAACGGGACTGGGATTTGTTAATCAATGTCGCCTATAGAATTTGATTATTTTGTTGATTTACTACCAGATTTCATACTCTGAATACAGATTTTGGTGCAAATGGGACTGGGGAGTTGTTTATCAGTGTCGCCTATAGAATTTGCTTATTTTGATGATTTACTACCAGATATCATACTCTGAATACAGATTTTGGTGCAAATGGGACTGAGAGTTGTTAATCAGTGTCGCCTATAGAATTTGCTTATTTTGTTGATTTACAACCAGATTTCATACTCTGAATACAGATTTTGGTGCAAATAGGACTGGGAGTTGTTAATCACTGTCGCCTATAGAATTTGCTTATTTTGTTGATTTACTACCAGATTTCATACTCTGAATACAGATTTTGGTGCAAATGGGACTGGGGGTTGTTAATCAGTGTCGCCTGTAGAATTTTCTTATTTTGTTGATTTAATACCAGATTTCAAACTCTGAATACAGAGTTTGGTGCAAATGGGACTGGGAGTTGTTAATCAGTGTCGCCTATAGAATTTGCTCATTTTGTTGATTAACAACCAGATTTCATATTCTGAATACACATTATTGTGCAAATGGGACTGGGGAGTTGTTAATCAGTGTTGTCTATAGAATTTGCTTATTTTGATGATTTACTACAAGATATCACACTCTGAATACAGATTTATGTGCAAATGGGACTGGGAGTTGTTAATCAGTGTCGCCTATAGAATTTGCTTATTTTGTTGATTTACAACCAGATTTCATACTCTGAATACAGATTTTGGTGCAAATGGGACTGGGAGTTGTTAATCACTGTCGCCTATAGAATTTGCTTATGTTGTTGATTTACTACCAGATTTCATACTCTGAATACAGATTTTGGTGCAAATGGGACTGTGAGTGATTAATCAGTGTCGCCTATAGAATTTGCTCATTTTGTTGATTTACAATCAGATTTCATACTCTGAAAACGGATTTTTGTGCAAATGGGACTGGGGAGTTGTTAATCAGTGTCGCCTATAGAATTTGCTTATTTAGATGATTTACTACCAGATATCTTACTCTGAATACAGATTGTTGTGCAAATGGGACAGAGAGTTGTTAATCAGTGTCGCCTATAGAATTTGCTTATTTTGTTGATTTACAACCAGATTTCATACTCTGAATACAGATTTTGGTGCAAATGGGACTGGGAGTTGTTAATCACTGTCGCCTATAGAATTTGCTTATTTTGTTGATTTACTACCAGATATCATAGTCTGAATCCAGATTTTGGTGCAAATTGGACTGGGTGTTGTTAATCAGTGTTGCCTATAGAATTTGCTTATTTTGTTGATTTACAACCAGAGTTCATACTCTGAATACAGATTTTGGTGCAAATGGGACTGGGAGTTGTTAATCAGTGTCGCCTATAAAATTTTCTTATTTTGTTTATTTACAACCAAATTTCATACTCTGAATACAGATTTTGGTACAAACGGGACTGGGAGTTGTTAATCAGTGTCGCCTATAGAATTTGATTATTTTGTTGATTTACTACCAGATTTCATACTCTGAAACCAGATTTTGGTGCAAATTGGACTGGGAGTTGTTAATCAGTGTCGCCTATAGAATTTACTTATTTTGTTGATTTACTACCAGATATCATACTCTGAATCCAGATTTTTGTGAGAATGGACATGGGAGTTTTTAATCAGTGTCGCCTATAGAATTTGCTTATTTTGTTGATTTACAACCAGAGTTCATACTCTGAATACAGATTTTGCTGCAAATGGGACTGGGAGTTGTTAATCAGTGTCGCCTATAGAATTTGTTCTTTTTGTTTATTTACAACCAGATTTCATACTCTGAATACCGATTTTTGTGCAAATGGGACTGGGGAGTTGTTAATCAGTGTCGCCTATAGAATTTGCTTATTTTGTTGATTTACAACCAGATTTCATACTCTGAATACAGATTTTGGTGCAAATGGGACTGGTGAGTTGTTAATCAGTGTCGCCTATAGAATTTGCTTATTTTGTTGATTTACTACCAGATTTCATACTCTGAATACAGATTTTGGTGCAAATGGGACTGGGAGTTGTTAATCACTGTCGCCTATAGAATTTGCTTATTTTGTTGATTTACAACCAGATTTCATACTCTGAATACAGATTTTGGTGCAAATGGGACTGGGAGTTGTTAATCACTGTCGCCTATAGAATTTGCTTATTTTGATGATTTACTTCCAGATATCATGCTCTGAATACAGATTTTGGTGCAAATGGGACTGGGAGTTGTTAATCAGTGTCGCCTATTGAAATAGCTTATTTTGTCAATTTACTACCATATATCATACTCTGAATCCAGATTTTTGTGAGAATGGACATGGGAGTTTTTAATCAGTGTCGCCTGTAGAATTTGCTTATTTTGTTGATTTACAACCAGATTTCATATTCTGAATACAGATTTTGGTGCAAATGGGACTGGGAGTTGTTAATCAGTGTCGCCTATAGAATTTGCTCATTGTGTTGATTAACAACCAGATTTCATATTCTGAATACACATTATTGTGCAAATGGGACTGGGGACTTGTTAATCAGTGTTGCCTATAGAATTTGCTTATTTTGATGATTTACTACCAGATATCATACTCTGAATACAGATTTTTGTGCAAATGGGACAGGGAGTTGTATATCAGTGTCGCCTATAGAATTTGCTTATTTTGTTGATTTACAACCAGATTTCATACTCTGAATACAGATTTTGGTGCAAATGGGACTGGGAGTTGTTAATCACCGTCGCCTATAGAATTTGCTTATTTTGTTGATTTACTACCAGATTTCATACTCTGAATACAGATTTTGGTGCAAACGGGACTGGGAGTTGTTAATCAGTGTCGCCTATAGAATTTGATTATTTTGTTGATTTACTACCAGATTTCATACTCTGAATACAGATTTTGGTGCAAATTGGACTGGGAGTTGTTAATCAGTGTCGCCTATAGAAATTTCTTATTTTGTTGATTTACAACCTCATTTCATACTCTGAATACAGATTTTGGTACAAATGGGACTGGGAGTTGTTAATCAGTGTCGCCTATTGAAATAGCTTATTTTGTTGATTTACTACCAGATATCATACTCTGAGTCCAGATTTTTGTGAGAATGGACATGGGATTTTTTAATCAGTGTCGCCTATAGAATTTGCTTATTTCGTTGATTTACAACCAGATTTTATACTCTGAATACAGATTTTTGTGCAAATGGGACTGGGGAGTTGTTAATCAGTGTCGCCTATAGAATTTGCTTATTTTGATGATTTACTACCAGATATCATACTCTGAATACAGATTGTTGTGCAAATGGGACTGGGAGTTGTTAATCAGTGTCGCCTATAGAATTTGCTTATTTTGTTGATTTACAACCAGTTTTCATACTCTGAATACAGATTTTGGTGCAAATGGGAATGGGAGTTGTTAATCACTGTCGCCTATAGAATTTGCTTATTTTGTTGATTTACAACCAGATTTCATACTCTGAATACAGATTTTGGTGCAAATGGGACTGGGAGTTGCTAATCAGTGTCGCCTATAGAATTTGCTTATTTTGTTGATTTACTACCAAATATCATACTCTGAATCCAGATTTTTGTGAGAATGGACTTGGGTGTTTTTAATCAGTGTCGCCTATAGAATTTGCTTATTTTGTTGATTTACTACCAGATTTCATACTCTGAATACAGATTTTGGTGCAAATGGGCCTGGGAGTTGTTAATCAGTGTCGCCTATAGAATTTGCTCATTTTGTTGATTTATAACCAGATTTCATACTCTGAATACAGATTTTTGTGCAAATGGGACTGGGGAGTTGTTAATCAGTGTCGCCTATAGAATTTGCTTATTTTGATGATTTACTACCAGATATCATACTCTGAATACAGATTGTTCTGCAAATGGGACAGGGAGTTGTTAATCAGTGTCGCCTATAGAATTTGCTTATTTTGTTGATTTACAACCAGATTTCATACTCTGAATACAGATTTTGGTGCAAATGGGACTGGGAGTTGTTAATCACTGTCGCCTATAGAATTTGCTTATTTTGTTGATTTACTACCAGATTTCATACTCTGAATACAGATTTTGGTGCAAACGGGACTGGGAGTTGTTAATCAGTGTCGCCTATAGAATTTGATTATTTTGTTGATTTACTACCAGATTTCATACTCTGAATACAGATTTTGGTGCAAATGGGACTGGGGAGTTGTTTATCAGTGTCGCCTATAGAATTTGCTTATTTTGATGATTTACTACCAGATATCATACTCTGAATACAGATTTTGGTGCAAATGGGACTGAGAGTTGTTAATCAGTGTCGCCTATAGAATTTGCTTATTTTGTTGATTTACAACCAGATTTCATACTCTGAATACAGATTTTGGTGCAAATAGGACTGGGAGTTGTTAATCACTGTCGCCTATAGAATTTGCTTATTTTGTTGATTTACTACCAGATTTCATACTCTGAATACAGATTTTGGTGCAAATGGGACTGGGGGTTGTTAATCAGTGTCGCCTGTAGAATTTTCTTATTTTGTTGATTTAATACCAGATTTCAAACTCTGAATACAGAGTTTGGTGCAAATGGGACTGGGAGTTGTTAATCAGTGTCGCCTATAGAATTTGCTCATTTTGTTGATTAACAACCAGATTTCATATTCTGAATACACATTATTGTGCAAATGGGACTGGGGAGTTGTTAATCAGTGTTGTCTATAGAATTTGCTTATTTTGATGATTTACTACAAGATATCATACTCTGAATACAGATTTATGTGCAAATGGGACTGGGAGTTGTTAATCAGTGTCGCCTATAGAATTTGCTTATTTTGTTGATTTACAACCAGATTTCATACTCTGAATACAGATTTTGGTGCAAATGGGACTGGGAGTTGTTAATCACTGTCGCCTATAGAATTTGCTTATGTTGTTGATTTACTACCAGATTTCATACTCTGAATACAGATTTTGGTGCAAATGGGACTGTGAGTGATTAATCAGTGTCGCCTATAGAATTTGCTCATTTTGTTGATTTACAACCAGATTTCATACTCTGAATACACATTATTGTGCAAATGGGACTGGGGAGTTGTTAATCAGTGTCGCCTATAGAATTTGCTTATTTAGATGATTTTTTATTAGCAGATATCATACTCTGAATACAGATTTTGGTGCAAATGGGACTGGGAGTTGTTAATCAGTGTCGCCTATAGAATTTGTTCATTTTGTTGATTTACAACCAGATTTCATACTCTGAATACAGATTTTGGTGCAAATGGGACTGGGAGTTGTTAATCACTGTCGCCTATAGAATTTGCTTATTTTGTTGATTTACTACCAGATTTCATACTCTGAATACAGATTTTGGTGCAAATGGGACTGGGAGTTGTTAATCAGTGTCGCCTGTAGAATTTTCTTATTTTGTTGATTTACAACCAGATTGCATACTCTGAATACAGATTTTGGTGCAAATGGGACTGGAAGTTGTTAATCAGTGTCGCCTATAGAACTTGCTTATTTTGTTGATTTACAACTAGATTTCATACTCTGAATACAGATTTTGGTGCAAATGGGACTGGGAGTTGCTAATCAGTGTCGCCTATAGAATTTGCTTATTTTGTTGATTTACTACCAGATATCATACTCTGAATCCAGATTTTTGTGAGACTGGACATGGGAGTTTTTAATCAGTGTCGCCTATAGAATTTGCTTATTTTGTTGATTTACTACCAGATTACATACTCTGAATACAGATTTTGGTGCAAATGGGACTGGGAGTTGTTAATCAGTGTCGCCTATAGAATTTGCTCATTTTGTTGATTTACAACCAGATTTCATACTCTGAATACAGATTTTTGTGCAAATGGGACTGGGGAGTTTTTAATCAGTGTCGCCTATAGAATTTGCTTATTCTGATGATTTACTACCAGATATCATACTCTGAATACAGATTGTTCTGCAAATGGGACAGGGAGTTGTTAATCAGTGTCACCTATAGAATTTGCTTATTTTGTTGATTTACAACCAGATTTCATACTCTGAATACAGATTTTGGTGCAAATGGGACTGGGAGTTGTTAATCACTGTCGCCTATAGAATTTGCTTATTTTGTTGATTTACTACCAGATTTGATACTCCGAATACAGATTTTGGTGCAAACGGGACTGGGAGTTGTTAATCAGTGTCGCCTATAGAATTTGATTATTTTGTTGATTTACTACCAGATTTCATACTCTGAATACAGATTTTGGTGCAAACGGGACTGGGATTTGTTAATCAATGTCGCCTATAGAATTTGATTATTTTGTTGATTTACTACCAGATTTCATACTCTGAATACAGATTTTGGTGCAAATGGGACTGGGGAGTTGTTTATCAGTGTCGCCTATAGAATTTGCTTATTTTGATGATTTACTACCAGATATCATACTCTGAATACAGATTTTGGTGCAAATGGGACTGAGAGTTGTTAATCAGTGTCGCCTATAGAATTTGCTTATTTTGTTGATTTACAACCAGATTTCATACTCTGAATACAGATTTTGGTGCAAATAGGACTGGGAGTTGTTAATCACTGTCGCCTATAGAATTTGCTTATTTTGTTGATTTACTACCAGATTTCATACTCTGAATACAGATTTTGGTGCAAATGGGACTGGGGGTTGTTAATCAGTGTCGCCTGTAGAATTTTCTTATTTTGTTGATTTAATACCAGATTTCAAACTCTGAATACAGAGTTTGGTGCAAATGGGACTGGGAGTTGTTAATCAGTGTCGCCTATAGAATTTGCTCATTTTGTTGATTAACAACCAGATTTCATATTCTGAATACACATTATTGTGCAAATGGGACTGGGGAGTTGTTAATCAGTGTTGTCTATAGAATTTGCTTATTTTGATGATTTACTACAAGATATCACACTCTGAATACAGATTTATGTGCAAATGGGACTGGGAGTTGTTAATCAGTGTCGCCTATAGAATTTGCTTATTTTGTTGATTTACAACCAGATTTCATACTCTGAATACAGATTTTGGTGCAAATGGGACTGGGAGTTGTTAATCACTGTCGCCTATAGAATTTGCTTATGTTGTTGATTTACTACCAGATTTCATACTCTGAATACAGATTTTGGTGCAAATGGGACTGTGAGTGATTAATCAGTGTCGCCTATAGAATTTGCTCATTTTGTTGATTTACAATCAGATTTCATACTCTGAAAACGGATTTTTGTGCAAATGGGACTGGGGAGTTGTTAATCAGTGTCGCCTATAGAATTTGCTTATTTAGATGATTTACTACCAGATATCTTACTCTGAATACAGATTGTTGTGCAAATGGGACAGAGAGTTGTTAATCAGTGTCGCCTATAGAATTTGCTTATTTTGTTGATTTACAACCAGATTTCATACTCTGAATACAGATTTTGGTGCAAATGGGACTGGGAGTTGTTAATCACTGTCGCCTATAGAATTTGCTTATTTTGTTGATTTACTACCAGATATCATAGTCTGAATCCAGATTTTGGTGCAAATTGGACTGGGTGTTGTTAATCAGTGTTGCCTATAGAATTTGCTTATTTTGTTGATTTACAACCAGAGTTCATACTCTGAATACAGATTTTGGTGCAAATGGGACTGGGAGTTGTTAATCAGTGTCGCCTATAAAATTTTCTTATTTTGTTTATTTACAACCAAATTTCATACTCTGAATACAGATTTTGGTACAAACGGGACTGGGAGTTGTTAATCAGTGTCGCCTATAGAATTTGATTATTTTGTTGATTTACTACCAGATTTCATACTCTGAAACCAGATTTTGGTGCAAATTGGACTGGGAGTTGTTAATCAGTGTCGCCTATAGAATTTACTTATTTTGTTGATTTACTACCAGATATCATACTCTGAATCCAGATTTTTGTGAGAATGGACATGGGAGTTTTTAATCAGTGTCGCCTATAGAATTTGCTTATTTTGTTGATTTACAACCAGAGTTCATACTCTGAATACAGATTTTGCTGCAAATGGGACTGGGAGTTGTTAATCAGTGTCGCCTATAGAATTTGTTCTTTTTGTTTATTTACAACCAGATTTCATACTCTGAATACCGATTTTTGTGCAAATGGGACTGGGGAGTTGTTAATCAGTGTCGCCTATAGAATTTGCTTATTTTGTTGATTTACAACCAGATTTCATACTCTGAATACAGATTTTGGTGCAAATGGGACTGGTGAGTTGTTAATCAGTGTCGCCTATAGAATTTGCTTATTTTGTTGATTTACTACCAGATTTCATACTCTGAATACAGATTTTGGTGCAAATGGGACTGGGAGTTGTTAATCACTGTCGCCTATAGAATTTGCTTATTTTGTTGATTTACAACCAGATTTCATACTCTGAATACAGATTTTGGTGCAAATGGGACTGGGAGTTGTTAATCACTGTCGCCTATAGAATTTGCTTATTTTGATGATTTACTTCCAGATATCATGCTCTGAATACAGATTTTGGTGCAAATGGGACTGGGAGTTGTTAATCAGTGTCGCCTATTGAAATAGCTTATTTTGTCAATTTACTACCATATATCATACTCTGAATCCAGATTTTTGTGAGAATGGACATGGGAGTTTTTAATCAGTGTCGCCTGTAGAATTTGCTTATTTTGTTGATTTACAACCAGATTTCATATTCTGAATACAGATTTTGGTGCAAATGGGACTGGGAGTTGTTAATCAGTGTCGCCTATAGAATTTGCTCATTGTGTTGATTAACAACCAGATTTCATATTCTGAATACACATTATTGTGCAAATGGGACTGGGGACTTGTTAATCAGTGTTGCCTATAGAATTTGCTTATTTTGATGATTTACTACCAGATATCATACTCTGAATACAGATTTTTGTGCAAATGGGACAGGGAGTTGTATATCAGTGTCGCCTATAGAATTTGCTTATTTTGTTGATTTACAACCAGATTTCATACTCTGAATACAGATTTTGGTGCAAATGGGACTGGGAGTTGTTAATCACCGTCGCCTATAGAATTTGCTTATTTTGTTGATTTACTACCAGATTTCATACTCTGAATACAGATTTTGGTGCAAACGGGACTGGGAGTTGTTAATCAGTGTCGCCTATAGAATTTGATTATTTTGTTGATTTACTACCAGATTTCATACTCTGAATACAGATTTTGGTGCAAATTGGACTGGGAGTTGTTAATCAGTGTCGCCTATAGAAATTTCTTATTTTGTTGATTTACAACCTCATTTCATACTCTGAATACAGATTTTGGTACAAATGGGACTGGGAGTTGTTAATCAGTGTCGCCTATTGAAATAGCTTATTTTGTTGATTTACTACCAGATATCATACTCTGAGTCCAGATTTTTGTGAGAATGGACATGGGATTTTTTAATCAGTGTCGCCTATAGAATTTGCTTATTTCGTTGATTTACAACCAGATTTTATACTCTGAATACAGATTTTTGTGCAAATGGGACTGGGGAGTTGTTAATCAGTGTCGCCTATAGAATTTGCTTATTTTGATGATTTACTACCAGATATCATACTCTGAATACAGATTGTTGTGCAAATGGGACTGGGAGTTGTTAATCAGTGTCGCCTATAGAATTTGCTTATTTTGTTGATTTACAACCAGTTTTCATACTCTGAATACAGATTTTGGTGCAAATGGGAATGGGAGTTGTTAATCACTGTCGCCTATAGAATTTGCTTATTTTGTTGATTTACAACCAGATTTCATACTCTGAATACAGATTTTGGTGCAAATGGGACTGGGAGTTGCTAATCAGTGTCGCCTATAGAATTTGCTTATTTTGTTGATTTACTACCAAATATCATACTCTGAATCCAGATTTTTGTGAGAATGGACTTGGGTGTTTTTAATCAGTGTCGCCTATAGAATTTGCTTATTTTGTTGATTTACTACCAGATTTCATACTCTGAATACAGATTTTGGTGCAAATGGGCCTGGGAGTTGTTAATCAGTGTCGCCTATAGAATTTGCTCATTTTGTTGATTTATAACCAGATTTCATACTCTGAATACAGATTTTTGTGCAAATGGGACTGGGGAGTTGTTAATCAGTGTCGCCTATAGAATTTGCTTATTTTGATGATTTACTACCAGATATCATACTC
Organism: Fragum sueziense; assembly: GCA_963680895.1. Lineage (NCBI taxonomy): Eukaryota > Metazoa > Mollusca > Bivalvia > Cardiida > Cardiidae > Fragum > Fragum sueziense. The sequence goes on along the minus strand of OY804601.1, from coordinate 43,020,906 downwards.
TGAATACAGATTGTTCTGCAAATGGGACAGGGAGTTGTTAATCAGTGTCGCCTATAGAATTTGCTTATTTTGTTGATTTACAACCAGATTTCATACTCTGAATACAGATTTTGGTGCAAATGGGACTGGGAGTTGTTAATCACTGTCGCCTATAGAATTTGCTTATTTTGTTGATTTACTACCAGATTTCATACTCTGAATACAGATTTTGGTGCAAACGGGACTGGGAGTTGTTAATCAGTGTCGCCTATAGAATTTGATTATTTTGTTGATTTACTACCAGATTTCATACTCTGAATACAGATTTTGGTGCAAATGGGACTGGGGAGTTGTTTATCAGTGTCGCCTATAGAATTTGCTTATTTTGATGATTTACTACCAGATATCATACTCTGAATACAGATTTTGGTGCAAATGGGACTGAGAGTTGTTAATCAGTGTCGCCTATAGAATTTGCTTATTTTGTTGATTTACAACCAGATTTCATACTCTGAATACAGATTTTGGTGCAAATAGGACTGGGAGTTGTTAATCACTGTCGCCTATAGAATTTGCTTATTTTGTTGATTTACTACCAGATTTCATACTCTGAATACAGATTTTGGTGCAAATGGGACTGGGGGTTGTTAATCAGTGTCGCCTGTAGAATTTTCTTATTTTGTTGATTTAATACCAGATTTCAAACTCTGAATACAGAGTTTGGTGCAAATGGGACTGGGAGTTGTTAATCAGTGTCGCCTATAGAATTTGCTCATTTTGTTGATTAACAACCAGATTTCATATTCTGAATACACATTATTGTGCAAATGGGACTGGGGAGTTGTTAATCAGTGTTGTCTATAGAATTTGCTTATTTTGATGATTTACTACAAGATATCATACTCTGAATACAGATTTATGTGCAAATGGGACTGGGAGTTGTTAATCAGTGTCGCCTATAGAATTTGCTTATTTTGTTGATTTACAACCAGATTTCATACTCTGAATACAGATTTTGGTGCAAATGGGACTGGGAGTTGTTAATCACTGTCGCCTATAGAATTTGCTTATGTTGTTGATTTACTACCAGATTTCATACTCTGAATACAGATTTTGGTGCAAATGGGACTGTGAGTGATTAATCAGTGTCGCCTATAGAATTTGCTCATTTTGTTGATTTACAACCAGATTTCATACTCTGAATACACATTATTGTGCAAATGGGACTGGGGAGTTGTTAATCAGTGTCGCCTATAGAATTTGCTTATTTAGATGATTTTTTATTAGCAGATATCATACTCTGAATACAGATTTTGGTGCAAATGGGACTGGGAGTTGTTAATCAGTGTCGCCTATAGAATTTGTTCATTTTGTTGATTTACAACCAGATTTCATACTCTGAATACAGATTTTGGTGCAAATGGGACTGGGAGTTGTTAATCACTGTCGCCTATAGAATTTGCTTATTTTGTTGATTTACTACCAGATTTCATACTCTGAATACAGATTTTGGTGCAAATGGGACTGGGAGTTGTTAATCAGTGTCGCCTGTAGAATTTTCTTATTTTGTTGATTTACAACCAGATTGCATACTCTGAATACAGATTTTGGTGCAAATGGGACTGGAAGTTGTTAATCAGTGTCGCCTATAGAACTTGCTTATTTTGTTGATTTACAACTAGATTTCATACTCTGAATACAGATTTTGGTGCAAATGGGACTGGGAGTTGCTAATCAGTGTCGCCTATAGAATTTGCTTATTTTGTTGATTTACTACCAGATATCATACTCTGAATCCAGATTTTTGTGAGACTGGACATGGGAGTTTTTAATCAGTGTCGCCTATAGAATTTGCTTATTTTGTTGATTTACTACCAGATTACATACTCTGAATACAGATTTTGGTGCAAATGGGACTGGGAGTTGTTAATCAGTGTCGCCTATAGAATTTGCTCATTTTGTTGATTTACAACCAGATTTCATACTCTGAATACAGATTTTTGTGCAAATGGGACTGGGGAGTTTTTAATCAGTGTCGCCTATAGAATTTGCTTATTCTGATGATTTACTACCAGATATCATACTCTGAATACAGATTGTTCTGCAAATGGGACAGGGAGTTGTTAATCAGTGTCACCTATAGAATTTGCTTATTTTGTTGATTTACAACCAGATTTCATACTCTGAATACAGATTTTGGTGCAAATGGGACTGGGAGTTGTTAATCACTGTCGCCTATAGAATTTGCTTATTTTGTTGATTTACTACCAGATTTGATACTCCGAATACAGATTTTGGTGCAAACGGGACTGGGAGTTGTTAATCAGTGTCGCCTATAGAATTTGATTATTTTGTTGATTTACTACCAGATTTCATACTCTGAATACAGATTTTGGTGCAAATGGGACTGGGAGTTGTTAATCAGTGTCGCCTATAGAATTTGATTATTTTGTTGATTTACAACCTCATTTCATACTCTGAATACAGATTTTGGTGCAAATGAGACTGGGAGTTGTTAATCAGTGTCGCCTATAGAAATTTCTTATTTTGTTGATTTACAACCTCATTTCATACTCTGAATACAGATTTTGGTACAAATGGGACTGGGAGTTGTTAATCAGTGTCGCCTATTGAAATAGCTTATTTTGTTGATTTACTACCAGATATCATACTCTGAGTCCAGATTTTTGTGAGAATGCACATGGGATTTTTTAATCAGTGTCGCCTATAGAATTTGCTTATTTCGTTGATTTACAACCAGATTTTATACTCTGAATACAGATTTTTGTGCAAATGGGACTGGGGAGTTGTTAATCAGTGTCGCCTATAGATTTTGCTTATTTTGATGATTTACTACCAGATATCATACTCTGAATACAGATTTTGGTGCAAATGGGACAGGGAGTTGTTAATCACTGTCGCCTATAGAATTTGCTTATTTTGTTGATTTACTACCAGATTTCATACTCTGAATACAGATTTTGGTGAAAATTGGACTGGAAGTTGTTAATCAGTGTCGCCTATAGAACTTGCTTATTTTGTTGATTTACAACCAGATTTCATACTCTGAATACAGATTTTGGTGAAAATTGGACTGGAAGTTGTTAATCAGTGTCGTCTATAGAACTTGCTTATTTTGTTGATTTACAACCAGATTTCATACTCTGAATACAGATTTTGGTGCAAATGGGACTGGGAGTTGCTAATCAGTGTCGCCTATAGAATTTGCTTATTTTGTTGATTTACTACCAGATATCATACTCTGAATCCAGATTTTTGTGAGAATGGACATGGGAGTTGTTAATCAGTGAAGCCTATAGCATTTGCTTATTTTGTTGATTTACAACCAGATTTTTACTCTGAATACAGATTTTGGTGCAAATGGGACTGGGAGTTGTTAATCACTGTCGCCTATAGAATTTGCTTATTTTGTTGATTTACTACCAGATTTCATACTCTGAATACAGATTTTGGTGAAAATTGGACTGGAAGTTGTTAATCAGTGTCGCCTATAGAACTTGCTTATTTTGTTGATTTACAACCAGATTTCATACTCTGAATACAGATTTTGGTGCAAATGGGACTGGGAGTTGCTAATCAGTGTCGCCTATAGAATTTGCTTATTTTGTTGATTTACTACCAGATATCATACTCTGAATCCAGATTTTTGTGAGAATGGACATGGGAGTTGTTAATCAGTGACGCCTATAGCATTTGCTTATTTTGTTGATTTACAACCAGATTTCATACTCTGAATACAGATTTTGGTGAAAATTGGACTGGGAGTTGTTAATCACTGTCGCCTATAGAATTTGCTTATTTTGTTGATTTAATACCAGATTTCATACTCTGAATACAGATTTTTGTGCAAATGGGACTGGGAGTTGTTAATCAGTGTCGCCTATAGAATTTGCTTATTTTGTTGATTTACGACCAGTTTTCATACTCTGAATACAGATTTTGGTACAAATGGGACTGAGAGTTGTTAATCAGTGTCGCCTATAGAATTTGCTTATTTTGTTGATTTAATACCAGATTTCATACTCTGAATACAGATTTTGGTGCAAATGGGACTGAGAGTTGTTAATCAGTGTCGCCTATAGAATTTGCTTATTTTGTTGATTTAATACCAGATTTCATACTCTGAATACAGATTTTGGTACAAATGGGACTGAGAGTTGTTAATCAGTGTCGCCTATAGAATTTGCTTATTTTGTTGATTTAATACCAGATTTCATACTCTGAATACAGATTTTGGTGCAAATGGGACTGGGAGTTGTTAATCACTGTCGCCTATAGAATTTGCTTATTTTGTTGATTTGCTACCAGATTTCATACTCTGAATACAGATTTTGGTGCAAATGGGACTGGGAGTTGTGTATCAGTGTAGCCTGTAGAATTTTCTTATTTTGCTGATTTAATACCAGATTGCATACTCTGAATACAGATTTTGGTGAAAATTGGACTGGAAGTTGTTAATCAGTGTCGCCTATAGAACTTGCTTATTTTGTTGATTTACAACCAGATTTCATACTCTGAATACAGATTTTGGTGCAAATGGGACTGGGAGTTGCTAATCAGTGTCGCCTATAGAATTTGCTTATTTTGTTGATTTACTACTAGATATCATACTCTGAATCCAGATTTTTGTGAGAATGGACTTGGGAGTTTTTAATCAGTGTCGCCTATAGAATTTGCTTATTTTGTTGATTTACTACCAGATTTCATACTCTGAATACATATTTTGGTGCAAATGGGACTGGGAGTTGTTAATCAGTGTCGCCTATAGAATTTGCTCATTTTGTTGATTTATAACCAGATTTCATACTCTGAATACAGATTTTTGTGCAAATGGGACTGGGGAGTTGTTAATCAGTGTCGCCTATAGAATTTGCTTATTTTGATGATTTACTACCAGATATCATACTCTGAATACAGATTGTTCTGGAAATGAGACAGGGAGTTGTTAATCAGTGTCGCCTATATAATTTGCTTATTTTGTTGATTTACAACCAGATTTCATACTCTGAATACAGATTTTGGTGCAAATGGGACTGGGAGTTGTTAATCACTGTCGCCTATAGAATTTGCTTATTTTGTTGATTTACTACCAGATTTCATACTCTGAATACAGATTTTGGTGCAAACGGGACTGGGAGTTGTTAATCAGTGTCGCCTATAGAATTTGATTATTTTGTTGATTTACAACCAGATTTCATACTCTGAATACAGATTTTGGTGCAAATTGGACTGGGAGTTGTTGATCAGTGTCGCCTATAGAATTTGCTTATTTTGTTGATTTACAACCTCATTTCATACTCTGAATACAGATTTTGTTGCAAATGAGACTGGGAGTTGTTAATCAGTGTCGCCTATAGAATTTGCTTATTTTGTTGATTTACAACCTCATTTCATACTCTGAATACAGATTTTGGTACAAATGGGACTGGGAGTTGTTAATCAGTGTCGCCTATTGAAATAGCTTATTTTGTTGATTTACTACCAGATATCATACTCTGAGTCCAGATTTTTGTGAGAATGGACATGGGATTTTTTAATCAGTGTCGCCTATAGAATTTGCTTATTTCGTTGATTTACAACCAGATTTTATACTCTGAATACAGATTTTTGTGCAAATGGGACTGGGGAGTTGTTAATCAGTGTCGCCTATAGAATTTGCTCATTTTGTTGATTAACAACCAGATTTCTTTTTCTGAATGCACATTATTGTGCAAATGGGACTGGGGAGTTGTTAATCAGTGTTGCCTATAGAATTTGCTTATTTTGATGATTTACTACAAGATATCATACTCTGAATACAGATTTTTGTGCAAATGGGACAGGGAGTTGTTAATCAGTGTCGCCTAAAGAATTTGCTTATTTTGTTGATTTACTACCAGATTTCATACTCTGAATACAGATTTTGGTGCAAATGGGACTGGGAGTTGTTAATCACTGTCGCCTATAGAATTTGCTTATTTTGTTGATTTACTACCAGATTTCATACTCTGAATACAGATTTTGGTGCAAATGGGACTGGGAGTGGTTAATCAGTGTCGCCTATAGAATTTGCTCATTTTGTTGATTTACTACCAGATATCATATTCTGAATACAGATTGTTGTGCAAATGTGACATAGAGTTGTTAATCAGTGTCGCCTATAGAATTTGCTTATTTTGTTGATTTACTACCAGATTTCATACTCTGAATACAGATTTTGGTGCAAATGGGACTGGGAGTTGTTAATCACTGTCGCCTATAGAATTTGCTTATTTTGTTGATTTACTACCAGATTTCATACTCTGAATACAGATTTTGGTGCAAATGGGACTGGGGAGTTGTTAATCAGTGTCGCCTATAGAATTTGCTTATTTAGATGATTTACTACCAGATATCATACTCTGAATACAGATTTTTGTGCAAATGGGACAGGGAGTTGTTAATCAGTGTCGCCTATAGAATTTGCTTATTTTGTTGATTTACTACCAGATTTCATACTCTGAATACAGATTTTGGTGCAAATGGGACTGGGAGTTGTTAATCACTGTCGCCTATAGAATTTGCTTATTTTGTTGATATACTACCAGATTTCATACTCTGAATACAGATTTTGGTGAGAATGGGACTGGGGAGTTGTTAATCAGTGTCGCCTATAGAATTTGCTTATTTAGATGATTTACTACCAGATATCATACTCTGAATACAGATTTTGGTGCAAATGGGACTGGGAGTTTTTAATCAGTGTCGCCTATAGAATTTGCTTATTTTGTTGATTTACAACCAGATTTCATACTCTAAATACAGATTTTGGTGCAAATGGGACTGGGGAGTTGTTAATCAGTGTCGCCTATAGAATTTGCATATTTTGTTGATATACTACCAGATTTCATACTCTGAATACAGATTTTGGTGCAAATGGGACTGGGAGTTGTTAATCAGTGTCGCCTATAGAATTTGATTATTTTGTTGATTTACTACCAGATTTAATACTCTGAATCCAGATTTTGGTGCAAATTGGACTGGGAGTTGTTAATCAGTGTTGCCTATAGAATTTGCTTATTTTGTTGATTTACAACCAGAGTTCATACTCTGAATACAGATTTTGGTGCAAATGGGACTGGGAGTTGTTAATCAGTGTCGTCTATAGAATTTTCTTATTTTGTTGATTTACAACCTCATTTCATACTCTGAATATAGATTTTGGTACAAATGGGACTGGGAGTTGGTAATCAGTGTCGCCTATTGAAATAGCGTATTTTATTGATTTACTACCAGATATCATACTCTGAATCCAGATTTTTGTGAGAATGGACATGGGAGTTTTTAATCAGTATCGCCTATAGAATTTGCTTATTTTGTTGATTTACAACCAGATTTTATACTCTGAATACAGATTTTTGTGCAAATGGGACTGGGGAGTTGTTAATCAGTGTCGCCTATAGAATTTGCTTATTTTGATGATTTACTACCAGATATCATACTCTGAATACAGATTTTGGTGCAAATGGGACTGGGAGTTTTTAATCAGTGTCGCCTATAGAATTTGCTAATTTTGTTGATTAAATACCAAATTGCATACTCTGAATACAGATTTTGGTGAAAATTGGACTGGGAAGTGTTAATCAGTGTCGCCTATAGAATTTGCTTATTTTGTTGATTTACAACCAGATTTCATACTCTGAATACAGATTTTGGTGCAAATTGGACTGGGAGTTGTTAATCAGTGTCGCCTATAGAATTTGCTTATTTTGTTGATTTACTACCAGATATCATACTCTGAATCCAGATTTTTGTGAGAATGGACATGGGAGTTTTTAATCAGTGTCGCCTATAAAATTTGCTTATTTTGTTGATTTACAACCAGATTTCATACTCTGAATACAGATTTTGGTGCAAATGGGACTGGGAGTTGTTAATCAGTGTCGCCTATAGAATTTGTTCTTTTTGTTTATTTACAACCAGATTTCATACTCTGAATACCGATTTTGTGCAAATGGGACTGGGGAGTTGTTAATCAGAGTCGCCTATAGAATTTGCTTATTTTGATGATTTACTACCAGATATCATACTCTGAATACAGATTGTTGTGCAAATGAGACAGGGAGTTGTTAATCAGTGTCGCCTATAGAATTTGCTTATTTTGTTGATTTACAACCAGATTTCATACTCTGAATACAGATTTTGGTGCAAATGGGACTGGGAGTTGTTAATCAGTGTCGCCTATAAAATTTGCTTATTTTGATGATTTACTACCAGATATCATACTCTGAATACAGATTTTGGTGCAAATGGGACTGGGAGTTGTTAATCAGTGTCGCCTATTGAAATAACTTATTTTGTTAATTTACTACCAGATATCATACTCTGAATACAGATTTTGGTGCAAATGGGACTGGGTGTTGTTAATCAGTGTTGCCTATAGAATTTGCTTATTTTGTTGAATTACAACCAGATTTTATACTCTGAATACAGATTTTTGTGCAAATGGGACTGGGGAGTTGTTAATCAGTGTCGCCTATAGAATTTGCTTATTTTGATGATTTACTACCAGATATCATACTCTGAATACAGATTTTGGTGCAAATGGGACTGGGGAGTTGTTAATCAGTGTCGCCTATAGAATTTCGTTATTTTGTTGATTTACAACCAGATTTCATACTCTGAATACAGATTTTGGTGCAAATGGGACTGTGTCGCCTATAGAATTTACTTATTTTGTTGATTTACTACCAGATATCATACTCTGAATCCAGATTTTTGTGAGAATGGACATGGGAGTTTTTAATCAGTGTCGCCTATAGAATTTGCTTATTTTGTTGATTTACAACCAGAGTTCATACTCTGAATACAGATTTTGCTGCAAATGGGACTGGGAGTTGTTAATCAGTGTCGCCTAAAGAATTTGTTCTTTTTGTTTATTTACAACCAGATTTCATACTCTGAATACCGATTTTTGTGCAAATGGGACTGGGGAGTTGTTAATCAGTGTCGCCTATAGAATTTGCTTATTTTGATGATTTACTACCAGATTTCATACTCTGAATACAGATTTTGGTGCAAATGGGACAGGGAGTTGTTAATCACTGTCGCCTATAGAATTTGCTCATTGTGTTGATTAACAACCAGATTTCATATTCTGAATACACATTATTGTGCAAATGGGACTGGGGACTTGTTAATCAGTGTTGCCTATAGAATTTGCTTATTTTGATGATTTACTACCAGATATCATACTCTGAATACAGATTTTTGTGCAAATGGGACAGGGAGTTGTATATCAGTGTCGCCTATAGAATTTGCTTATTTTGTTGATTTACAACCAGATTTCATACTCTGAATACAGATTTTGGTGCAAATGGGACTGGGAGTTGTTAATCACCGTCGCCTATAGAATTTGCTTATTTTGTTGATTTACTACCAGATTTCATACTCTGAATACAGATTTTGGTGCAAACGGGACTGGGAGTTGTTAATCAGTGTCGCCTATAGAATTTGATTATTTTGTTGATTTACTACCAGATTTCATACTCTGAATACAGATTTTGGTGCAAATTGGACTGGGAGTTGTTAATCAGTGTCGCCTATAGAAATTTCTTATTTTGTTGATTTACAACCTCATTTCATACTCTGAATACAGATTTTGGTACAAATGGGACTGGGAGTTGTTAATCAGTGTCGCCTATTGAAATAGCTTATTTTGTTGATTTACTACCAGATATCATACTCTGAGTCCAGATTTTTGTGAGAATGGACATGGGATTTTTTAATCAGTGTCGCCTATAGAATTTGCTTATTTCGTTGATTTACAACCAGATTTTATACTCTAAATACAGATTTTTGTGCAAATGGGACTGGGGAGTTGTTAATCAGTGTCGCCTATATAATTTGCTTATTTTGATGATTTACTACCAGATATCATACTCTGAATACAGATTGTTGTGCAAATGGGACTGGGAGTTGTTAATCAGTGTCGCCTATAGATTTGCTTATTTTGTTGATTTACAACCAGTTTTCATACTCTGAATACAGATTTTGGTGCAAATGGGACTGGGAGTTGTTAATCACTGTCGCCTATAGAATTTTCTTATTTTGTTGATTTACTACCAGATATCATACTCTGAATCCAGATTTTTGTGAGAATGGAGTTGGGTGTTTTTAATCAGTGTCGCCTATAGAATTTGCTTATTTTGTTGATTTACTACCAGATTTCATACTCTGAATACAGATTTTGGTGCAAATGGGCCTGGGAGTTGTTAATCAGTGTCGCCTATAGAATTTGCTCATTTTGTTGATTTATAACCAGATTTCATACTCTGAATACAGATTTTTGTGCAAATGGGACTGGGGAGTTGTTAATCAGTGTCGCCTATAGAATTTGCTTATTTTGATGATTTACTACCAGATATCATACTCTGAATACAGATTGTTCTGCAAATGGGACAGGGAGTTGTTAATCAGTGTCGCCTATAGAATTTGCTTATTTTGTTGATTTACAACCAGATTTCATACTCTGAATACAGATTTTGGTGCAAATGGGACTGGGAGTTGTTAATCACTGTCGCCTATAGAATTTGCTTATTTTGTTGATTTACTACCAGATTTCATACTCTGAATACAGATTTTGGTGCAAACGGGACTGGGAGTTGTTAATCAATGTCGCCTATAGAATTTGATTATTTTGTTGATTTACTACCAGATTTCATACTCTGAATACAGATTTTGGTGCAAATGGGACTGGGGAGTTGTTTATCAGTGTCGCCTATAGAATTTGCTTATTTTGATGATTTACTACCAGATATCATACTCTGAATACAGATTTTGGTGCAAATGGGACTGAGAGTTGTTAATCAGTGTCGCCTATAGAATTTGCTTATTTTGTTGATTTACAACCAGATTTCATACTCTGAATACAGATTTTGGTGCAAATAGGACTGGGAGTTGTTAATCACTGTCGCCTATAGAATTTGCTTATTTTGTTGATTTACTACCAGATTTCATACTCTGAATACAGATTTTGGTGCAAATGGGACTGGGGGTTGTTAATCAGTGTCGCCTGTAGAATTTTCTTATTTTGTTGATTTAATACCAGATTTCAAACTCTGAATACAGAGTTTGGTGCAAATGGGACTGGGAGTTGTTAATCAGTGTCGCCTATAGAATTTGCTCATTTTGTTGATTAACAACCAGATTTCATATTCTGAATACACATTATTGTGCAAATGGGACTGGGGAGTTGTTAATCAGTGTTGTCTATAGAATTTGCTTATTTTGATGATTTACTACAAGATATCACACTCTGAATACAGATTTATGTGCAAATGGGACTGGGAGTTGTTAATCAGTGTCGCCTATAGAATTTGCTTATTTTGTTGATTTACAACCAGATTTCATACTCTGAATACAGATTTTGGTGCAAATGGGACTGGGAGTTGTTAATCACTGTCGCCTATAGAATTTGCTTATGTTGTTGATTTACTACCAGATTTCATACTCTGAATACAGATTTTGGTGCAAATGGGACTGTGAGTGATTAATCAGTGTCGCCTATAGAATTTGCTCATTTTGTTGATTTACAATCAGATTTCATACTCTGAAAACGGATTTTTGTGCAAATGGGACTGGGGAGTTGTTAATCAGTGTCGCCTATAGAATTTGCTTATTTAGATGATTTACTACCAGATATCTTACTCTGAATACAGATTGTTGTGCAAATGGGACAGAGAGTTGTTAATCAGTGTCGCCTATAGAATTTGCTTATTTTGTTGATTTACAACCAGATTTCATACTCTGAATACAGATTTTGGTGCAAATGGGACTGGGAGTTGTTAATCACTGTCGCCTATAGAATTTGCTTATTTTGTTGATTTACTACCAGATATCATAGTCTGAATCCAGATTTTGGTGCAAATTGGACTGGGTGTTGTTAATCAGTGTTGCCTATAGAATTTGCTTATTTTGTTGATTTACAACCAGAGTTCATACTCTGAATACAGATTTTGGTGCAAATGGGACTGGGAGTTGTTAATCAGTGTCGCCTATAAAATTTTCTTATTTTGTTTATTTACAACCAAATTTCATACTCTGAATACAGATTTTGGTACAAACGGGACTGGGAGTTGTTAATCAGTGTCGCCTATAGAATTTGATTATTTTGTTGATTTACTACCAGATTTCATACTCTGAATACAGATTTTGGTGCAAATTGGACTGGGAGTTGTTAATCAGTGTCGCCTATAGAATTTACTTATTTTGTTGATTTACTACCAGATATCATACTCTGAATCCAGATTTTTGTGAGAATGGACATGGGAGTTTTTAATCAGTGTCGCCTATAGAATTTGCTTATTTTGTTGATTTACAACCAGAGTTCATACTCTGAATACAGATTTTGCTGCAAATGGGACTGGGAGTTGTTAATCAGTGTCGCCTATAGAATTTGTTCTTTTTGTTTATTTACAACCAGATTTCATACTCTGAATACCGATTTTTGTGCAAATGGGACTGGGGAGTTGTTAATCAGTGTCGCCTATAGAATTTGCTTATTTTGTTGATTTACAACCAGATTTCATACTCTGAATACAGATTTTGGTGCAAATGGGACTGGTGAGTTGTTAATCAGTGTCGCCTATAGAATTTGCTTATTTTGTTGATTTACTACCAGATTTCATACTCTGAATACAGATTTTGGTGCAAATGGGACTGGGAGTTGTTAATCACTGTCGCCTATAGAATTTGCTTATTTTGTTGATTTACAACCAGATTTCATACTCTGAATACAGATTTTGGTGCAAATGGGACTGGGAGTTGTTAATCACTGTCGCCTATAGAATTTGCTTATTTTGATGATTTACTTCCAGATATCATGCTCTGAATACAGATTTTGGTGCAAATGGGACTGGGAGTTGTTAATCAGTGTCGCCTATTGAAATAGCTTATTTTGTCAATTTACTACCATATATCATACTCTGAATCCAGATTTTTGTGAGAATGGACATGGGAGTTTTTAATCAGTGTCGCCTGTAGAATTTGCTTATTTTGTTGATTTACAACCAGATTTCATATTCTGAATACAGATTTTGGTGCAAATGGGACTGGGAGTTGTTAATCAGTGTCGCCTATAGAATTTGCTCATTGTGTTGATTAACAACCAGATTTCATATTCTGAATACACATTATTGTGCAAATGGGACTGGGGACTTGTTAATCAGTGTTGCCTATAGAATTTGCTTATTTTGATGATTTACTACCAGATATCATACTCTGAATACAGATTTTTGTGCAAATGGGACAGGGAGTTGTATATCAGTGTCGCCTATAGAATTTGCTTATTTTGTTGATTTACAACCAGATTTCATACTCTGAATACAGATTTTGGTGCAAATGGGACTGGGAGTTGTTAATCACCGTCGCCTAAAGAATTTGCTTATTTTGTTGATTTACTACCAGATTTCATACTCTGAATACAGATTTTGGTGCAAACGGGACTGGGAGTTGTTAATCAGTGTCGCCTATAGAATTTGATTATTTTGTTGATTTACTACCAGATTTCATACTCTGAATACAGATTTTGGTGCAAATTGGACTGGGAGTTGTTAATCAGTGTCGCCTATAGAAATTTCTTATTTTGTTGATTTACAACCTCATTTCATACTCTGAATACAGATTTTGGTACAAATGGGACTGGGAGTTGTTAATCAGTGTCGCCTATTGAAATAGCTTATTTTGTTGATTTACTACCAGATATCATACTCTGAGTCCAGATTTTTGTGAGAATGGACATGGGATTTTTTAATCAGTGTCGCCTATAGAATTTGCTTATTTCGTTGATTTACAACCAGATTTTATACTCTGAATACAGATTTTTGTGCAAATGGGACTGGGGAGTTGTTAATCAGTGTCGCCTATAGAATTTGCTTATTTTGATGATTTACTACCAGATATCATACTCTGAATACAGATTGTTGTGCAAATGGGACTGGGAGTTGTTAATCAGTGTCGCCTATAGAATTTGCTTATTTTGTTGATTTACAACCAGTTTTCATACTCTGAATACAGATTTTGGTGCAAATGGGAATGGGAGTTGTTAATCACTGTCGCCTATAGAATTTGCTTATTTTGTTGATTTACAACCAGATTTCATACTCTGAATACAGATTTTGGTGCAAATGGGACTGGGAGTTGCTAATCAGTGTCGCCTATAGAATTTGCTTATTTTGTTGATTTACTACCAAATATCATACTCTGAATCCAGATTTTTGTGAGAATGGACTTGGGTGTTTTTAATCAGTGTCGCCTATAGAATTTGCTTATTTTGTTGATTTACTACCAGATTTCATACTCTGAATACAGATTTTGGTGCAAATGGGCCTGGGAGATGTTAATCAGTGTCGCCTATAGAATTTGCTCATTTTGTTGATTTATAACCAGATTTCATACTCTGAATACAGATTTTTGTGCAAATGGGACTGGGGAGTTGTTAATCAGTGTCGCCTATAGAATTTGCTTATTTTGATGATTTACTACCAGATATCATACTCTGAATACAGATTGTTCTGCAAATGGGACAGGGAGTTGTTAATCAGTGTCGCCTATAGAATTTGCTTATTTTGTTGATTTACAACCAGATTTCATACTCTGAATACAGATTTTGGTGCAAATGGGACTGGGAGTTGTTAATCACTGTCGCCTATAGAATTTGCTTATTTTGTTGATTTACTACCAGATTTCATACTCTGAATACAGATTTTGGTGCAAACGGGACTGGGAGTTGTTAATCAGTGTCGCCTATAGAATTTGATTATTTTGTTGATTTACTACCAGATTTCATACTCTGAATACAGATTTTGGTGCAAATGGGACTGGGGAGTTGTTTATCAGTGTCGCCTATAGAATTTGCTTATTTTGATGATTTACTACCAGATATCATACTCTGAATACAGATTTTGGTGCAAATGGGACTGAGAGTTGTTAATCAGTGTCGCCTATAGAATTTGCTTATTTTGTTGATTTACAACCAGATTTCATACTCTGAATACAGATTTTGGTGCAAATAGGACTGGGAGTTGTTAATCACTGTCGCCTATAGAATTTGCTTATTTTGTTGATTTACTACCAGATTTCATACTCTGAATACAGATTTTGGTGCAAATGGGACTGGGGGTTGTTAATCAGTGTCGCCTGTAGAATTTTCTTATTTTGTTGATTTAATACCAGATTTCAAACTCTGAATACAGAGTTTGGTGCAAATGGGACTGGGAGTTGTTAATCAGTGTCGCCTATAGAATTTGCTCATTTTGTTGATTAACAACCAGATTTCATATTCTGAATACACATTATTGTGCAAATGGGACTGGGGAGTTGTTAATCAGTGTTGTCTATAGAATTTGCTTATTTTGATGATTTACTACAAGATATCATACTCTGAATACAGATTTATGTGCAAATGGGACTGGGAGTTGTTAATCAGTGTCGCCTATAGAATTTGCTTATTTTGTTGATTTACAACAAGATTTCATACTCTGAATACAGATTTTGGTGCAAATGGGACTGGGAGTTGTTAATCACTGTCGCCTATAGAATTTGCTTATGTTGTTGATTTACTACCAGATTTCATACTCTGAATACAGATTTTGGTGCAAATGGGACTGTGAGTGATTAATCAGTGTCGCCTATAGAATTTGCTCATTTTGTTGATTTACAACCAGATTTCATACTCTGAATACACATTATTGTGCAAATGGGACTGGGGAGTTGTTAATCAGTGTCGCCTATAGAATTTGCTTATTTAGATGATTTTTTATTAGCAGATATCATACTCTGAATACAGATTTTGGTGCAAATGGGACTGGGAGTTGTTAATCAGTGTCGCCTATAGAATTTGTTTATTTTGTTGATTTACAACCAGATTTCATACTCTGAATACAGATTTTGGTGAAAATGGGACTGGGAGTTGTTAATCACTGTCGCCTATAGAATTTGCTTATTTTGTTGATTTACAACCAGATTTCATACTCTGAATACAGATTTTGGTGCAAATGGGACTGGGAGTTGTTAATCAGTGTCGCCTGTAGAATTTTCTTATTTTGTTGATTTACAACCAGATTGCATACTCTGAATACAGATTTTGGTGCAAATGGGACTGGAAGTTGTTAATCAGTGTCGCCTATAGAACTTGCTTATTTTGTTGATTTACAACTAGATTTCATACTCTGAATACAGATTTTGGTGCAAATGGGACTGGGAGTTGCTAATCAGTGTCGCCTATAGAATTTGCTTATTTTGTTGATTTACTACCAGATATCATACTCTGAATCCAGATTTTTGTGAGACTGGACATGGGAGTTTTTAATCAGTGTCGCCTATAGAATTTGCTTATTTTGTTGATTTACTACCAGATTACATACTCTGAATACAGATTTTGGTGCAAATGGGACTGGGAGTTGTTAATCAGTGTCGCCTATAGAATTTGCTCATTTTGTTGATTTACAACCAGATTTCATACTCTGAATACAGATTTTTGTGCAAATGGGACTGGGGAGTTTTTAATCAGTGTCGCCTATAGAATTTGCTTATTCTGATGATTTACTACCAGATATCATACTCTGAATACAGATTGTTCTGCAAATGGGACAGGGAGTTGTTAATCAGTGTCACCTATAGAATTTGCTTATTTTGTTGATTTACAACCAGATTTCATACTCTGAATACAGATTTTGGTGCAAATGGGACTGGGAGTTGTTAATCACTGTCGCCTATAGAATTTGCTTATTTTGTTGATTTACTACCAGATTTGATACTCCGAATACAGATTTTGGTGCAAACGGGACTGGGAGTTGTTAATCAGTGTCGCCTATAGAATTTGATTATTTTGTTGATTTACTACCAGATTTCATACTCTGAATACAGATTTTGGTGCAAATGGGACTGGGAGTTGTTAATCAGTGTCGCCTATAGAATTTGATTATTTTGTTGATTTACAACCTCATTTCATACTCTGAATACAGATTTTGGTGCAAATGAGACTGGGAGTTGTTAATCAGTGTCGCCTATAGAAATTTCTTATTTTGTTGATTTACAACCTCATTTCATACTCTGAATACAGATTTTGGTACAAATGGGACTGGGAGTTGTTAATCAGTGTCGCCTATTGAAATAGCTTATTTTGTTGATTTACTACCAGATATCATACTCTGAGTCCAGATTTTTGTGAGAATGGACATGGGATTTTTTAATCAGTGTCGCCTATAGAATTTGCTTATTTCGTTGATTTACAACCAGATTTTATACTCTGAATACAGATTTTTGTGCAAATGGGACTGGGGAGTTGTTAATCAGTGTCGCCTATAGATTTTGCTTATTTTGATGATTTACTACCAGATATCATACTCTGAATACAGATTTTGGTGCAAATGGGACAGGGAGTTGTTAATCACTGTCGCCTATAGAATTTGCTTATTTTGTTGATTTACTACCAGATTTCATACTCTGAATACAGATTTTGGTGAAAATTGGACTGGAAGTTGTTAATCAGTGTCGCCTATAGAACTTGCTTATTTTGTTGATTTACAACCAGATTTCATACTCTGAATACAGATTTTGGTGAAAATTGGACTGGAAGTTGTTAATCAGTGTCGTCTATAGAACTTGCTTATTTTGTTGATTTACAACCAGATTTCATACTCTGAATACAGATTTTGGTGCAAATGGGACTGGGAGTTGCTAATCAGTGTCGCCTATAGAATTTGCTTATTTTGTTGATTTACTACCAGATATCATACTCTGAATCCAGATTTTTGTGAGAATGGACATGGGAGTTGTTAATCAGTGACGCCTATAGCATTTGCTTATTTTGTTGATTTACAACCAGATTTTTACTCTGAATACAGATTTTGGTGCAAATGGGACTGGGAGTTGTTAATCACTGTCGCCTATAGAATTTGCTTATTTTGTTGATTTACTACCAGATTTCATACTCTGAATACAGATTTTGGTGAAAATTGGACTGGAAGTTGTTAATCAGTGTCGCCTATAGAACTTGCTTATTTTGTTGATTTACAACCAGATTTCATACTCTGAATACAGATTTTGGTGCAAATGGGACTGGGAGTTGTTAATCAGTGTCGCCTATAGAATTTGCTTATTTTGTTGATTTACTACCAGATATCATACTCTGAATCCAGATTTTTGTGAGAATGGACATGGGAGTTGTTAATCAGTGACGCCTATAGCATTTGCTTATTTTGTTGATTTACAACCAGATTTCATACTCTGAATACAGATTTTGGTGCAAATGGGACTGGGAGTTGTTAATCACTGTCGCCTATAGAATTTGCTTATTTTGTTGATTTAATACCAGATTTCATACTCTGAATACAGATTTTTGTGCAAATGGGACTGGGAGTTGTTAATCAGTGTCGCCTATAGAATTTGCTTATTTTGTTGATTTACGACCAGTTTTCATACTCTGAATACAGATTTTGGTACAAATGGGACTGAGAGTTGTTAATCAGTGTCGCCTATAGAATTTGCTTATTTTGTTGATTTAATACCAGATTTCATACTCTGAATACAGATTTTGGTGCAAATGGGACTGAGAGTTGTTAATCAGTGTCGCCTATAGAATTTGCTTATTTTGTTGATTTAATACCAGATTTCATACTCTGAATACAGATTTTGGTACAAATGGGACTGAGAGTTGTTAATCAGTGTCGCCTATAGAATTTGCTTATTTTGTTGATTTAATACCAGATTTCATACTCTGAATACAGATTTTGGTGCAAATGGGACTGGGAGTTGTTAATCACTGTCGCCTATAGAATTTGCTTATTTTGTTGATTTGCTACCAGATTTCATACTCTGAATACAGATTTTGGTGCAAATGGGACTGGGAGTTGTGTATCAGTGTAGCCTGTAGAATTTTCTTATTTTGCTGATTTAATACCAGATTGCATACTCTGAATACAGATTTTGGTGAAAATTGGACTGGAAGTTGTTAATCAGTGTCGCCTATAGAACTTGCTTATTTTGTTGATTTACAACCAGATTTCATACTCTGAATACAGATTTTGGTGCAAATGGGACTGGGAGTTGCTAATCAGTGTCGCCTATAGAATTTGCTTATTTTGTTGATTTACTACTAGATATCATACTCTGAATCCAGATTTTTGTGAGAATGGACTTGGGAGTTTTTAATCAGTGTCGCCTATAGAATTTGCTTATTTTGTTGATTTACTACCAGATTTCATACTCTGAATACATATTTTGGTGCAAATGGGACTGGGAGTTGTTAATCAGTGTCGCCTATAGAATTTGCTCATTTTGTTGATTTATAACCAGATTTCATACTCTGAATACAGATTTTTGTGCAAATGGGACTGGGGAGTTGTTAATCAGTGTCGCCTATAGAATTTGCTTATTTTGATGATTTACTACCAGATATCATACTCTGAATACAGATTGTTCTGGAAATGAGACAGGGAGTTGTTAATCAGTGTCGCCTATATAATTTGCTTATTTTGTTGATTTACAACCAGATTTCATACTCTGAATACAGATTTTGGTGCAAATGGGACTGGGAGTTGTTAATCACTGTCGCCTATAGAATTTGCTTATTTTGTTGATTTACTACCAGATTTCATACTCTGAATACAGATTTTGGTGCAAACGGGACTGGGAGTTGTTAATCAGTGTCGCCTATAGAATTTGATTATTTTGTTGATTTACAACCAGATTTCATACTCTGAATACAGATTTTGGTGCAAATTGGACTGGGAGTTGTTGATCAGTGTCGCCTATAGAATTTGCTTATTTTGTTGATTTACAACCTCATTTCATACTCTGAATACAGATTTTGGTGCAAATGAGACTGGGAGTTGTTAATCAGTGTCGCCTATAGAATTTGCTTATTTTGTTGATTTACAACCTCATTTCATACTTTGAATACAGATTTTGGTACAAATGGGACTGGGAGTTGTTAATCAGTGTCGCCTATTGAAATAGCTTATTTTGTTGATTTACTACCAGATATCATACTCTGAGTCCAGATTTTTGTGAGAATGGACATGGGATTTTTTAATCAGTGTCGCCTATAGAATTTGCTTATTTCGTTGATTTACAACCAGATTTTATACTCTGAATACAGATTTTTGTGCAAATGGGACTGGGGAGTTGTTAATCAGTGTCGCCTATAGAATTTGCTTATTTTGATGATTTACTACCAGATTTCATACTCTGAATACAGATTTTGGTGCAAATGGGACTGGGAGTTGTTAATCAGTGTCGCCTATAGAATTTGCTTATTTTGTTGATTTACAACCAGATTTCATACTCTGAATACAGATTTTGGTGCAAATGGGACTGGGAGTTGTAAATCACTGTCGCCTATAGAATTTGCTTATTTTGTTGATTTACTACCAGATTTCATACTCTGAATACATATTTTGGTGCAAATGGGACTGGGAGTTGTTAATCAGTGTCGCCTGTAGAATTTTCTTATTTTGTTGATTTAATACCAGATTTCAAACTCTGAATACAGAGTTTGGTGCAAATGGGACTGGGAGTTGTTAATCAGTGTCGCCTATAGAATTTGCTCATTTTGTTGATTAACAACCAGATTTCATATTCTGAATACACATTATTGTGCAAGTGGGACTGGGGAGTTGTTAATCAGTGTTGTCTATAGAATTTGCTTATTTTGATGATTTACTACAAGATATCATACTCTGAATACAGATTTATGTGCAAATGGGACAGGGAGTTGTTAATCAGTGTCGCCTATAGAATCTGCTTATTTTGTTGATTTACAACCAGATTTCATACTCTGAATACAGATTTTGGTGCAAATGGGACTGGGAGTTGTTAATCACTGTCGCCTATAGAATTTGCTTATGTTTTTGATTTACTACCAGATTTCATACTCTGAATCCAGATTTTGGTGCAAATGGGACTGTGAGTGGTTAATCAGTGTCGCCTATAGAATTTGCTCATTTTGTTGATTTACAACCAGATTTCATACTCTGAATACGGATTTTTGTGCAAATGGGACTGGGGAGTTGTTAATCAGTGTCGCCTATAGAATTTGCTTATTTAGATGATTAACTACCAGATATCTTACTCTGAATACAGATTGTTGTGCAAATGGGACAGAGAGTTGTTAATCAGTGTCGCCTATAGAATTTGCTTATTTTGTTGATTTACAACCAGATTTCATACTCTGAATACAGATTTTGGTGCAAATGGGACTGGGAGTTGTTAATCAGTGTCGCCTATAGAATTTGCTTATTTTGTTGATTTACTACCAGATATCATACTCTGAATCCAGATTTTGGTGCAAATGGGACTGGGAGTTGTTAATCAGTGTTGCCTATAGAATTTGCTTATTTTGTTGATTTACAACCAGAGTTCATACTCTGAATACAGATTTTGGTGCAAATGGGACTGGGAGTTGTTAATCAGTGTCGCCTATAAAATTTTCTTATTTTGTTGATTTACAACCAGATTTCCTACTCTGAATACAGATTTTGGTACAAATGGGACTGGGAGTTGGTAATCAGTGTCGCCTATTGAAATAGCGTATTTTGTTGATTTACTACCAGATATCATACTCTGAATACAGATTTTTGTGAGAATGGACATGGTAGTTTTTAATTAGTGTCGCCTATAGAATTTGCTTATTTTGTTGATTTACAACCAGATTTTATACTCTGAATACAGATTTTTGTGCAAATGGGACTGGGGAGTTGTTAATCAGTGTCGCCTATAGAATTTGCTTATTTTGATGATTTACTACCAGATATCATACTCTGAATATAGATTTTGGTGCAAATGGGACTGGGAGTTGTTAATCAGTGTCGCCTATAGAATTTGCTAATTTTGTTGATTTAATACCAGATTGCATACTCTGAATACAGAATTTGGTGAAAATTGGACTGGGAAGTGTTAATCAGTGTCGCCTATAGAATTTGCTTATTTTGTTGATTTACAACCAGATTTCATACTCTGAATACAGATTTTGGTGCAAATTGGACTGGGAGTTGTTAATCAGTGTCGCCTATAGAATTTGCTTATTTTGTTGATTTACTACCAGATTTCATACTCTGAATACAGATTTTGGTGCAAATGGGACTGGGAGTTGTTAATCAGTGTCGCCTATAGAATTTGCTCATTTTGTTGATTTACAACCAGAGTTCATACTCTGAATACAGATTTTGGTGCAAATGGGACTGGGAGTTGTTAATCAGTGTCGCCTATAGAATTTGTTCTTTTTGTTTATTTACAACCAGATTTCATACTCTGAATACCGATTTTTGTGCAAATGGGACTGGGGAGTTGTTAATCAGTGTCGCCTATAGAATTTGCTTATTTTGATGATTTACTACCAGATATCATACTCTGAATACAGATTGTTGTGCAAATGAGACAGGGAGTTGTTAATCAGTGTCGCCTATAGAATTTGCTTATTTTGTTGATTTACAACCAGATTGCATACTCTGAATACAGATTTTGGTGCAAATGGGACTGGGAGTTGTTAATCACTGTCGCCTATAGAACTCGCTTATTTTGATGATTTACTACCAGATATCATACTCTGAATACAGATTTTGGTGCAAATGGGACTGGGAGTTGTTAATCAGTGTCGCCTATTGAAATAGCTTATTTTGTTAATTTGCTACCAGATATCATACCCTAAATCCAGATTTTTATGAGAATGGACATGGGAGTTGTTAATCAGTGTCGCCTATAGAATTTGCTTATTTTGTTGATTTACTACCAGATTTCATACTCTGAATACATATTTTGGTGCAAATGGGACTGGGAGTTGTTAATCAGTGTCGCCTATAGAATTTGCTCATTTTGTTGATTTACAACCAGATTTCATACTCTGAATACACATTATTGTTCAAATGGGACTGGGGAGTTGTTAATCGGTGTCGCCTATAGAATTTGCTTATTTAGATGATTTTTTATTAGCAGATATCATACTCTGAATACAGATTTTGGTGCAAATGGGACTGGGAGTTGTTAATCAGTGTCGCCTATAGAATTTGCTTATTTTGTTGATTTACAACCAGATTTCATACTCTGAATACAGATTTTGGTGCAAATGGGACTGGGAGTTGTTAATCACTGTCGCCTATAGAATTTGCTTATTTTGTTGATTTACTACCAGATTTCATACTCTGAATACAGATTTTGGTGCAAATGGGACTGGGAGTTGTTAATCAGTGTCGCCTGTAGAATTTTCTGATTTTGTTGATTTACAACCAGATTGCATACTCTGAATACAGATTTTGGTGCAAATGGGACTGGAAGTTGTTAATCAGTGTCGCCTATAGAACTTGCTTATTTTGTTGATTTACAACCAGATTTCATACTCTGAATACAGATTTTGGTGCAAATGGGACTGGGAGTTGCTAATCAGTGTCGCCTATAGAATTTGCTTATTTTGTTGATTTACTACCAGATATCATACTCTGAATACAGATTTTTGTGAGAATGGACATGGGAGTTTTTAATCAGTGTCGCCTATAGAATTTGCTTATTTTGTTGATTTACTACCAGATTTCATACTCTGAATACAGATTTTGGTGCAAATGGGACTGGGAGTTGTTAATCAGTGTCGCCTATAGAATTTGCTCATTTTGTTGATTTACAACCAGATTTCATACTCTGAATACAGATTTTTGTGCAAATGGGACAGAGAGTTGTTAATCAGTGTCGCCTATAGAATTTGCTTATTTTGATGATTTACTACCAGATATCATACTCTGAATACAGATTGTTCTGCAAATGGGACAGGGAGTTGTTAATCAGTGTCGCCTATAGAATTTGCTTATTTTGTTGATTTACAACCAGATTTCATACTCTGAATACAGATTTTGGTGCAAATGGGACTTGGAGTTGTTAATCACTGTCGCCTATAGAATTTGCTTATTTTGTTGATTTACTACCAGATTTCATACTCTGAATACAGATTTTGGTGCAAACGGGACTTGGAGTTGTTAATCAGTGTCGCCTATAGAATTTGATTATTTTGTTGATTTACTACCAGATTTCATACTCTGAATACAGATTTTGGTGCAAATTGGACTGGGAGTTGTTAATCAGTGTCGCCTATAGAATTTGCTTATTTTGTTGATTTACAACCTCATTTCATACTCTGAATACAGATTTTGGTGCAAATGAGACTGGGAGTTGTTAATCAGTGTCGCCTATAGAAATTTCTTATTTTGTTGATTTACAACCTCATTTCATACTCTGAATACAGATTTTGGTACAAATGGGACTGGGAGTTGTTAATCAGTGTCGCCTATTGAAATAGCTTATTTTGTTGATTTACTACCAGATATCATACTCTGAGTCCAGATTTTTGTGAGAATGGACATGGGATTTTTTGATCAGTGTCGCCTATAGAATTTGCTTATTTCGTTGATTTACAACCAGATTTCATACTCTGAATACAGATTTTTGTGCAAATGGGACTGGTGAGTTGTTAATCAGTGTCGCCTATAGAATTTCTTTATTTCGTTGATTTACAACCAGATTTCATACTCTGAATACAGATTTTTGTGCAAATGGAACTGGGAGTTGTTAATCACTGTCGCCTATAGAATTTGCTTATTTTGTTGATTTACTACCAGATTTCATACTCTGAATACAGATTTTGGTGAAAATTGGACTGGAAGTTGTTAATCAGTGTTGCCTATAGAACTTGCTTATTTTGTTGATTTACAACCAGATTTCATACTCTGAAAACAGATTTTGGTGCAAATGGGACTGGGAGTTGCTAATCAGTGTCGCCTATGGAATTTGCTTATTTTGTTGATTTACTACCAGATATCATACTCTGAATACAGATTTTTGTGCAAATTGGACTGGGAGTTGTTAATCAGTGTCGCCTATAGAATTTGCTTATTTTGTTGATTTACAACCAGATTTCATTCTCTGAATACAGATTTTGGTGCAAATGGGACAGGGGAGTTGTTAATCAGTGTCGCCTATAGAATTTGCTTATTTTGATGATTTCCTACCAGATATCATACTCTGAATACAGATTTTTGTGCAAATTGGACTGGGAGTTGTTAATCAGTGTCGCCTATAGAATTTGCTTATTTTGTTGATTTACAACCTCATTTCATACTCTGAATACAGATTTTGGTGCAAATGGGACTTGGAGTTGTTAATCAGTGTCGCCTATTGAAATAGCTTATTTTGTTGATTTACTACCAGATATCATACTCTGAATCCAGATTTTTGTGAGAATGGACATGGGAGTTTTTAATCAGTGTCGCCTATAGAATTTGCTTATTTTGTTGATATACTACCAGATTTCATACTCTGAATACAGATTTTGGTGCAAATGGGACTGGGAGTTGTTAATCACTGTCGCCTATAAAATTGGCTCATTTTGTTGATTTACAGCCAGATTTTATACTCTGAATACAGATTTTTGTGCAAATGGGACTCGGGAGTTGTTAATCAGTGTCGCCTATAGAATTTGCTTATTTCGTTGATTTACAACCAGATTTCATACTCTGAATACAGATTTTTGTGCAAATGGGACTGGTGAGTTGTTAATCAGTGTCGCCTATAGAATTTGCTTATTTTGATGATTTACTACCAGATATCATACTCTGAATACAGATTTTGGTGCAAACGGGACTGGGAGTTGTTAATCAGTGTCGCCTATAGAATTTGCTTATTTTGTTGATTTACAACCAGATTTCATACTCTGAATACAGATTTTGGTGCAAATGGGACTCGGGAGTTGTTAATCAGTGTCGCCTATAGAATTTGCTTATTTTGTTGATTTACTACCAGATTTCATACTCTGAATACAGATTTTGGTGCAAATGGGACTGGGAGTTGTTAATCACTGACGCCTATAGAATTTGCTTATTTTGTTGATTTACAACCAGATTTCATACTCTGAATACAGATTTTGGTGCAAATGGGACAGGGAGTTGTTAATCAGTGTCGCCTATAGCATTTGCTTATTTTGTTGATTTACAACCAGATTTCATACTCTGAATACAGATTTTGGTGCAAATGGGACTGGGAGTTGTTAATCACTGTCGCCTATAGAATTTGCTTATTTTGTTGATTTACTACCAGATTTCATACTCTGAATACAGATTTTGGTGAAAATTGGACTGGAAGTTGTTAATCAGTGTCGCCTATAGAATTTGCTTATTTTGTTGATTTACAACCAGATTTCATACTCTGAATACAGATTTTGGTGCACATGGGACTGGGAGTTGCTAATCAGTGTCGCCTAGAGAATTTGCTTATTTTGTTGATTTACTACCAGATATCATACTCTGAATCCAGATTTTTGTGAGAATGGACATGGGAGTTTTTAATCAGTGTCGCCTATAGAATTTGCTTATTCTGTTGATTTACTACCAGATTTCATACTCTGAATACAGATTTTGGTGCAAATGGGACTTGGAGTTGTTAATCAGTGTCGCCTATAGAATTTGCTCATTTTGTTGATTTACAACCAGATTTCATACTCTGAATATAGATTTTTGTGCAAATGGGACCGGGGAGTTGTTAATCAGTGTCGCCTATAGGATTTGCTTATTTTGATGATTTACTACCAGATATCATACTCTGAATACAGATTGTTCTGCAAATGGGACAGGGAGTTGTTAATCAGTGTCGCCTATAGAATTTGCTTATTTTGTTGATTTACAACCAGATTTCATACTCTGAATACAGATTTTGGTGCAAATGGGACTGGGAGTTGCTAATCAGTGTCGCCTATAGAATTTGCTTATTTTGTTGATTTACTACCAGATATCATACTCTGAATCCAGATTTTTGTGAGAATGGACATGGGAGTTTTTAATCAGTGTCGCCTATAGAATTTGCTTATTTTGTTGATTTACTACCAGATTTCATACTCTGAATACAGATTTTGGTGCAAATGGGACTGGGAGTTGTTAATCAGTGTCGCCTATAGAATTTGCTCATTTTGTTGATTTACAACCAGATTTCATACTCTGAATACAGATTTTTGTGCAAATGGGACAGAGAGTTGTTAATCAGTGTCGCCTATAGAATTTGCTTATTTTGATGATTTACTACCAGATATCATACTCTGAATACAGATTGTTCTGCAAATGGGACAGGGAGTTGTTAATCAGTGTCGCCTATAGAATTTGCTTATTTTGTTGATTTACAACCAGATTTCATACTCTGAATACAGATTTTGGTGCAAATGGGACTTGGAGTTGTTAATCACTGTCGCCTATAGAATTTGCTTATTTTGTTGATTTACTACCAGATTTCATACTCTGAATACAGATTTTGGTGCAAACGGGACTTGGAGTTGTTAATCAGTGTCGCCTATAGAATTTGATTATTTTGTTGATTTACTACCAGATTTCATACTCTGAATACAGATTTTGGTGCAAATTGGACTGGGAGTTGTTAATCAGTGTCGCCTATAGAATTTGCTTATTTTGTTGATTTACAACCTCATTTCATACTCTGAATACAGATTTTGGTGCAAATGAGACTGGGAGTTGTTAATCAGTGTCGCCTATAGAAATTTCTTATTTTGTTGATTTACAACCTCATTTCATACTCTGAATACAGATTTTGGTACAAATGGGACTGGGAGTTGTTAATCAGTGTCGCCTATTGAAATAGCTTATTTTGTTGATTTACTACCAGATATCATACTCTGAGTCCAGATTTTTGTGAGAATGGACATGGGATTTTTTGATCAGTGTCGCCTATAGAATTTGCTTATTTCGTTGATTTACAACCAGATTTCATACTCTGAATACAGATTTTTGTGCAAATGGGACTGGTGAGTTGTTAATCAGTGTCGCCTATAGAATTTCTTTATTTCGTTGATTTACAACCAGATTTCATACTCTGAATACAGATTTTTGTGCAAATGGGACTGGGAGTTGTTAATCACTGTCGCCTATAGAATTTGCTTATTTTGTTGATTTACTACCAGATTTCATACTCTGAATATAGATTTTGGTGAAAATTGGACTGGAAGTTGTTAATCAGTGTCGCCTATAGAACTTGCTTATTTTGTTGATTTACAACCAGATTTCATACTCTGAAAACAGATTTTGGTGCAAATGGGACTGGGAGTTGCTAATCAGTGTCGCCTATAGAATTTGCTTATTTTGTTGATTTACTACCAGATATCATACTCTGAATACAGATTTTTGTGCAAATTGGACTGGGAGTTGTTAATCAGTGTCGCCTATAGAATTTGCTTATTTTGTTGATTTACAACCAGATTTCATACTCTGAATACAGATTTTGGTGCAAATGCGACAGGGGAGTTGTTAATCAGTGTCGCCTATAGAATTTGCTTATTTTGATGATTTCCTACCAGATATCATACTCTGAATACAGATTTTTGTGCAAATTGGACTGGGAGTTGTTAATCAGTGTCGCCTATAGAATTTGCTTATTTTGTTGATTTACAACCTCATTTCATACTCTGAATACAGATTTTGGTGCAAATGGGACTTGGAGTTGTTAATCAGTGTCGCCTATTGAAATAGCTTATTTTGTTGATTTACTACCAGATATCATACTCTGAATCCAGATTTTTGTGAGAATGGACATGGGAGTTTTTAATCAGTGTCGCCTATAGAATTTGCTTATTTTGTTGATATACTACCAGATTTCATACTCTGAATACAGATTTTGGTGCAAATGGGACTGGGAGTTGTTAATCACTGTCGCCTATAAAATTGGCTCATTTTGTTGATTTACAGCCAGATTTTATACTCTGAATACAGATTTTTGTGCAAATGGGACTCGGGAGTTGTTAATCAGAGTCGCCTATAGAATTTGCTTATTTCGTTGATTTACAACCAGATTTCATACTCTGAATACAGATTTTTGTGCAAATGGGACTGGTGAGTTGTTAATCAGTGTCGCCTATAGAATTTGCTTATTTTGATGATTTACTACCAGATATCATACTCTGAATACAGATTTTGGTGCAAACGGGACTGGGAGTTGTTAATCAGTGTCGCCTATAGAATTTGCTTATTTTGTTGATTTACAACCAGATTTCATACTCTGAATACAGATTTTGGTGCAAATGGGACTCGGGAGTTGTTAATCAGTGTCGCCTATAGAATTTGCTTATTTTGTTGATTTACTACCAGATTTCATACTCTGAATACAGATTTTGGTGCAAATGGGACTGGGAGTTGTTAATCACTGACGCCTATAGAATTTGCTTATTTTGTTGATTTACAACCAGATTTCATACTCTGAATACAGATTTTGGTGCAAATGGGACAGGGAGTTGTTAATCAGTGTCGCCTATAGCATTTGCTTATTTTGTTGATTTACAACCAGATTTCATACTCTGAATACAGATTTTGGTGCAAATGGGACTGGGAGTTGTTAATCACTGTCGCCTATAGAATTTGCTTATTTTGTTGATTTACTACCAGATTTCATACTCTGAATACAGATTTTGGTGAAAATTGGACTGGAAGTTGTTAATCAGTGTCGCCTATAGAACTTGCTTATTTTGTTGATTTACAACCAGATTTCATACTCTGAATACAGATTTTGGTGCACATGGGACTGGGAGTTGCTAATCAGTGTCGCCTATAGAATTTGCTTATTTTGTTGATTTACTACCAGATATCATACTCTGAATCCAGATTTTTGTGAGAATGGACATGGGAGTTTTTAATCAGTGTCGCCTATAGAATTTGCTTATTCTGTTGATTTACTACCAGATTTCATACTCTGAATACAGATTTTGGTGCAAATGGGACTTGGAGTTGTTAATCAGTGTCGCCTATAGAATTTGCTCATTTTGTTGATTTACAACCAGATTTCATACTCTGAATATAGATTTTTGTGCAAATGGGACCGGGGAGTTGTTAATCAGTGTCGCCTATAGGATTTGCTTATTTTGATGATTTACTACCAGATATCATACTCTGAATACAGATTGTTCTGCAAATGGGACAGGGAGTTGTTAATCAGTGTCGCCTATAGAATTTGCTTATTTTGTTGATTTACAACCAGATTTCATTCTCTGAATACAGATTTTGGTGCAAATGGGACTGGGAGTTGTTAATCACTGGCGCCTATAGAATTTGCTTTTTTTGATGATTTACTACCAGATATCATACTCTGAATACAGATTTTTGTGCAAATTGGACTGGGAGTTGTTAATCAGTGTCGCCTATAGAATTTGCTTATTTTGTTGATTTACAACCAGATTTCATACTCTGAATACAGATTTTGGTGCAAATGGGACAGGGGAGTTGTTAATCAGTGTCGCCTATAGAATTTGCTTATTTTGATGATTTACTACCAAATATCATACTCTGAATACAGATTTTTGTGCAAATTGGACTGGGAGTTGTTAATCAGTGTCGCCTATAGAATTTGCTTATTTTGTTGATTTACAACCTCATTTCATACTCTGAATACAGATTTTGGTGCAAATGGGACTTGGAGTTGTTAATCAGTGTCGCCTATTGAAATAGCTTATTTTGTTGATTTACTACCAGATATCATACTCTGAATACAGATTTTTGTGAGAATGGACATGGGAGTTGTTAATCAGTGTCGCCTATAGAATTTGCTTATTTTGTTGATATACTACCAGATTTCATACTCTGAATACAGATTTTGGTGCAAATGGGACTGGGAGTTGTTAATCACTGTCGCCTATAAAATTGGCTCATTTTGTTGATTTACAGCCAGATTTTATACTCTGAATACAGATATTTGTGCAAATGGGACTCGGGAGTTTTTAATCAGTGTCGCCTATAGAATTTGCTTATTTTGATGATTTACTACCAGACATCATACTCTGAAAACAGATTTTGGCGCAAATGGGACTGGGAGTTGTTAATCAGTGTCGCCTATAGAATTTGCTTATTTTGTTGATTTACTACCAGATTTCATACTCTGAATACAGATTTTGCTGCAAATGGGACTGGGAGTTGTTAATCAGTGTCGCCTATAGAATTTGCTTATTTTGTTGATTTAATACCATATTTCATACTCTGAATACAGATTTTGGTGCAAATTGGACTGGGAAGTGTTAATCAGTGTCGCCTATAGAACTTGCTTATTTTGTTGATTTACAACCAGATTTCATACTCTGAATACAGATTTTGGTGCAAATTGGACTGGGAGTTGTTAATCAGTGTCGCCTATAGAATTTTCTTATTTTGTTGATTTACAACCTCATTTCATACTCTGAATACAGATTTTGGTGCAAACGGGACTGGGAGTTGTAAATCAGTGTCGCCTATAGAATTTGCTTATTTTGATGATTTACTACCAGATATCATACTCTGAATACAGATTTTGGTGCAAATTGGACTGGGAAGTGTTAATCAGTGTCGCCTATAGAACTTGCTTATTTTGTTGATTTACAACCAGATTTCATACTCTGAATACAGATTTTGGTGCAAATTGGACTGGGAGTTGTTAATCAGTGTCGCCTATAGAATTTTCTTATTTTGTTGATTTACAACCTCATTTCATACTCTGAATACAGATTTTGGTGCAAACGGGACTGGGAGTTGTTAATCAGTGTCGCCTATAGAATTTGCTTATTTTGTTGATTTACTACCAGATTTCATACTCTGAATACAGATTTTGGTGAAAATTGGACTGGAAGTTGTTAATCAGTGTCGCCTATAGAACTTGCTTATTTTGTTGATTTACAACCAGATTTCATACTCTGAATACAGATTTTGGTGCAAATGGGACTGGGAGTTGCTAATCAGTGTCGCCTATAGAATTTGCTTATTTTGTTGATTTACTACCAGATATCATACTCTGAATCCAGATTTTTGTGAGAATGGACATGGGAGTTTTTAATCAGTGTCGCCTATAGAATTTGCTTATTCTGTTGATTTACTACCAGATTTCATACTCTGAATACAGATTTTGGTGCAAATGGGACTTGGAGTTGTTAATCAGTGTCGCCTATAGAATTTGCTCATTTTGTTGATTTACAACCAGATTTCATACTCTGAATATAGATTTTTGTGCAAATGGGACCGGGGAGTTGTTAATCAGTGTCGCCTATAGGATTTGCTTATTTTGATGATTTACTACCAGATATCATACTCTGAATACAGATTGTTCTGCAAATGGGACAGGGAGTTGTTAATCAGTGTCGCCTATAGAATTTGCTTATTTTGTTGATTTACAACCAGATTTCATTCTCTGAATACAGATTTTGGTGCAAATGGGACTGGGAGTTGTTAATCACTGGCGCCTATAGAATTTGCTTTTTTTGATGATTTACTACCAGATATCATACTCTGAATACAGATTTTTGTGCAAATTGGACTGGGAGTTGTTAATCAGTGTCGCCTATAGAATTTGCTTATTTTGTTGATTTACAACCAGATTTCATACTCTGAATACAGATTTTGGTGCAAATGGGACAGGGGAGTTGTTAATCAGTGTCGCCTATAGAATTTGCTTATTTTGATGATTTACTACCAGATATCATACTCTGAATACAGATTTTTGTGCAAATTGGACTGGGAGTTGTTAATCAGTGTCGCCTATAGAATTTGCTTATTTTGTTGATTTACAACCTCATTTCATACTCTGAATACAGATTTTGGTGCAAATGGGACTTGGAGTTGTTAATCAGTGTCGCCTATTGAAATAGCTTATTTTGTTGATTTACTACCAGATATCATACTCTGAATACAGATTTTTGTGAGAATGGACATGGGAGTTTTTAATCAGTGTCGCCTATAGAATTTGCTTATTTTGTTGATATACTACCAGATTTCATACTCTGAATACAGATTTTGGTGCAAATGGGACTGGGAGTTGTTAATCACTGTCGCCTATAAAATTGGCTCATTTTGTTGATTTACAGCCAGATTTTATACTCTGAATACAGATTTTTGTGCAAATGGGACTCGGGAGTTGTTAATCAGTGTCGCCTATAGAATTTGCTTATTTCGTTGATTTACAACCAGATTTCATACTCTGAATACAGATTTTTGTGCAAATGGGACTGGTGAGTTGTTAATCAGTGTCGCCTATAGAATTTGCTTATTTTGATGATTTACTACCAGATATCATACTCTGAATACAGATTTTGGTGCAAACGGGACTGGGAGTTGTTAATCAGTGTCGCCTATAGAATTTGCTTATTTTGTTGATTTACAACCAGATTTCATACTCTGAATACAGATTTTGGTGCAAATGGGACTCGGGAGTTGTTAATCAGTGTCGCCTATAGAATTTGCTTATTTTGTTGATTTACTACCAGATTTCATACTCTGAATACAGATTTTGGTGCAAATGGGACTGGGAGTTGTTAATCACTGGCGCCTATAGAATTTGCTTATTTTGTTGATTTACAACCAGATTTCATACTCTGAATACAGATTTTGGTGCAAATGGGACAGGGAGTTGTTAATCAGTGTCGCCTATAGCATTTGCTTATTTTGTTGATTTACAACCAGATTTCATACTCTGAATACAGATTTTGGTGCAAATGGGACTGGGAGTTGTTAATCACTGTCGCCTATAGAATTTGCTTATTTTGTTGATTTACTACCAGATTTCATACTCTGAATACAGATTTTGGTGAAAATTGGACTGGAAGTTGTTAATCAGTGTCGCCTATAGAACTTGCTTATTTTGTTGATTTACAACTAGATTTCATACTCTGAATACAGATTTTGGTGCAAATGGGACTGGGAGTTGCTAATCAGTGTCGCCTATAGAATTTGCTTATTTTGTTGATTTACTACCAGATATCATACTCTGAATCCAGATTTTTGTGAGAATGGACATGGGAGTTTTTAATCAGTGTCGCCTATAGAATTTGCTTATTCTGTTGATTTACTACCAGATTTCATACTCTGAATACAGATTTTGGTGCAAATGGGACTTGGAGTTGTTAATCAGTGTCGCCTATAGAATTTGCTCATTTTGTTGATTTACAACCAGATTTCATACTCTGAATATAGATTTTTGTGCAAATGGGACCGGGGAGTTGTTAATCAGTGTCGCCTATAGGATTTGCTTATTTTGATGATTTACTACCAGATATCATACTCTGAATACAGATTGTTCTGCAAATGGGACAGGGAGTTGTTAATCAGTGTCGCCTATAGAATTTGCTTATTTTGTTGATTTACAACCAGATTTCATTCTCTGAATACAGATTTTGGTGCAAATGGGACTGGGAGTTGTTAATCACTGGCGCCTATAGAATTTGCTTTTTTTGATGATTTACTACCAGATATCATACTCTGAATACAGATTTTTGTGCAAATTGGACTGGGAGTTGTTAATCAGTGTCGCCTATAGAATTTGCTTATTTTGTTGATTTACAACCAGATTTCATACTCTGAATACAGATTTTGGTGCAAATGGGACAGGGGAGTTGTTAATCAGTGTCGCCTATAGAATTTGCTTATTTTGATGATTTACTACCAGATATCATACTTTGAATACAGATTTTTGTGCAAATTGGACTGGGAGTTGTTAATCAGTGTCGCCTATAGAATTTGCTTATTTTGTTGATATACTACCAGATTTCATACTCTGAATACAGATTTTGGTGCAAATGGGACTGGGAGTTGTTAATCACTGTCGCCTATAAAATTGGCTCATTTTGTTGATTTACAGCCAGATTTTATACTCTGAATACAGATATTTGTGCAAATGGGACCCGGGAGTTTTTAATCAGTGTCGCCTATAGAATTTGCTTATTTTGATGATTTACTACCAGACATCATACTCTGAAAACAGATTTTGGCGCAAATGGGACTGGGAGTTGTTAATCAGTGTCGCCTATAGAATTTGCTTATTTTGTTGATTTACTACCAGATTTCATACTCTGAATACAGATTTTGCTGCAAATGGGACTGGGAGTTGTTAATCAGTGTCGCCTATAGAATTTGCTTATTTTGTTGATTTAATACCATATTTCATACTCTGAATACAGATTTTGGTGCAAATTGGACTGGGAAGTGTTAATCAGTGTCGCCTATAGAACTTGCTTATTTTGTTGATTTACAACCAGATTTCATACTCTGAATACAGATTTTGGTGCAAATTGGACTGGGAGTTGTTAATCAGTGTCGCCTATAGAATTTTCTTATTTTGTTGATTTACAACCTCATTTCATACTCTGAATACAGATTTTGGTGCAAACGGGACTGGGAGTTGTTAATCAGTGTCGCCTATAGAATTTGCTTATTTTGATGATTTACTACCAGATATCATACTCTGAATACAGATTTTGGTGCAAATTGGACTGGGAGTTGTTAATCAGTGTCGCCTATAGAATTTGCTTTTTTTGTTGATTTACAACCTCATTTCATACTCTGAATACAGATTTTGGTGCAAATGGGACTGGGAGTTGTTAATCAGTGTCGCCTATAGAAATTTCTTATTTTGTTGATTTACAACCTCATTTCATACTCTGAATACAGATTTTGGTACAAATGGGACTGGGAGTTGTTAATCAGTGTC
This sequence comes from Fragum sueziense, assembly GCA_963680895.1. NCBI lineage: Eukaryota > Metazoa > Mollusca > Bivalvia > Cardiida > Cardiidae > Fragum > Fragum sueziense. Next base: position 42,985,428 of record OY804601.1, on the reverse strand, counting down.
GCCTATTGAAATAGCTTATTTTGTTTATTTACTACCAGATATCATACTCTGAGTCCAGATTTTTGTGAGAATGGACATGGGAGTTTTTAATCAGTGTCGCCTATAGAATTTGCTTATTTCGTTGATTTACAACCAGATTTTATACTCTGAATACAGATTTTTGTGCAAATGGGACTGGGGAGTTGTTAATCAGTGTCGCCTATAGAATTTGCTTATTTTGATGATTTACTACCAGATATCATACTCTGAATACAGATTTTGGTGCAAATGGGACTGGGAGTTGTTAATTAGTGTCGCCTATAGAATTTGCTTATTTTGTTGATTTACTACCAGATTTCATACTCTGAATACAGATTTTGGTGCAAATGGGACTGGGAGTTGTTAATCACTGTCGCCTATAGAATTTGCTTATTTTGTTGATTTACTACCAGATTTCATACTCTGAATACAGATTTTGGTGCAAATGGGACTGGGAGTTGTTAATCAGTGTCGCCTATAGAATTTGCTTATTTTGTTGATTTACTACCAGATTTCATACTCTGAATACAGATTTTGGTGCAAATGGGACTGGGAGTTGTTAATCACTGTCGCCTATAGAATTTGCTTATTTTGTTGATTTACTACCAGATTTCATACTCTGAATACCGATTTTGGTGCAAATGGGACTGGGAGTTGTTAATCAGTGTCGCCTATAGAATTTGCTTATTTTGTTGATTTACTACCAGATTTCATACTCTGAATACAGATTTTGGTGCAAATGGGACTGGGGAATTGTTAATCACTGTCGCCTATAGAATTTGCTTATTTTGTTGATTTACTACCAGATTTCATACTCTGAATACAGATTTTGGTGCAAATGGGACTTGGAGTTGTTAATCAGTGTCGCCTATACAATTTGCTTATTTTGTTGATTTACAACCAGATTTCATACTCTGAATACAGATTTTGGTGCAAATGGGACTGGGAGTTGCTAATCAGTGTCGCCTATAGAATTTGCTTATTTTGTTGATTTACTACCAGATATCATACTCTGAATCCAGATTTTTGTGAGAATGGACATGGGAGTTTTTAATCAGTGTCGCCTATAGAATTTGCTTATTTTGTTGATTTACTACCAGATTTCATACTCTGAATACAGATTTTGGTGCAAATGGGACTGGGAGTTGTTAATCAGTGTCGCCTATAGAATTTGCTCATTTTGTTGATTTACAACCAGATTTCATACTCTGAATACAGATTTTTGTGCAAATGGGACTGGGGAGTTGTTAATCAGTGTCGCCTATAGAATTTGCTTATTTTGATGATTTACTACCAGATATCATACTCTGAATACAGATTGTTCTGCAAATGGGACAGGGAGTTATTAATCAGTGTCGCCTATAGAATTTGCTTATTTTGTTGATTTACAACCTCATTTCATACTCTGAATACAGATTTTGGTGCAAATGGGACTGGGAGTTGTTAATCACTGGCGCCTATAGAATTTGCTTTTTTTGATGATTTACTACCAGATATCATACTCTGAATACAGATTTTTGTGCAAATTGGACTGGGAGTTGTTAATCAGTGTCGCCTATAGAATTTGCTTATTTTGTTGATTTACAACCAGATTTCATACTGTGAATACAGATTTTGGTGCAAATGGGACAGGGGAGTTGTTAATCAGTGTCGCCTATAGAATTTGCTTATTTTGATGATTTACTACCAGATATCATACTCTGAATACAGATTTTTGTGCAAATTGGACTGGGAGTTGTTAATCAGTGTCGCCTATAGAATTTGCTTATTTTGTTGATTTACAACCAGATTTCATACTCTGAATACAGATTTTGGTGCAAATGGGACAGGGAGTTGTTAATCAGTGTCGCCTATAGAATTTTCTTATTTTGTTGATTTACAACCTCATTTCATACTCTGAATACAGATTTTGGTGCAAATGGGACTTGGAATTGTTAATCAGTGTCGCCTATTGAAATAGCTTATTTTGTTGATTTACTACCAGATATCATACTCTGAATCCAGATTTTTGTGAGAATGGACATGGGAGTTTTTAATCAGTGTCGCCTATAGAATTTGCTTATTTTGTTGATTTACTACCAGATTTCATACTCTGAATACAGATTTTGGTGCAAATGGGACTGGGAGTTGTTAATCAGTGTCGCCTATAGAATTTGCTCATTTTGTTGATTTACAACCAGATTTTATACTCTGAATACAGATTTTTGTGCAAATGGGACTCGGGAGTTGTTAATCAGTGTCGCCTATAGAATTTGCTTATTTTGATGATTTACTACCAGACATCATACTCTGAATACAGATTTTTGTGCAAATGGGACTGGGAGTTGTTAATCAGTGTCGCCTATAGAATTTGCTTATTTTGTTGATTTACTACCAGATTTCATACTCTGAATACAGATTTTGGTGCAAATGGGACTGGGAGTTGTTAATCAGTGTCGCCTATAGAATTTGCTTATTTTGTTCATTTAATACCATATTTCATACTCTGAATACAGATTTTGGTGCAAATTGGACTGGGAAGTGTTAATCAGTGTCGCCTATAGAACTTGCTTATTTTGTTGATTTACAACCTCATTTCATACTCTGAATACAGATTTTGGTGCAAATTGGACTGGGAGTTGTTAATCAGTGTCGCCTGTAGAATTTTCTTATTTTGTTGATTTACAACCTCATTTCATACTCTGAATACAGATTTTTGTGCAAACGGGACTGGGAGTTGTTAATCAGTGTCGCCTATTGAAATAGCTTATTTTGTTGATTTACTACCAGATATCATACTCTGAATCCAGATCTTTGTGAGAATGGACATGGGAGTTGTTTATCAGTGTCGTCTATAGAACTACCTTATTTTGTTAATTTTCTAGCCGATATCCCACTCTGAATCCACATTTTTGTACTAATGGGTCTGGGAGTTGTTAATAAGTGTCGTCTCTAGAACTAGATTATTTTGTTGATTTACTAATAGATATCATACTCTCAATTCAGATTTTGGTGCAAATGGGCCTGGGAATTGTGAAGTATAGTCGCCTATAAAAATAGCTTATTTTGTTGATTTACTACCAGATATCATACTCTAAATCCAGATTTTGGTGAAAAGGAACCTGGGACTTGCTAATCAGTGTCACCTATAGAACTATATCATCTGGTTGATTTACTGGCAGATATGGGTCAGGTCGTCCTCAGACGGGAATGCTGTCGACTCTTCCATTCAGCCCTGTCCATTATGCACGAAACTAATTCCTCTGGGGTTGCTGCTCCCGCATCCTGCATCAGAACATCCACCATGGTTGTGCCCGGGTTACCTCTGTTTCTTCTTCCATGCTTAGGAATCCATAACACCACCTTGCTAGCGGGTAGATCGGGGTGTCTGTAACAATGCCCAGCAAGCCCCATCCTACGATATGCTATCTTGTCCGTGAGTCTAGAGATTTCTTGGTAAAGTGCGTCATTCCCTATGTGCTCACTTGGGTTGATGTTCAAAACCTGTCTAAGCATTCTCGTGTAACACCAATCTATCGATCTTCTGATTGTGGAAGTTATTGTCCAGCACTCTGCGCCATATAGTAATACAGATTCAACTGTGGCAAAGAAGAAGCTCAGTTTGACTTTACGAGGCATTTGTGAGTGCCAAACTGCTTTCATGCCATTGAGTGCTCTCCAAGCAAGGCCTTTCCTGACTTTGACGTCTTTCTCTGTTGTGCCTATCCATGAACCGAGGTACTTAAAATACTTGACCTCTTTGAGCGGTGTCCTTTCAATGGTTCTAAGGGGAGGTTGGTCTTCTTTCTGGCCTAGATCGATTACCTCTGTTTTCTTGGCATTAAGTGCCAATCCGCCTCTCAAACATTCTTTCTCTACCCTAGTAAGAAGTGTACGAGCTTGGTCTTTATTATTGGAAAGTAGACTGATATCATCGGCAAAGTATAGATCAGTTAGTGTGACCTCTGGTGTTCTCGATGATTTCCTGGGTGTTATTGTCAGTCCTAGGTCCACCTCTTTTCCTTATATTGCTTGTCTCAGGGCGTAGTCAAGTACTATGATGAAAATATAGATATCATACTCTGAATCCATATTTAGGTTGATTTACTACCACATATCATACCCTGAACCAGATTTTGATCCAAAATGAGCCTGCGAGATGGTAATCAATGTCGCCTATGGAAATAGCTTATTTTGTTCATTTGCTACCAGATATCATACTCTGAATCCAGATTTTGCTGAAAAAGAACCTGGCAATTGTTAATCAGTGTCACCTATAGAACTACATTATCTGGTTGATTTGCTAGCATATATCATACTCTGAATCCAAATTAAGGTGCAAATGGGACTAGAAGTTGTTAATCAGTGGAGCCTATAGATCTAACTGATTTTGTTGATTTACTACCAGATATCATACTCTGAATCCCGATTTTGGTGCAAATGGGCCTGGGAGTTGTTAATTAGTGTCGCCTATAGAACTAGCTTATTTTGTTGATTTACTACCAGATATAATACTCCGCGTTCAATCGATGGGGTTGTCTTTTCAATTCTCTATCTCTATTGTATAAACACGACATGTCATTTTTACAAACATTATTTCTTAATGTGTTAGATTTGAAATATATCTTGAATTAACTATATTTCGGTTGGTGAATGAACCGATAATAACGAAAAAATAATATCACCCACCAATTGCTACCACTTCCCCGAACTGCCATTTTACTCTTCTTTCATGTCAGTTCGTCGCACCATATACTTCGCTCTATCATTGGAAAATTTACCAAGTATCGCATATGATGTCATATTTCTTTATGATAAAGTCATTAATAGAGTCATTTATATAATATTGCATATTTGAAATATTAAATGCAATCAGTTACATGTAAGAGGTAAAAAAAGGTTACATATGATGAAATTCTACGAACATTTTGCTCAGCCCTCGTATGAATGTATTTAGGGTCTGTAGAATGTATTTATTAGAACATTGAAAGGGCCAAGTTCTATGCTGTGACGAATAATTGTAGTTCCTGTCAAGCATGTCTCGTTTTAGCAATTCTTATCCGTGTTTAGAACCTTCAAATTTAGACTAGAAAACTTTAACGGAAAAGGAGAAAATCCTGTTTATCAGCATTTTCTTTTTTGTAAGGTTTTCTTAACTTAAATTTATCTATTTGATTATGGCGTCACTCTTCGAAAAACACATTTAGTTGTGACGTTAAAAGGTGTACATGTCCGTTTGAAAAGCCATATTTTGCTGTAGCATCAATAAGCGGAAGACCTTTATTTAGTTGTGGCATCAAAAAACGTGCCCGTTTTAAAAAACAAAGACGCCAAAAGGAGTCACTGTTTGGAAAAGGGTTAATGTACACCGGGTAATTTTATACTGACCATTAACACAAAATGCAGCATGCATTTATCTGTAAACTGTATCAACAGAAAATTGATACACTGCTGGTCAAGCAGTCGATACTACGATTACCCTCCAAGCAGAGGTCACGATTCGTTATCATTTGACATTTAGTACATGTGTACTACAACGTTTGAGCGGCGTTGTGAGAGAGTATACTACGATATGTCATTGAATTTTCAAGGACACTAAACAGACTGGGTTCAAGAATCGAGACACGGGTCATAGTCAGGACACTAATGAATTAACCCTTTCCCAAACAAAGACGGGTTTCCTGGTAGAAAGGGCTTGTGTAAACATTGAGGCAAAAGAAGAAAATGCTGATGATCAGCATTTTTCTCCTTTTGTCTCAATATTGTTTAGCTATGTCACACACCAAATCTATCTTTATAGACACTCATTTTTCGTCTGCAACAACTTTCAAATTAGATCAGTCTGAAATCTTGTCGTTTGGGAAAGGGTTAATAAGACTCTCTTCCAGACGACGAAAAATATCTATATAATGGCCCTAAATGGAATGTTCAGGACACATACCGGCACTAAGATGTGACTCTTCGCTTGCAAAATTATAGCAGTCGGGAGTTAGATGTTACTATGTTTACATATATATTTTTTGTAAACATGTATCATAATATTCTGACCGAACTATAGTTATGGCGTTTTTTTTCTTTTTTAAGTAACCGATGATATTCACCTTCTAGCTTAGAATACTAGTATCTGGAATGAGTTAATGAAAATGCACACGCTGTGCGTTTATGAAACGCAATAAAAACCGGTAAAAAGTCGCAAACACTTAAACATGAATAATGTTTCATTACTGGCATAGCACAATGGATGATAAAAAGTTGAAACGAAACAATTAAATCTTAATATATCAAAAAACTTTATCAACCCTTTCCCAAACGGCAATAATTTAGACTTTTCCGAAAATGTGAAAGATAATACGGGCGACAGTACTAACATAATGTAATGTGGAATAATTGATCATCATAGCACGAAAAGCATTGCGGGAAAAGGAGAAAATGCTGTTGACCAGCATTTTCTCCTTTTCCCCCAATGCTTTTCAAAACTATCATGCTTAGGGCGCGGAAATAAGGTATTGTTTTGGAAAAGGTATAAATCTCGATATATCAAAAACTTTATTATTAAGATGTGAGTAAGAAAATGAATGGAAATTTCATTTTCATTCATTCATAAAATTCGATGGTAAAACGCGCATTTTGTATCCTCCTTCCCTTTTAGCTCTTTTCGGGACAAGGCCTGCTTTTGACGTTCTTTTGTTATGTTTTATTGGGAAATTATTGAGTATAAAGAAGGAAATACTTATAATTATCATTTTTCCTTTTGTCAAAATATTTTCTATGCCCAAATGGCCATAAACCCTATCTTTGACAACACCAATTTGATAACACCAATTTTATCGCCTTTGGCACCTTTTAAATTGGAATAGCCCACGTTTTTGTAGTTTAAAAAATCGGTAGAAAAGAAATATTGAGTGAAATGGGAAAATCATTTTCCTCCGGTTTCTATTCATGGATGCATTATAGGCACTTTGGATTAAGGAATTTTAACAAATTACAAAATTACATTTCCCTTTAATGCTTACACAAAAGGTAAGTCATTGGCTATTTTATGAAGGACCGATGGTTACCATCACAGGATCAAATTCACTCAGAATATGGAACAACGGTGCTTGAACGACATCCTCACTCCAAGAGCCTTTGTTTTTCATTAGTGTTCGACCTACTTTTTGGACCAATGAAATTTCAGTATATCTTAAAATTTCGCCGCTCTATTTCGCATAAACGGGCTCCCAGATCACGGGTGGTAAACAGAGAAACTAGCTCCAAAAAGAGGTAGTTGCATAGAGCGAAAATTTGTAGGTCACGAACACATTTTCTAAAATAATTTCTTTCAAAGCGAGTTTTTGAGAAATCCGGCGATGCTGTAATATGAAGAAATGGTCGAAGTTTGTTGTGCACGGGAGTATACGGTATTAGTAGCAGGGTTTTAATACAATCGTTGAAAAACATTTCAAAATCGAAAGTAATTTTTTTTACTTTCGATTTTGAAATGTTTTTCAACGATTGTATTCAAACTCTGCTTAAAAACACCGAATATTCTCGTTCACAACAAACTTCGACCATTTCTTCATATTACAGCATCGCCGGATTTTTCAAAAACTCGTTGTAAAGGAAATAATTGTAGAAAAATGTGTTCGTGACCTACCTTTGTTTACAGATTTTCGCTCTATGCAACTACCTCGGTAGAGGCCGGATGTCACGAGGAAACAAAACACCGTTGACTCTTTTTGGAGCTAGTTTCTCTGTTTACCACCCGTGAGATAGTTTATGTGACGTCTATAGATAGCCACGCCCAGTCTCCAATGAACCGATAGCGAGCACTAAGTCAGATAGAGTCTGTATAGTAGATTCTACGCGATATAAACATACAATGCGCTGCGCGCATTTGAATGTTTATTTCGCGTAGAATATACTATACAGCCTATATCTAAAACTTAGCTTTCCTTAACCCTTTCCCAAACAAAACCCTTGTTTTGACGTCCCTTACACAAAAGACATGGGAAAACATTGAGAGAAAAGAAGAAAATGCTGATAATCAGCATATTCTCCGTTTGCCTAAATATTTTCTATGCTGTATTGTACATAAATCTTTTTTTATCAACCTCTATTTTGTTGTCTGCAGCAGCTTTCCAATTTGAACACCCTAAAGAAGTCGATGCCTTAGAAGAAGAAGGTCGTAAGTGAAAAAAACATAGTTTTGAGAAAACTTGAAAAAACAGTTTTATTTCATAAGGAAAAAAAGAACAAACGACCTTTTTCTATAGCCAATTGGTCAGCATGACAAGTTCAAATGTCTATGAAATTTGCACCATATGTAGAGCTTGAAATGCGCTTTCGAAAAATGTATGCATCATAAATGGTCGTAAGTACTACTTACGACCTTATTCTACTAGGTCATCGAAGTGTCGTTTGGAAAAAAATTAACAGTGAAGTCGCAACCATATTGTTTGGGAAAGGGTAAAGGTGACTGTCCTTAGAAGCCCGGTACTTTTGAGTCATCGATAGTCCCGAGCAAGATGATTCAATTTTTACACCTGATAGAACTTGCGTTCTTGTCCCAAACAAGGCCTGGTTTTGACGTCACTAATGGAAAAGGTTTGGCAAAACATGAAGAAGAAAGAAGACAATGGCTATCGGAGGACAGCAAAGAGCGGCTATCAAGTAATGTAAACTGAAAAATTTTAAGTCCGAAATGGTAGATTGAATTTCAGAGTAACGAATTATTGCCCAGAGTCTGATAATATGATCAAAGAAGCACGTACAAAGTTATAAAGTAATAGATACTGCTTAAAAAAGTTAGCAAAGATATATGCCAGTTGCAAGTAAAACTTAACCTATAATTTCTAAGTCAGAAAGGGTAAAAATCCTCTAAATTACATGTTAGAGAGATAAGGGATCTTTACTTAGAGGCTGATATTATGGTCATAGACGCATGGCCACAAAGTTTTAGAGTAACAACATTAGTTGAAACAGAGACATGACAGTTGAACATAAAAAATAAAGAATTACGCTGATGCCGAGGCCAACGCCGACGCCCAGGTGTCCGGACTAGCCCCATATTCTACGAATAGTCTCTCTAAAATACTGATTACCAGACTTTTCTCCTTTTGTATCAATATTTTCTTAGCTGTTTTTTTTTTTGCAAAAAAGAAATATCTCTACTTACATTATTTCGTCTTTAGCAGTACATACCTTGCAAATTGCAACACCCCAGGTTTAAATTTTCACGATTTCGCAAGTTTTAAAACATAACAACGGACGCCAGTCCTGTGCAAACAAATCAATGTTATCAAAGAATTCCTTTTCTAATTTAAAAAGTGGAAACTTTGAGCAAAGGGGAATACATTTTGGTTGTCGGCAATTTGTTATTTTGCCAATGTTTTTGCGTAAGCATTTTTTTAGGAACGTCAAATATAGGGATTGTAAGGAAAAGGATTGATATGTTTTCATTAAATTGATTGTTGTTGTTTTTTGTCCGAAAACGGCTGACCACTTTAGTAAGGAGTTCCAAAACAAGGCCTTGTTTTGACGTCACTTATATAAAAGGTATGTTCAAACATTTAGACGAATGAAGAAAATGCCTATAATCAACATTTTCATCTTTCGTCTTTGGCCTATATACAGTTGCTTTTCAACAAAAACTTCGTAACTGCAGCTTGTTTTAAGCTGCAGTTACGACGTTTTCGTTGAAAAGCTGCGACACTATTCTTCTGTGCTATGATGTACACCAATCCCACCTTATCAACATCCATCTTTTGTCGCCTGCAGACATTTTCAAATTGGATAGGCATAAACGTTTACTGTTTGGGACAAGGTTAAAATCATACGTTTGAAATATTTTAATAATGCAGGAACGTGCTAATTCAAGATTGCATACGTCGGGAATTTACGGCAAAAATGGGCACGTCGAAACCGTGAGAACGATAATGTCTATTTTTAGAAACATACACCAATTGACGTTATTTACGTTCCCATAAATTTCGACCAATCGCGTCACGACGTTATGTCACAGGCACGACGTCGACGGACCGTACGAAAACATGAATGGAGTTATTTTACGTTTGAAGTATACTGTACAAAATAGTATATTCTTCCTGGTCCAATAAGCTTTGTCGGTGCTACTACAGATTAATGTAAATTAGCGCAATGCCCGAACAGCTTCAAAGTATCCAACAACTTTTAAGATTTCTTTAAAATGGTCACCAAGTAGAGGCATTTTGGGGTACGAGGGCGTCCAATTAATTTTGGAACTGGGTATAAGCCATAGTTATGTCGCAATTCAATTTTAAGTTTCTTCAGTCATTCGGAGTATTCCTCTTTGACAACCGCACACTTCTGAAGTTTTAAGATCCATTACTTATATGCCAATAAATGGGCCTCTTTTAGAACACCCCTCAGACACTGGTAAATTGCACTACATAAGGAACATGAAGGCATATACCGACGACCAGGGGCTTTTTCGTCATCATTGGGAACACAAAAAAGCCACACGGGCTTAAACCAGTCTATAAGGGTGGATGAAGAAGCTCTGCAGCATGTGTCTCTGTCAGGAAGTCTTGGGCAAGAGGACACATATGGAGAGCTCCGTTGTCATAGATTTGGTACATGCCTCTTTAGCTGGTCATAGACATGCTCTTTTCGCGATATTTCTTTACTTTCGCCGACATACATTTCTTGTATGAATGACCGGCGATAGTGGAACTATTTGAAACAGTAATTTGAACAATACACCTGCTATATTTGAAAATTACCGCGTACCAAACTTTTGCCGCGCTTTTAATTTTTTGGCTATTACGGACCTTGTCTGATCTTTTCGCAACTATTGTTTGCTAATGACACGCCATTGGTGCTCATAATAGTAGATTATTGTTCAATCATATGTATAAAGCTCAGAAAGCCCACATTTGTTGCATTTATTGCATTATTTCAAAGTATATATCGCCACCTTAACACGGGTGGCTCTCTGTCCTTAGGCAGCAGGTGGGGGACCCAGTGGGCAAAAACCTGTCTGTGTTTCAACCCTTTCGTCAAAATCTTATAACATGCCCCCGATGAAAAACCAATTTTATCTGCTATTTCTTGCATATTGAACCATGCGTCTTGTTCAGTCATGTCGGAATCTACATCAACATTTGCTTTGGTACTAGCTCTACCCGGGTTGCCTGGGAGGGGGCATCATTCAGGCCAGTTTTACCAATTTCAATTTTTATTAACTTCCTAAAAACTGACGTACGTATGTTGAACGTTCGAATGTCCATGAATCTGATGTAGTTAATTATATACACGTGATGCAGATAAGTCAAATCCTATGCGACATTTAATGTAGACCCGTACATCCTGCTTCAGCTCGTTTTCCATTTTGCGCACAGCGAAATAGCCAGTGTATATGACTGAACCAACTTTAAGTATTAGATAGAGGCTGTATAGTAGATTCTACGCGAAATAAACGCTCAAAGGCGCAGCCTTTGGGCGTTTATTTCGTGTAGAATCTACTATACAGACTCTATCTGACTTAGTGTTCGACAACCAATCAACGCATACAATTAAACAATCCTTTTTCAAACCACGCCTCCAACCGGAGCTATAATTGATTGCATCAGACTGGAATTACATCATTTTTTCCAAAAATAGAAACAAGAAATTAATAGCACCATACCATAGGCTCGGACACTGAAACAACAATGCAAACAATTCCCGCCAGAATAATTCCATCCGATAGAGACCTAAATAGTGTATTCACAGCTTGATTGTTACCGTATATACTATGTTTTGGCCGTCAATATTCTTCCTTGACCTCGCTACATTATTGGCTCATAACACAAAAACAACAGCGGAAGTAATTCCCCGCCAAAAATTGTGCAAAGACCCGTGAAGTGCGTTCACATCACAATCATGGATGCAAGTTTCAATTTGGACGTTTTTTTGACGAAATAGGCGATTCAGATTTAATCACGTCAACCCAATTGTTAGAGGAAATATCGCTATAGCACGATACACACATGTCTTCTTATAACACTAAATTCGTGAGGATGGTTTAAAAGAAATCGTCTGTGAGCTATGAAAGTGTAAGTGCAGGTTTGTTCTGTAGTTACGGTAATTTTGTCGCCCACCGATGAAAGCAATTGAAATAATTTGGACTGAATAAACGTCAAAACACGATTTCTGCAATTATCCAGCAAGATTAACCCGGTACATCTGCATATGTAATGACCCTACTTCGGCAATGTTTTGTTAAGACTCTCAGCTAACGGACTGTGCACACGAAAATTAATCAGTATCAGTTTAATGTGGTTAAACAATAGATGAAATTACTCTGATAAAAACAGACGCATTTAGAATCTACCCTTTCCTTGACATTTCTTTGTTTGGATTTTCAAAGTAGAAATAACTTTTGAAAATATTGAGGCAATAGAAGAAAATACCAATTACTAGCATTTTCTCCATTTGCCAAAATATTTTCTGTGTTGTTTTATAGACAAACTCTTTTTTTATCAACATAATATTTTGTTATTTAGAAGCTTAGAAATGGGATCCCTATAGAAATTGATTGTTTGGAAAGGGTTAAAACAAAAGACTTGCGAAGGATCTGTCATGTATCGACAGATGGGTGGACCTAAAGATCACAGGAGACGGGGCGTGGCTATATATATAGGTCACGTAAACTGGCCGGCAGTGGTGTCTACGCGAAATAGAGCGCCGTTATATTTGAAAATACTGCAATTTCATTGGTCCAAAAACTAGGTTGAACACTAAAGTTCAATAACTTTTGAAAAAGTGAATGAATTTGTCTCAAATTTTGACCAATTATCGACAGTAATTTTCCCGTCAAATAGCCGCAAGCACCACTAGTTCTATAGAACCGTAAGGTATGGTGGACCATTAGTACCACTTTTAATTGAACGTCTCTCGTATTTCATGTCAAAAAGTGATAAATAATACATTTTTGTTATTTTGAAAGGATGACTGCGTATAAAAATATAATAGGAAAAGAACCATGTGATTCAGAAAATATTGAGACAAAAGAAGAAAATGCAGATCATCAGCATTTTCTTCTTTTGCATCAATATTTCCAAAGCAGTTCTTGTAAAGGACGTTAAAACCAGCTTTTTTAAAGGGTTAAAGAAGAAATAAGAAAATAGACTGCGGTGACCTTTAAATACCCTTTTACGAAAGGCCTGGTTTTGAATTTCAGAGTCAAACTATTTAGGAAAACATTCAAAGAATGAATTGTTGAACTAGCAATATGTCCCCTCTCCTTTCCCTCAAGCTTTTCTGTCATATAAAAGCTAATTTTCCATTTGATACCAAATGCTTTATAACCTACTTCAAAATTACAAGACCTTAAAGTGACATTTCAGAATTATTTTTACATAAATTTTACTTTTATTCTATCTGAAAGAGCAAATTTTCTTATGAAAATTACAATCCAAAATATTGAACCGTGTACGAGAATTATATATTTTTGTGCTAAACTTAAACAAATTGTTGCGGACAACAGTTCAGATTTATATAGAATTTGTCATTTCTGTCTCAACTGTGAGGGCGTATTTTTCGCTTATAAATAATAACTTGAAAAAACTGATATCATTTCTACGCATTAGAATAAACAATCTTTGCATCAAGACATACTTTTAAAAAATGAAATAAATGTGAAATGTCACTTTAAAATTTTGACGCAAATATTGTTCATGCGGTTCTAGTAAAATTTGATTATTTAACAAATCGACGTCTCAGTGCTCAAAGTTCATAGCGTCTTGAATAGATATCAAAACCTCAAAACCTCGCATTTTTAAGCTGTATATAAGAGCTTCTGACAATCGATTAACGATAGGTGAATGTACTTGTTACAACACTTATGACCTATAATCCTTTCCTAAATGGCATATTTGTTTTTAGTCTCAATTTAAAGACAATACAACATAATGTAACATGTGTTGTAACTTAGTATGTTTCCAAATAAGAAAAATTAGGAGAAATGAGCAGAATGCCGTTTATAAGCGTTCTCCTTTTCTCAAAAATGTATTTTAAGCTCGGTTGGTATGAAACATAAACTTTTCAGAGCAACAAATACCGCAAGAGGGTGTGGAACCATTCTTTTATTATTTTATTCGAATTGTTATGAAATACTGCATTTCGACCCCACTCCCCCACCCCACCCCTACACCGTCATATTCCTAGCTCTGAATTCAAATCGTATTGTTTGGGGTAGATCTATCTCAATCAGAATGATAAAAACTCATGATGACGTCACAAGCGTTGAACGTCACGCACTTCATAACGCTAGTCATACTCATCACGAGTGTCAAAAACGTTATTCAACCTCCCAACCCTCAACCTAGTCTTGACCATTCGGTCATGGTCAATAGAGATGAATATAGTGCTGAAAACAGACTGGGTTTACCACCATATATTGATAACCCGTCGGTGTTTTCAGTGAAGCTGTAGTTACCAAATTTTAGAATAACATCGACGAAATACTACTGTTTATGCCAACGTTCCTTACGGATAACTTGATAAAATCGATCCCTGTTACTGTATGATTTCCCTGTTATCACGAGCTCATACTTTCGCTTATTTTCGCCACTTCTACGAGATTTCGTTATCAAACTTTTGACTGTATAATTATGCAATATACAAATGAAAAATCTTATTCGAAGTTCCATTGACTTTAAAAAATACATGATGTCGTTGCCAATTAGTCGAATTTTAAATAAACCTACGTGTACGCCAATTTAAGCAACAAACAGTTCATTGGCTAAATTTCATAATTTGATGTGTTCATGATCATGAACGGGTGTGTTAACGATAATCGTCTGACCATCTTGGGTGCCACTTATGGCGTTTTGATGACGTCATGTAATAGCTGATTGATATAATATTATCGTAAAAATTTGAAAGGTCAAATCGGTCTAGTTGTAAGCGTGTTGACCGCTTTATGGGAACAACTTTTACCAAACGACAATTCACCTTAAGCTAATCCAAGTTCAAGGCTATCAGCCTACGTTAAGGTAAGAAGGGCCTAATTAGCACCAAAGAGCCAGCGGCAAAATTTGAAAAGAGCCAGTAATTCCTAAACTGTGTTACATTTCCATTCCAAATACAAACATACGCATTTTGTACGGTTTAGAATTTTGAATTAATGCATATTTATGCAAATATTTGACAAAAATGTTCAAAATTACCTCCCTTGCATATGAATATAGAGGAAAATGATATTTGTAAATTATTTTCTTCTTGAAGCATAATCTTGAAATCCGGCACGGTGAATCAATTTATGTGAAGTGTTTTTACAAGTGTGTGTAATTTGATACATTCCGTATGGCTAGAAAGTGGTGTTTTTAATTAGGCACTTTATACCTTAAATACAAAAATATTTTAAAATAGCCTAACATTTCACCAAACATCAATTTGACGTGGAGTGTTCAAATTTGAAAACTGCGGAATAAAACACCATGTATGATGAGAAAGACAAAGGCCGATTCAGTTACAAACAGCATAGAAAAGAATGAGCTGGTTTAAACAAATTTCTTCTTTTGCCTTGATGATATTTCTTCCCATGTCTATTTTTCCAAGCCTTTTCTAGCAGATGCGTAAGAAGATTTCACTCTCAAATTGTCAATCTCTAACCTCTTCCAAGTAATCCCATGTTGGGTAGAAAACATTGATACAAAGAAGTAAATACTAATCAATTCATGTAACCTGCATTCCCCTTTTGCCTCAATATTGTTTGTACACAAAATACATTTATAAATTTATTTTGACTTATGCGGAAACTTACAAATAGGACCACCTTAAAACTTCGCCGTTTTAGTGAACTATGCGCCGCTAAAATGTCGATGATAGGTCAAAGTATTTCGCACACGAAGCACTTTGATATTTTACTCATTTTGTCTTAATTTCATTGACCTTTTTTCTCAAGTGCTGAGTTATTTCATTCCTCTTCTTTGAGTAATTCAAAATAACGGTACTTGATTAATGTTTAGAGATCAAAGAATTTAACCCTGTCCCGAAAAGATGTCCTTAGTATGAAGTGCTTGGGAAAACATTGGGACAAAAGAAGGAAATACTAAAATCCAGCATGTTCTCCCTCTGCCTCAATATTTTACACAAATAATTTCTTAATCATTATCCATTGTGCTGTCTGCGGCTTCCTTTCAATCTTACTATCATGAACGATTGTCGTTTTGGAATTAATTTTAGCCCGCAAAACGAAAAGTTAAAAACTTAATAAAAATGGTCATCGAATATATTAACAGAAAAATATGTTGTTTATCAGCATTTTTCGTCTTTTCTGTCAATGTTTTCCAAAGTTGTCTATTGAAAAAGAAAATAAAAACGTGTAATACTAGCATTTCTCGTTTTTGGCTCATTTCAATTTCATCTGCATAAATACTTTTTAGTGTTAAGGTCCAACAATGATATAGTTTGCAAAATCTGATCATTTATTTTTGGCTAGTTTTGACCCGTCCAAGTTTTGACCCGTCCATTCCTCTGGGAAGATCTTGTGACAAATTCAGGGTCTGATTAAGAAAGTGTTTAATAACAATTGATTATGCAAAGGCAGTGATTTTTTTACCTGCGCATCCTGCAACTTTTACTCATAATATCGTCTCTGGGATGCAAAGTTTTAATTCTAGCGAGTCCCAGGATGCATTTTTTTCCATATTTCCTATTAAAATAGAGTATTGGACTCACTAAGCTAGTACCTGGACTCATTGTTATGGAAGCTAGCGAGTCTCCAGGACTCACAGTCTTTAAATTGTAAAACAATCACTGCAAAGGGATAAGCAGTGTGCCTTGTGACAATTGTTTTGAACTTTGAGTAACGTATTGAAATATACCCACTTGAACTGCGGTTTAAAGACCTTGAAACGCTTGGAAAACGAAGTTTTTTAGACTTTGTATTAAGCCTTCAATCACAGAAACGTATAAAAAATTGTAAAGCCATTCTAGAATTTTTATTTGACATCCAAATCGTGTGTTGAGGTTACTCCTTTTAATCGTCTTTCAACAGTATACGTATTAGATAGAGGCTGTATAGTAGATTCTACGCGAAATAAACATTCAAATGCGCGCAGCGCATTGAATGTCTATATCGCTTTGAATCTACTATACAGACTCTATCTGACTTAGTGTTCGCTAACGGTACATTGTAGACTGGGCGTGGCTATGTATAGACGTCACATAAACAAGCCGACAGCCCGTTTATGCAAAATAGAGTAGCGAAATTTTAAAATATACTGCAATTTCATTGGTCCAAAAAGTAGGTCGAACACTAATCAGAGTTTGGCGAACAATTTAGTCTGTAGCTCTGCTTCAATGGCGACTATATGTCCTCAAAAATGTATCGATGACAATCATAACGAAAACAAAACGATTTATATTTGAAATCAAAGATTTGAAGATTTTAATCATAGCTATGAGTTTTTTTGGGGGTAAATCGAACACTGCCAAAAATAAATTGAATGAAATGAGTAAAATTCGTTACAAAAAATGCTCGCATTTAACACCAATTTGTTCACCAAAGGTATGTGCCATTTTGTAACGTAGACGTTGCAATGAATCTCTTAAGAAAATGACTGAAGGGTACCAAGACACATATGAAATCATTGATAAAAAGGAAAATAAAAATAAAAATGATCTAAAGAATTGAAATCGCATGTCGATCTATTCAGTTCGTTATTTTTTCCTTCAGACTCACTCTTTTAGGTTTAAGAGTACTGGTCACGTTGTTTTCAAACAGTTTATTGTGAAACCAACTAAACAAAAATGATGATTTAAGCACATTAAAGTCGTAAAACTTCTACAAAGTACTATAACGTAAGACCTTTAGCGTACTTGTCAGTTCATCGAATTAATCAGAAGAAACAATCCGGTCAAAAAGGTCGGCACTTGTCCTTTGAAGTGTCTTCATGCGTGAAGACGTAAATAAATAGTCATTTCTTCTACTATATTGTCAAGTCACGATATTTTGCTTACAAAATTTACATATGAAAACAATGCAAAAAGGCGCCCATGATTTAAATGGAGGACGGACGATTTGGCCATGGACGTTTTGGCCATGGATGTTTTGGCCAGCCTTATTAGAAAAATGGACGTTTCGGCCATACTCGATTTAAATAGACATATCATAGATTTCCATGTTAAATGCCTTTCTTTTTTGGTTGATTAAGTAGGTAATTATAATCAATCAATTGAATAAGTAAAATTACACTTATCTAGCAAATGATCTACAATAACATAATAACATAATAAATTGACTTTAACCAAAACGTCGGTTTTTCCCATAAGGCTGGCCAAAACGTCCGTAGCCAAAACATCCTTGCTTAAACATCCTGGCCAAAACGTCCGTGGTCAAACGCCTACATTCGATTTCAATATAATATTTCAGGCGTTGATTTGAAGCTCTTGTAGGTGTCGAACACCTGCAATTTTTCAGCCATTGCATGTACAATTACAATACGATTTACGTTCAATTCATTTTGGAACATGGATCCAATAATCAAGTTTTATGTTGCAATTCAATTTCAAATTTATCCAATCCTTCGAAATATCCTCTTTGACATCCACACACTTTGGAAGTTTTGGCATCCGTTACTTACATGACAATAAATGAGCCTCTTTTGGAACACCAGCAAACACTGCTAAATGGCACTGCATAAGGAACGCGAAGGTCTATACCGACGTCAAGAGAAGGTTTCCGTCATCGTGGGAAGACAAAAAAAAGCCATATGGGCTTAAACCATGCTATAATGGTGGATAAAGACGCTGTGTGGCATGCTCCTTAGTCAGGACGTATTGGACATGGGGACACATGTGGACAGCTCCGTTGTCGTGGATTAGGCACATGCTTTTTTAGTCCGGTCCAGACCTGCTCTTTTCGTGATATTTCTTTACGTTCACCAACATATATTTCTTGTAAAAATAACTAGCGATAGTGGTGCTATTTGAAACAGCAATTTGAACAATATGCCCTTCACAATTGAAAAATATTGCTTGCAAAACATTTACCGTGCTTTTAGTTTTTTGACAATGATTGACTTTATCTGATCTTTTCGCAACCATTGCTTGCTAATGACACACCGTTGTATAAAGCCCAAAAAGCCCATGGTGGTCGTATTTTTTGCATTATTTCAAAAGATATTTTGATATTGTGGCTTTCGGTTCCTTCGTCAACAGGTGGGGACCAAACGTGTACAAACCTGTCTGTGTTTCACTCTTTGGTCAAAATTGTATAATATGTCCCCGATGAAAACCTAGCTTTATAATTATGCTATTCTTCCACATTAAACCATGCGTCTTGTTTGGTCATGTCAGAGTCTGCAGCAACATATACTATGGCACTAGCTATACGCGGGTTGCCCGGGAGGGGGCAACATTCACGTTAGTTTTACCCATTTTAATTTTTATAAACTTCCTAAAAGCTGACATATGGTTAAGGTTAGAAGGCCCATGTATCTAATACAGTTCATTATATACGTGTGATGCAGACATTTTAAAGCTTTTTGGACCTTTCATATCGACCCTTACATCCCACTTCTACGGAATCATGTTTCCACCATTCACTTTTCTAACTGTATACAACACGAAAAGTCGAAAATAGTGGGACTAACTTCTACTTTTCTACCAAAATTTTTCCTAGAAATGTAGAAAACTTGAACTTTTGTCTGTGACAATTGTCAGAAATTAGTGTGACTAACTTCCACTTTTCTTCTTTTCACAAAATCAATTTTGGTAGAAAAGTGGGAGTTAGTCGCCCTAATTTCGACTCCTCTATCAATATTTTTCTAAAGTATGCATTGATGTCAAGGATGCTTTTTCTAATGCGATGTAATCCACATTTTTTTACCCTGAAAGATTCAAGAATGCGAAATTCCATTCAATTCATATTGTCGTCTGCAGCATCTTTGAATTTGGACAAGTCCAGAATTTGGTCGTTTGGTAATGGGTTAAAGAAAAAAAAATCATGTAAAGTGTTTGCATACTAAAAAAGAAAATCATTGCGTCTGATAATTTGTTTGACATCGAAAATAAAATACATTGTAACTTAACAATATGTTTGAAAGAAAAATCATTTTTGAAGGAGTAGATTACCAGAATATGTTTGAAAGAAAAATCATTTTTGAAGGAGTAGATTACCAGAATATGTTTGAAAGAAAAATCATTTTTGAAGGAGTAGATTATCAGAATATGTTTGAAAGAAAAATCATTTTTGAAGGAGTAGATTATCAGAATATGTTTGAAAGAAAAATCATTTTTGAAGGAGTAGATTAACAGAATATGTTTGAAAGAAAAATCATTTTTGAAGGAGTAGTTTATCAGAATATGTTTGAAAGAAAAACCATTTTAAAAGGAGTAGATTATCAGAATAGTGTCCTTTCTTATAACATTTTCCACTCTACAATTATTGTCTGTGTTACCTTAGTTGGCTTTGGATTTGGCATGCACATAATTTTGTCATTTGGGAAAAGTGTTAACATAAGTATGCATAAGAATAGGCTAGAAACACGGTGGATAATAACATGATTCAGAATTTCAGAAAATCATCAATAACTTTGTTAATACTTGACCAATTTGAATTCGGGTTGAAGCAGAGAATATGGACAGACGTCACGCTTTAGATGAACGCAGTGTATTTAAAGATATGCTGATAAGAAAGTTATTGAAGCTCAACCAAAATTTTGGTTGATCTTCAATAACTTTTTTATCAGTTGATTTTTAAAAATTCAATACGCCCAGCTTATTCCTGGCATCTTCCCACCTTCTCTGCTTCAAACCGAATTCAAAATTGGTATAGTATTAACAAATATATTGAACATTTTCTGAAATTCCTAGTCACACGATTATCCTCCGTGTAGAAAGGATTAGAACGATTTCTCAATTCGAGGACATCTTTGACGTCATGTAGATTGGTGATTCATAAACGTGAAGAATAATTAACAAGTGCCTTTAATTTCAGTGAACACTATAGTTTTATCAATCACACAGAAACACTTGTCATTTGTGATTCACTCTTTATTGTAATCGGTTGACATGGGTATGCATACTATAGAATATCAATTTATGCCTTTTTCGTTTATTTTGATAGTATTCTTCACACATATTTGGTAGATCATATTCTTTTCTGTCTTGCATGTTTCTACATTCATTCCTGTTTTCTTAACGTATTCAGAATTTTGATAATTGTCTGATTTATCACGTTTTATGGCAATAAAAGGATAAATACCATTATACTACATTAGGCCAAGCTTATTGCATAGATTTGTTTAACATAAGTGACGAATCACGACATTAACGAGGTGTCGACATACCGTCGCCTTTCTTAAAAAATCTCGGTAACTAAAGCTTGTTTCAAGCTGTAATTTCGAGGTTTTCGAAGAAAATCAGCGACATTATCATTGAAATTAAGCCACTCTGAGAAATCTTTAATGATCGCAATTTATAAATGACGAATGAAACATGACGTCATTGTCTTGCAAAGGATTACTATACAACAAATGCAAGAATTTACTCGCTCACGATCTTTACCAGCAACTTGTGGATGTTATCCTACTGGCGGGGAATTACGTATAACATTTCCAGAAAATCGCAAACAATTTTGTAAACACCAATTTGAATTCGGCTTAAAGCAGAGGAAAAGAAAACCGCAAGAAATTAGTTAGATGTGTGGTTAGTATTTCAATACATTTTCGATCTGGTATTGCTGAAAGTATCAACCAGATCAAGAAAATCTCTGCATTTCCGTCATCTTCAAACCGGTCAAATATTAGCAAAACTATTGAAAAATATCGAAAACGTATAGCTTGTTTTCCGGCATTGTTTAGCTTTTACCAAACGGCAAAAAATACTTGCCCAAATTCATAGATGTTGCAGACGATAATTTCGAGTGAATCGTATTTTACCTTTTGTCTTTCTGGGTAGAAAACGTTCTTGGAAATTAAGAAATTCCATTTCCTCATTTTTTATTATGATTTCCAAAGCCTTTCTCTCTCAGGGCGTTATAAAGACACCATCACGTGGAAATTGGTAAACCTAAAAGAACGTTTTCCAGATCCTGACTCATATTTGCAATTTGACGAAAAGCTATTTTTCTCAAACAGCACATGGTCACCATGTCCCATTGAAAAGGCCACGAAAAACTTTGATGAAAAGAAGAAAATCCTGATTACCATTTGTTTTTTTCTACATTAGAAAGTATTGCTTTAAAGGTCAACAGGACCCAAAACAAAATACGGTATTCACAAGTGCAAGTGCTTCATGCAAATAACACGTTAGAAAACATTGAGAGAAAAAACTGCTAATCATCAACATTTTCTCATATGTCAATTTTGTCATTTGGAGCTTTTTTTGAAAAAAATATGATTATTTGTTTCGGCAAGGGTTAATGAAAACTACGTACAAGATTGTATCCAAGACTTTTTTCTTTCCTTGAAGCAATATTTTCAAAAGCGTTTCCTTATTATGAAGCCTTGTAACCTATTCAGAA
The DNA here is from genome assembly GCA_963680895.1 of Fragum sueziense. NCBI lineage: Eukaryota > Metazoa > Mollusca > Bivalvia > Cardiida > Cardiidae > Fragum > Fragum sueziense. The sequence continues at coordinate 42,962,954 of OY804601.1, read as the reverse complement.
ACGTAGAAAGAGCGTAAACGCCAATCAAATCTCTTAATTTCAAAATCACCTTTCTTTTTTCAAATTGATATATCGCAACATTTCCTTTTTTCTCTCAGATAGATTTTTGCCCAATGAGAAGACACTTTCAAAATTGCACATCAAAATATCGAAATATATGAGTATTTTTGTCTTATTTTTCAAATAATTAAGCAAAGACGTTTCCTTGTTCAAAGACAAGTATTTTTTCGCTCTTTCTGCAATGCGCAGAAGGTTCGTCCTAGATAACGATATGGGCGGGCCATGTAAACGTGGTACAAGTTTAAAAGCTGCAACAGACAACAAAATACATGTTCCCAAAGGTAGAATTTGTGAGTAATATAACACAAAAAAAGTTGAGGCAAAAGGAGAAAATGCTGATTATCAGCATTTTCTTCTTTTGTCTCGATGTTTTCCAAATTCCTTTCTTTAAGGGAAGTCAAAACCAGGTATTGTTTGAGAAAGGGTTAATCACAATTAGCCTATGTATATCCACAGTCTGGCCGCAATCTTCGCTGTTCTTTAGCAGATCATCCATAGCATGCAGATTATGTAACATAGCAACATTGATCCTTTTTATGGTGCATTTAACGTATACAACCCATCATTAGCACAAAAGAGCCGGAGGCGAAATTTGAAAAGTGCCAGTAAATCCTAAGCTGTGTTATATTTCCATTCCAAATACAAACATAAGCATTTCGAACGGTTAAGGATTTTGAATTAAGGCATAATTATGGAAATATTTGACAAAATGTTGTAAATTACCCCCCTTGCATATGAATATAGAGTAAAAAGATATTTGTACATTATTTTCTTCTTGAAGCAATATCTTGAAATCCAGCACGATGAATCAACTTATTTGAAGTATATTTACAAGTGTGTGTAATTTGATACATGTCCCATGGCTAGAAAGTGGTGTTTTAATGATGGGTCATATACCTTAAACACACGTTTATCAATAAACATAATTGCCTAAAATGTTTTGATCATAAACCTAAATAGACTTGGTTTTGACGTCCTTAACGAGAAAACCAAGAAAAGAAACAATTATACAAAAGAAAAAATGATGTTAACCACCATTTTATATTTTACTTCAATAATGTCTATTATTTTCTGTCTACAGCTCCTATTTTCAGCATCATCTATTTTGTCGTCAGCAACTTCTTTTAAAAATAGACCAATTATAAATGTTGCTGTTTCCAAATTCCGGTTCACGTATGCCCAGCCATGTCATGTGATAGCGTAATGTATGTTTACAATTAAATTCAATTCAAAACCTTTCATGAAATGCATTCGAAAATATACCATTGGCCATTTATATACTTAACCAAACTAATAAGTACTCCGTTTTCTATTATGCGCAAAATGTTCTCCGGTAAAGGATTTTTAAAAGTCGATATTTTTTAGTATTCCCGAACTTAATTACTTGACCGATATCATTTTCATTTTACAAAATTATTGTGCAAAATGAGAACTTCCGGTCAACTATAGAAAATTGAAATATTCCTCCTGCTTTTCATACACGAATCCCACGTGCTTAATTTACAATTTATTCCTTTATGGGTCAACGTGCCAATCATAAAAACATAAAATGCTTTGGAAATCTCTACAACAACAACCCATAACAATTGGTGTTTTACAAGGCGGTGCGATTCAAGCGTAGGTAATATTCTCATACCCACATTTCCAGTCGTTCTATGCAAATTAAATACAAAATATCGTTCATTACTGTCAAACATCAACATTCTCGTTACATTCGTACCATTTTTCAAAAGAAATGCAACCCGCATTATAAATGTACATGCAAATGCTATCTACCAACTTGTGGCCGAGTACAGACAAACCGGAAGTGCTGCCAACCTACCAAGACAACCACGTGATAGAAAATCAAGCCGGAATTAGGACCATAACATTTGTTCTGTCTCGTCTACTTGAACTGGAGCGTTCAGTGACTGTCACAGAAAGGGATACATTATGCCTTCAAGGGAGACCATTCAGTGTCCGAACTATCCGATAATGGCTCAATTCATCATGTCTATGTACAAGACGCAAAAACAATGACCTCACAATTAACATGTTAATGCTCAGTTGGCAAAGGTGTATTAAATTTGCTGATTGTGAAAAAGTGTTTTACAGACTAACGATTTACTGTCCAGTATGATGATGATCTGCCACATGCTTAGCAAGCGTAGAGAACCTTACATCGACTTCTAAAATATTAAAAAAGATATCCCTACAGCATCTGCCAGGAATAACAAATGTCTATGCGTTCCCGGTGTCATGCTATTGTTTGCGCTAACAAGGTACAGACAAGTTATTGACTTTGTGATTTTTGCTACCAACAGTGGTCTCCTTTAGCTGCTTGTTGTTCAATTCATCTTGTCGTGAAGTTGATGAAAATTCCATATATGGTGGTCATATGGTTAAAGGAAAGACGTTTCAAATTTGGTTAAGATATGTTATGCCAGTCCGGAAATATTCTGTATAATATAGTCGGAGTACTTATAAGTTTTGAGTAGTGTACTAATAGCATGGGACTATGGAAATGCCACCATATACGGGAATATGGAAATGCCACCATATACGGAAATATGGAAATGCCACCATATACACACATACACACGGTGGGGATTGTGCTTGATGGGATGAATAACAAATACGGGGTAGTCGGACAAATTTTGCCTCGCTTCAGGTAAGAAATTGTGCAATAATTTTCGTATTTCTGCTCCAATTTTCAAGCGGTTTGTTGCATGTACCCCGCATTAGTGAGCTCTTTCCTCGGATATATGACTTGTTTGTAGAATCTTTGTACTTTGTCCAAGAATTGATCCCAACCGACCAGAAAAACGACAAAAAAATCAGGCCTTTTTTCTAGTCGGTTGGGATCGGTTTTTGAGAAAAGTACAGGGAAGTTTCAGATAAATAATACATCTGAGAAAAGGGCTCAGTAAGACGGAGTGCATGCAACAAACTGCATGAAAATTGACGCAGAAATAAGAAAGTTATTGCACAAATTCTTACCTGAAGCGTGGTTAATTTGGCCGTAGTCGTTACCATTTCGCTTTCTGGTCGGTTGGGACAATATTTCGGAAAAAGTATCATGAGTTATCTAATTTGTTATACATCCGATGAAAGAGCTCGATAAGGCGGGGTACATGCAGCAAACCGCTTGAAAATTGATACAGAAATAACAGAGTTATTGCAAAATGTCTTACCTGAAGCGAGGCGAGTTGGCATCAAATTTTATGCAAAAAATAGACTGAGTTTACCGTTATGTTTTGATAAACCGTCGGTGTTGTTATAACATCTCGTAACTACGGTTTGATTCAAGCCGTAGTTATAAATAAACCATGACCTCTGGACAGACGAGTCCAACTAAGAAGGTAAAACAGGTTTTCGGAACACCTTTGTTTAAATTCGACCATTGTTACAATATTATATTTAAAAAACAAGTCTCTCACTAACATATCGTCTCTGTGGCAAAGTGGGTAAGGCGGTGGTCTCCCAATCTCACGCAATATTTTAGCCAGGGTTCGATACCAGAAAACTCCACTATATTTTTTCATGATTTTTTTTTTATTATTCGATCTATTTTCTTTTTTCTTTGCAGTGTGCCTTTATCTTTTCATATGTTTCGTCCATACAAAATAAGTATACATTCAAATGAGTTCTCTGTCATCAGGGTTGTATCTATGTAAGCCTACAAATCAGACATGTCTGACATTTATGACTTAACAAATTGTATTACTTTAATTGAATTATTCAGAACAACGTGCAAAGCTATCATTTAGAACGGTATTTAAGGTGATAGAAAAATGATTAATAAAATGATAAAAAGAATAAAAATAAAACAATGGTAAATAGAACGCGACTATATGAGATTCGAACCCACATCTTCCAACTTGTAATTTTTGGTAACACCGTTTTACCACTCGACTACGGTTACTTTGTGTTTACGTCGCAGTATTAAATCATTTTGACAAAAATACACCGTACAGTATAAACATACAACCCCTCTCACGTGGATTAGTCAACAATTAAAAGTACATTTGAGTCTCAAGGTCGGTGGTGGCACTATACAAGATTTTATAACAACACCAACGAAATACTATTTATTTGTCCGAAATTACGTCACGGTTTACTTGATAAAATCGTTCCCTATTGTCGGTAGTCGTTATCCATCCCATCATGCACAATCCCCACCGTGATACATAATATTATATTTTAAATACATTAACGAGGGACGTTCAATTATAAGTGGTACTTATGGTCCACCATACCTCACGGTTCTACAGAACTAGTGGTGCTTGCGGCTTTTTTTTACGAGAAAATTACTGTCTATGCTTGGTCCAAATTTTGTGTCAAATTCGTTCACTCTTTCAAAAGTTATTGAACTTTTAAGTTGGTTCAGTCATATACACTGGCTATTTAGCCGTGCGCAAAATGGAAAACGAATCGAAGTAGGGTGTACGGGTCTACATTAAAGGTCGCATAGGCTTTGACATATCTGCATCACGTGTATATAATGAACTATATCAGATTCATGGACATTCGAACGTTGAACATACGTCAATCTTTAGGACGTTAATAAAAATTAGAATTGGTAAAACTGGCCTGAATGATGCCCCCTCTAGGGCAACCTGTGTAGAGCTAGTACCAAAGCAAATGTTGCTGTAGATTCCGACATGACCGAACAAGACGCATGGTTCAATGTGCAAGAAATAGCAGATAAAGTTGGTTTTTCATCGGGGACATGTTATACGATTTCGACGAAAGAGTTGAAACTCAGACAGGTTTATGCCCATTGGGTCCCCCACCTGCTGCCTAAAGGACAGAGAGCCACCCGTGTAAAGGTGGCAAACTATATTTTGAAATAATTCAATAAATGCAACAAATGTTGGCTTTCTGAGCTTTAAACATATGATTGAGCAATAATCTACTATTATGAGCACCAATGGCGTGTCATTAGCAAGCAATGGTTGCGAAAATATCATACAAGGTCAGTAATAGCCAAAAAAATGAAAGCGCGGCAAAAGTTTTGTACGCGGTAATTTTCAAATGTAACGGATATATTGTTCAAATTACTGTTTCAAATAGTACCACTATCGCCGATCATTCATACCAGAAATGTATGTAGGCGAAAGTAAAGATATATCACGGAAAGAGCAGGCCTAGGACCGACTAAAGAGGCATGTGCCAAATCCATGATAACGGAGGTGTCCTCTTGTCCAAGACTTCCTGGAAGAGACACATGCTGCACAGTGTCTTAATCCACCCTTATAGCCGGGCTTAAGCCCTTGTGGCATTTTTTGTGTTCCCCATGATGACGAAAAAAGCCTCTGGTCGTCGGTATAGGCTTTCATGTTCCATATGCAGTACAATTTAGCAGTGTCTGCGGGGTGTTCCAAAAGAGGCCTGTTTATTGGCATTTAAGTAATGGATCTCAAAACTTCAGAGGCTTGTGGTTGTCAAAGAGGTTTACTTCGAAGGATTGAAGAAACTTAAAATTGAATTGCGACATAAATATGGCTAATAGAACCCAGTTCCAAAATTAATTGAACGCCCCTCGTATTATGAAGGTAAAGATACACACTTTTATTAAATTATCTTAGTTTATTCTAGGCTGGTCTATCGTCGGTGTTAACATAAAAAAGAAAACAGTAACTGATGTAATTATTATACTAATAATAATCATTTACCATTTAGAAAACGACACATCGTCGGTGGGGAGTCAAAACCTCGTAACTCCAGCTTATTCAAGCTGTTGTTACGAGGTTTTGACTCCCCACCAGCGACATATTTTTGATTGGTTCACAAGAGTGGCAGACGACGAAACAAATGCTGGACAATGGGAAAATAAATTAATCTAGATCTAGTCTGAATGTAAACAATGAATAAGATAAAGAGTATGTGAATTTTAGAAAAAAATATTAGTGTAATGAATTAGTGTTAGGCACAGTCGTAGATATACAAAAGCAAATTGAATGTTTTGACACTAGTTTTTCTACATGCTTTTCCTTTTCTTTTCTAGTTAACGCCTACTTTCACCCCGATAATGTATACTTACATCTCCCGGATTAGGTGCTTGAAAGACCGTTTGTATAAAAGAGGATTAAGGAGCATTCGTTCCATTGCTTATTCGGGGATCAACCTTAAGGTTTACAGACGCTGAAAAAATCACCTCTTTCTAGCCATACGAAATGCATCAAACTACACACACTTGTAAATACACTTCACATAAGTTGATTCACCGTGCCGGATTTCAAGATTATGCTTCAAGAAGAAAGTAATTTACAAACGTTATTTTTACTCTATATTCATATGCAAAGGGGATAATTTTGAACATTTTTGTCAAATATTTCCATAAGCATGCATTTATTCAAAATTCTAAACCCTACAAAATGCTTATGTTTGTAATTGTAATGGAAATGTAACACAGTTTAGGAAATATTTGCACTTTTCAAATTTCGCCTCTGGCTCTTTGGTGCTTTTGAGGGTTTGGATACCTTAAAACCGTTGCTTAATCAGCCGGTCCTGAATTATTCATGAAGCGGTCTATTTACAAACTGACTGCGACAGTAGTGCATTTGGAAGCGCATCGGCCTCTTTAGCGAGAGTTCCCTGGTTCAATCCACAGCCGCGGCCAATATCCTTTCTAACAAAATGCCATCAACCAATGGTGTGATAAATCGTTAATAACATATTTGGGCGAGCAGTTGCAGGTTCGTTTAGGATGTTGTGGTATTACTGGTATGACAAACGATAGGAATCCATGGTTAGGTGACCGATCCACCGCGATATGACGATAACAGTTGACGGAGCCTCGTAAACTTAATAAATCGACCTTTTATAGAGTCATGCTGATGTTAAACCCAACAATAAAATTCATACGGCCTAATAAGGTAAAACAATACGCGTATGGATTGCGATTTTACAATGATAACCAGGTGATCAAAAGTTAGGTCCCTTTTCCAAAGAAGACTTGGCTTTGACGTGCGTAGTAAAAAGGCTTGTGAAAACATTGAGACAAAAGAAGAAAATGCTGATTATCAGCATTTTCTTCTTTTGCCTCAATATTTTCCGTGCTATATCATATATCATGTACATATTTTACATTATTATTTTTCATTTCATCGCCTGGAACAGCTTTTATATAGGAACTGTCTGAATTCTTCTGTTGAGGAAAGGGTTAAAAAGGACTTTGCGGTTTCCGGGTGTAGTTCGGGAAAAGGTATATAAGCGCCATGCAACCGATCTTCGACAATAAATGTGACTTGTTCGATCCCGCTTATGGGACTTTGTTGTTTCGAACTTGTGACTCGTCTGAACATTTTTATTATTTTGTGATTTTTAGAAAATATGGTTTTAAACAAAAAATCCGGATTATCCATCATTTGTGAGTACTTTTTGGTTTTATTTATATATCTAGTGTGCTTTCTCCTTTGAATTGATTTGAATGTCAATAACATTTGTTTGTGAAATAACGATATTATTAATTGGCTATATAAATAATTGACGGCAATTAATTATGTTTCATATTTTTTTATAATATATTTCTTTATTTGAGTTCTTCACTCATACAACTTTTGCCTCATGAACCTACCCTTTTCTTCAACCAAAGAAAACTATTCTAGAAATAGACGAAAATAGGAAATTTAAAATGAAGCACAAACATATTTTAGAAATGGCCCTGCTAGGCTGTCGAACAATCACATCGGTAAAAAAGTTTCAAGACATAACGTATGGATGGGTCAACCTTTATAGACAAATCATTTCTGCCACGGGAAAATTCGAATCAACTTCATTCAGGCATTCTACACCAATTTAACCTACACACATAGTAAATTACTTATAACAATAATGGGTAACTGATGCTCGATAGGAAGTAAAAGCCTCACTTCCAGCCCAATTATGTTTAAAGGTTCCGTTCTTTTTGGTGATTATCACGATGTATAATCGCGTGACTCAGAATTTCTGATAATCTTCAATATTTTTTATAATACTTGGCCAATTTGAATTCGGTCGAGAAGATGTGAAAATGCTCGAAATTAGCTTGACGTGGTGGCTCTTTTAGAAATCAGGTGGTAAAAAAGTTATTGACGATCAACCGCAACTTTTTTTAATCGCTCGAGTTTCAAAAACAATAACCACAACCATCTAGTGCCAGACGTCTGCCCGCCTTTTCTGCTTCAAACCAAATTCAAATCAGTCTCTTCTTTAAAAAGTTAATGAAGATTTTCTAGAATTATTATGTCACGTGATTATCCATCGTGATTTTGCGATACACAGTAAAATTACCAAAACTTTCGCCGAACCCTCTTTCAGGTATCTGAAATATCTAGCATATACCCACTTACAAGGTGTACCGAATTTTTATGCGATCCGGTTTTGCTGTCCTTAATGGAATAAGAATTAATGTTACGAATTTCAAAATTAACATAAATTGCAAATCGATCGACGAAATATTACATTCATTCTAATATTTAAGAATCAAGACTTTCTAAATCGAATATTCAAACGGGTAAAAATATACACAGAAAAATTCTTAGGAGAATTGGTCAATTGATTAGAGCATTGTATGTTTTATTATGTCCAGTGAAAATTAGCATCAAGTTCATTTAGACCTATTTTGGTTGGTTTTTTATATGCTAGTTACAGGCTTCAGTTATTTGAAATTGGTTCTCGATAGATAGCTAATATTTTTTCTGCTGCTAGGATTCCTTTCTTTTTTCTTTTTTTTTTGGCAAAGACAATAAATATGGTGCGCTCACGCAACTCCTCGGACTGCACTGTATCGCTCCTATGTCATAAATTCAAAGCTGGATCCCTTTAAATATTCGACAGTGTGCATTTTTGTTGTGTCTAAAGGCTTAAATACATACGCATAGGTACCGATAAATGACCTGGTAGAGCATCACCTCTGCTTCAACCCTGTCTCAAATCCGTCATATATCAACAGGATTAATGCAGATTATCGAAAAGATTGACCCATTACCAAACGACAAAATTGTAGACTGTTCCAAATTCAAATTGTTGCAGACGACAATTTCAAGTGGATGGAATTTTACATTGTTTGGTGTTTTAGGGTAGAAAACATCGTGGGAAATGAAGAAATTGCTTGTCACAAGCAATTTCTTCATTTTCCACAATCTTTTCCCAAGCCAATTCTAGTAGAGAAGACAAAATCAGGTTTTGTTTGGGAAAAGATTAAGGCAAACGATTCCAATCTGTGATGCAAAAATAATAGTCTCCAAGGAGAGTGTCTCAAAGAATTACCGAGTAATCCAATTAAGTAGACTGTTTGTCATGAAACTACAAAAATATGGATATAAACAATTGATTAACCTAAATTTCAAACATATATGCATATGTCTTATATTTTGAAATGTTATTTTTGTAATAAACATACATCTATTCGCAATGAATTCCTATGTATATGACAAAATTCGTAGCAATTGTCTTAAAAACAATACAAAAATAAAATCTATTTCTTTTGCATGACATGTCAAGATTTTGTACCGATAGGGCTCGGTCATGTATTTTTGTAATTGACAGCAATTTGTATTTGAGTAATGCGGGATTACCTTAACGTTACAACTACAAATAGTTGGCAAAGTTGTGGTCTACTATATTAATTAATCATGCATTCGTTTGTGGTTTGTTAGCATGTTTCGCTTCATTGTTATATTTGAATAGAATGATGATCTATACATATGGGGAAACCCGTCTGTTAGCTAACAATCGTTGCATTTTTCATTTTTGTAATAATTTACATAAGCGATGCCTTCTGTGTAAACTTGTTTTGGCGTCTATCTAAGGAAAGTACATGTATAAATCAACATTGCAAAAAGATGACAATGGTGATATTACGTTAATGCTCGACCTACTTTTAGGACCAATGAAATTACAGGGTATTTTAAAATTTCGCAGCTATATTTCGCATCAACGAAATTGCCGGCTAGTTTAAGTGACGTCTATACATAGCCACGCCCCCGTCTCCAATAAACCGCTAGCGAACACTTGGTCAGATAGAGTCTGTATAGTAGATTCTACGCGATATAAACATTCAATGCGGTGCGCGCATTTGAATGTTTATTTCGCGAAGAATCTACTATACAACCTCTATCTAAAACTTAACAAAATTACAGTATTGTTGGGGATCGATAGACTTTTTCCTAGGTATTTTATAAACATGTGCCATAGTATAGTGATCAGCCTCTTTTACAGTTAACTTTCATGTACTGAAAAGAAGCAGCACCATTTCAAATACCCGTGACACGATAAGATCATTTGAATTATATAAATTATTTGAGCCAGGATCTGGAAAAACGTCCCTTAATTATAGCATTTGAGACAGCCAGGTTCAAGATCAGGCTGAGCCTAGATGCAATTCAGCCAGCATCTATGTTACTCTCAAATGGTTCCTACTGACCATGAAGCATCAATTGGAGAACAACATGGTTCCTGGTCAGACTGCATGTATACGCAGGCTGATCTGGAACCATGTTGTTCTCAAATGCTATAAGGGACGTTTTTCCAGATCCTGGCTCATTTGTTTTCAAATCGTTCTTTGATAGTGGTCCTGGGAAATGTAGGCCCTTCTTTGATATTGGTACTTGGCATTTTTTTAACAAAACTATTGTGTACCAAAATTAGTCCAGGACATAATGCATCGATCAAGGACATAATGCATATGCTACATTGTAATTACCCCAGTTCGGCAATGTTATATGAAGACAACCAATATTAACAGACTTTGTCAAAAAAAAAAAAAAAAACACACTATTGTCCCGAATAACATTTGTTGGACTATACAAATACATTGATCTATTTATTACCGAATTCATACAAAGATAAAAAGACCGAAACTGATAAATTCTTTTACTTTTATTATATCGAACGAGTAATCGACGTCAATCAATCAAATAAGAAACAACTTCTTCACAAATTGACAGAAGACAACTCATTGCAAGGCGAGCAATTTATGACCGATTTTCTTATTTAAATCAAAGGACTTGAAGCTGATGAATTTGTGTACTTTTATTATATCGAACGATTGATCGTAAGAAATCAATCAAAATTTGACCCCGAATATCAAAACATTTTATACATTGTGCAAAAGTTTCACTAGTCATAAGTTTATTACCGCCATTCATAATTTTCACACGCCTAGTTTCGAAACTAGGTCATTTCCGATTTTTCTATTTTCGTCACGTGATTACATATGTCAGTCAAACATGCGACACAGGGAAGTATTTTTGTCATCGTTAGAATGACGTTGTTCCAGCAAAAAGACGTAACTACACCTTATCCAAGCTGTAGTTACATCATTTTGCTCGGACAACGTCTATAACGTTATCATCGTATAATAAGACGTGAGTCACTGCACTGTAGACATGCAGTTAGTCTCCTAAAGGGATAATACAAGGGGAAATACTAATCGTTGATTCATTTATGAATTTTGTACTGAATATTTAAAATATCATTTTGTATTGCAACATTTAAAGTTGGATTTTTTCTGAATGTCGAATTTCAATTTATGAAATATAATTTGTTATGTCGTCGTAGCACGGAAAATTGAATTATATATAGGAACATTCCTAGTTTCATGCGCCCGATTTTACAATTCTCTTTTATACGGTTAAACAATTAATAATTTTCTTCCGTCACCACGATGTGTGTTTTCGTCTATTCTTGCAATACCCACAATGTCTCTAAGTTATTCAATCGCTGGGTTTTAAATGCTACATCAAAGGGCAAGTCTAATACAAATATTCATAGGATTGCTTGAATTATATGAATCCGTAGGATTATAAAATCAAATTGATGAAATAAACATGCGAGTGGATTGAAGCAGCAACGGTGTCATTTAAAAGCATCAATGCTTTACAATCATTTTTTTGTTGTGGTCTTAACATTTTAATTGGCTGATATTCATTTAATCCGAGTCTTCTCTGATGTAAATACGCTCTTTGATATTTTGATTTTTCGCTATTTACGAAAAATCAAAATATCAAAGAGCGTATTTACATCAGAGAAGACTCGGATTGATATTCATTAAATCTACAAATCCATCTAATTCATGTATTATCACCACTTTCTCTACTTCAAACTGAAATCAAATTGGTCAAGTATTTATACAATTTCTGACGATATTCTGAAATTGTGGTTTCTTGTGATTCCCCGCAGAGAATGAAAGCGTTAAACGTTGTACTGTTCGATCTACTTTCGCCGCTATATTTCGTATACACTAGACTGCCGACTAGTTTATGTGACGCCTAAACATAGCCACGCCCCCGTCTACAATGAATCGCTAGCGAACACGAAGTCAGATAGAGTCTGTATAGAAGACATTCAATGCACTGTAGCCCGATTTAGCGTAAAATCTACTATGCAACCTCTGTCTAATACGTAGAGTACAAAAACTTTAGCAATTTCGAAAAGTATCCTTCTAGCATTTTTTATCTAACGATTCAAAACATTATATAAAATACTGAAGTGTTCTTTCAAAACTCTCTTGAAGGCCGACAAACCGCAAAAGAGAAATTTGTTAACTCAGGAAAAAAGTCCCGTCGAAGTGATTCACATTTTTAATCTTTATTTGTTTTAATTTTCCATTAACCATTAAAATGTGACATTTCAGAATTTTTTGTCATAAATTTTACTTTTTTTTTTATCTGAAAGAGCATGTTTTCTTATGAAAATTCTGAAAATTTCAAGCCAAAATATTGCGCCGTTTACGAGAAATTTATATTTTTGTGCTAAAATTAAACAAATTGTTGTGGACAACAGTTCAGATTTATTTAGAATTTGTCATTTTTGTCTCAACTTTGAAGGCGTATTTTTCGCTTATGAATAACAACTTCAAACAAGAATTGTCCGCGGACAATAAAGTTCGCCCTAACGAGAGCTTGTCACAAAGAAAAGACATTTCCTAAGTCAAGGTAAAAAGGTCATGGCCCAAAATGAAATTTTTTAAAAGTAGGTCAAACTCCAAGGTCAAGGCCACAAGGTCCAAGGTCATGGTCAAATGTGAACTGTGTTGGAAGGAGGTGTCCATGTGTGAAATACCAAGGCTGTAGGTGTAAAAGGACATGAGATATAGGCCAGGTTAAAAAAAATAAAAGTAGGTCAAACTCCAAGGTCAAAGTCACAAGGTCCAAGAACATGGTCAAATGTGAACGATGTTGGAAGGAGGTGTCCATATGTGAAATATCAAGACTGTAGGTGTAAAAAGACATGAGATATAGGCCAGGTTAAAGTTTTTTTAAAGTAGGTCAAACTCCAAGGTCACAAGGTCCATGGTCATGGTCATATGTGAATGGTGTTGGCAGGAGGTGTCCATATGTGAAATATCAAGGCTGTAGGTGTAAAAGGACATGAGATATAGGCCAGGTTAAAGTTTTTTCAAAAGTAGGTCAAACTCCAAGGTCAAGGTCAAAAGGTCCAAGGTCATGGTCAAATGTGAAAGGTCTTGGAAGGAGGTGTCCATATGTGAAATATCAAGACTGTAGGTATAAAAAGACATGAGATATAGCACGGGTGGTAAACAGAGAAACTAGCTCCAAAAAGAGGTAGTTGCATAGAGCGAAAATCTGTAGGTCACCAACACATTTTCTAAGATTATTTCTTTTAAAGCGAGTTTTTGAGAAATCCGGCGATGCTGTAATATGAAGAAATGGTCGAAGTTTGTTGTGCATGGGAGTATACGGTATTAGTAGCAGGGTTTTAATACAATCGTTGAAAAACATTTCAAAATCTAAAGTAAAAAATGTTTTACTTTCGATTTTGAAATGTTTTTCAACGATTGTATTCAAACTCTGCTTAATAACACCGAATATTCTCGTGCAAAACAAGCTTCGACCATTTCTTCATATTACAGCATTGCTAGATTTTTTCAAAAACTCGTTGTAAAAGAAATAATTTTTAGAAAAATGTGTTCGTGACCTACCTTTGTTTACAGAATTTCGCTGTATGCAACTACCTCGGTAGTGGCCGGATGTCACGAGGAAACAAAATACCGTTGACTCTTTTTGGAGCTAGTTTCTCTGTTTACCACCCGTGTATAGGCCTGGTTAAAGTTTTTTAAAAGTAGGTCAAACTCCAAGGTCAAGGCCACAAGGTCCAAGGTCATGGTCAAATGTGAATGGAGTAGGTCAAACTCCAAGGTCAAGGCCACAAGGTCCAAGGTCATGGTCAAATGTGAATGGAGTTGGAAGGAGGTGTCCATATGTTAAATATCAAGGCTGCAGGTGTAAAAGGACATGAGATATAGGCCAGGTTAAAGTCTTTTAAAAGTAGGCCAAACTCCAAGGTCAAGGTCACAAGGTCCAAGGTCATGGTCAAATGTGAATGGTGTTGGAAGGAGGTGTCCATATGTGAAATATCAAGACTGTAGGTGTAAAAAGACATGAGATATAGGCCAGGTTAAAGTTTTTTAAAAGTAAGTCAAACTCCAAGGTCAAGGTCACAAGGTCAAAGGTCATGGTCTCAAATGAAAGGTCTTGGTGAGAGGTATCCACATGTGAAATATGAAGGCTGTAGGTGTAATAGGACATTAGATATAGGCCAGGTTAAAGTTTTTTTAAAACGGTCAAAAAGTGGGTCAAACTCCAAGGTCAAGGTCACAAGGTCAAAGGTCATGGCCTCAAATCAAAGGTCTTAGTTAGAGGTACCCACAGGTGAAATATGAAGGCTGTATCTCTAACAGGGCATGAGATATGGGCCAGGTTAAAGTTTTTGCGGACGCTGACGCCGACGCCGACGCTGACGCCGACGCCGACGCCGACGCCGACGCCGACGCCGACGCCGACATCCGGGGGTATGACAATAGCTCTTCCGAGACTATCGTCCCGGGCGAGCTAAAAAACTATTAGCTTTTCTACGCATAAGAATAAACAATCTTTGCATCAAGACGTACTTTCAAAAAATGAAATAAATGTGAAATGTCAATCTAATCTTTATTTGTTTGAATTTTGCAGAGACCATTTAAGTACGCGATGGTCGTTCGCATTTCAGACAAGAGCCAAAAGACCAGAGGGGACCTATGATATCTTAACTTTGCTATTTCAAATTAAACATCTATGTTGTGGGAATTCTAGCATTGATCTAGTCGCCAATATACAATTTGGTCAATAAGACACACATAAGATCGCAACATGTACACGTTGTGGCACAATATCCATTAAAGTAACATTTCACATTTATTTCAGTTTTTAAAAGTATGTCTTGATGCAAAGATTGTTTATTCTAATGAGAAGAAATGCTATCCCTTTCTTGAGGTTGTTATTTATAATCGAAAAATGCGCCTTAAAGTTGAG
This sequence comes from Fragum sueziense, assembly GCA_963680895.1. Lineage (NCBI taxonomy): Eukaryota > Metazoa > Mollusca > Bivalvia > Cardiida > Cardiidae > Fragum > Fragum sueziense. Next base: position 42,947,616 of record OY804601.1, on the reverse strand, counting down.
CCAGAAATGACAAATTCTATATAAATCTATACTGTTGTCTACAACAATTTGTCTAATTCTAGCTCAAAAATATATATTTCTCGTAAACGGTTCAATATTTTGACTTGAAATTTTCAGAATTTCCATAAGAAAAGATACTCTTTCAGATAGAATAAAAGTAAAATTTGTGTAAAAATAATTGTGAAATGTCACATTAATGATCGTGATTATATTGACGTCACATTTGACAGGAAATGTTAAAAAGGGGTCCTTGCTAGGCTTTTCAGGGATCAGGGATTTTCAGGGATCAGAACTACATGAAAGACAGTCGGAGTTTGTATCGATTGTTGTGTGGTGCATCGCATTATCTAGGGCCAAAAAGAAAGGCATTTCAGAGTTGATACCAAGCTTTTCACTATCCATAAAGGTCCTGTTTCCCACAATAATTGTTACCATGTGTATAAATGGCGGGTCAGCTATTTACAAAAAATGATTTAGAAGGACTAGATACACTTCATTTGAAATTTCATTGGTCAGAAATCATCTAGATATACAATCTTTTTCTGTGATGGAAGTAAAAACCATCGATTTTAGGAGGGCGGGGAGTAGGACATTAGAATGATGGTCAGAATCACCAATGATAAAAATTTCTTCGGTGCTCTAAATTTCTATATTTTAGATATATTTGAACTTTGACAGTATGATACATAGAAACTTAGTTGAAAGGACAAGTAAACGGACAAGGTCCGACTGAACACATGACCATTAGACGAATTTCTTCTTTTTTACCCTTCGCCAAGTAAGAAATTCAAAGACCACACCAAACGGAGAGTATTGCAGGATAGCATACAGATAAAGTGCAGGCCCGTAGGAAGCAATTTCATATGGGGGGGGGGGGGGGTGAGCTAAAGGCCTTGTCCTGAATATTGGGCTAAGGGCTTAGCCCCCCGTTCCTACGGGCCTTAAGTGGGTGAATGAAGGAGAACGTCTATATCGCTGCTTTTCAACGAAAACCTCGTAACTGCAGCTTAAACAAAGCTGCAGTTACGAGGTTTATGCTAAAAAGCGACGATATAATTCTATATCAATCAGGTTATAAAGCATTTGTATGGCGGGAATTCACGCGGCACAACAATTTTTAAAAAAATCGTCAATAATTTTGGTAATAGATCTAAAAACTATAGTGAATTCGATTTTAAAAGCTGTGCTTCAATTCTTTTTTGAAATTAAAAACAAAACAATAAATAAGCAAAACATTGTTCAAATATAGGTTAATCCTTTATCCTACAAAACATGAACTAGTTCTTACGTTCATTATACGATACAGAGACTGAAAATGGGGATCACAGGCATTTTCCTCTTTTGCACCAGTATTTTCAGTATTTTAGCGTTGGCAAATTCTTCTTAAGTGTTTTCGTTTGCAACAGCTTTCAAATTGGATTTTGTTGCTATTTTAATTAAAAAGGAATAATGACTTAGTACTTGGTTGACCCATAGGCCTGAGATGATGACTTACTGTCACATGGCTATTTTAGCGTTAAAAACGGCGCAATAAGCACGTTATTCCTTTCTTAAACAAATACTGGTTTTGAAGTCCCGAATAGAATAGGTTTGGGAAAACATTGACGCAAAAGAAGAAAATGCTGATGATCAGCATTTTCTTCTTTTGCCTCAATATTTTCCATGCAATATTGTACAAATTATGCATCTGCAGCAACAGTCACTATGCTGCTGCAGCAGCTTTCAAATTGGAACAGTTCAATTTTTGGTGGTTTGAGAAAAGGTGAATTCCTAAACGAATACTAGCTTTGTCATCTACAACTAAACTATTTTAGGGAAATTCTTTTGTGTAAAAAAAGCAAAATGGTGATAATCAGGCCCAAGTTTCTCGAAAAAACTTAAGTACGTTCTCATGCTCAAATCTGAGTACCGTGCTCAAATCGCACGAAATCCACGTGAACTTAAATCGAATACCCTTCAACGTTGGATAGTATTCGTTTGAAGTTGAGCATGTTCTCATGAGTTTGTACTTAAGTTTTTTCGAGAAACCGGGGTCAGTTGTGTTGTAGGCCCGTAGGAAGCAGATTCGTAAAGGGGTGCTACTTTTGCTCGGACAGGGGGCTATAACATTGATTCTCATAGAAATCAATTAAGTGTTCGACCTACCTTTTGGACCAATGAAATTGCAGTATATTTGAAAATTTCGCCGCTATATTTCACATAAACGCACTGCCGGCCAATTTATGTCACGGATATACATAGCCACGCCCCCGTTTCCTGTGCAGTTATGAAAAATGATGTAATTTTTGGGTAAATAATGTAATATTTGAAATAAGACCCTCTCGATAGTAGCTCCGGTCGAAGGCGTGGTTTGAAGAATTACAGTAGAAGCGTATGTTTTCATTGGTTGACGCACACTAAGTCAGATAGAGTCTGTATAGTAGATTCTACGCGACATAAACGTTCAAAGGCTGCGCCTTTTGAACGTTTATAACGCGTAGAATCTACTATACAGCCTCTATCTGATACTAAGATACAAAACACTTCGTTGCATCTTCGAGCGTCATCAGTGGCGACGGAAATACTGTTGTCAATTTCTGGACTTCATTCATGGCAAGGGAAATGGGCGAGGGATACCTTCGTCAAGTTCCGTTGCTACGGATGACGCCCGAAGTCACATGATGGGTGGAATACCTTTATTGTGTTGAATTTTAGGAGTTAAAGTTCACATGTATTGAATTGCAGGTTTTTTGGTTTTTTAATAGTGTGCCTCGATGAAATTAAAGTTGCACAATCTTATTTCTTGAATAAATCCCAAAGATTTCTACGCAGAGAGAACATTTGGGTGGGGTAGTGGCATCGCCCACCCCAGTTCTTACGAGCCTGTGTTGTGACAAATGTCACTTGTCCGGCATATCGCTGCTTTTCAACAAAAATCTCGTATTTGCAGATTGTTTTAAGCTGCAGTTAAAAAAGTTGAAAAGCGAAGTTTCGATATTTTCTTTGCTTTAAAATTCGGTTCTACTGATTTAACGAGGGGTGTGAATAGATACACCGTGAAATGACAAATTATACAATTAAATTAATTCATCAAAATATATACGATCTTTTCTCAAATGTCGAGTTTCACCTTAAATTAATGCATATCTTAAAAAAATAACAAAAAAAAAAAAAAAAAAAAAAAAAAAAAAAAAAAAAAAAAAGACCTCCACAGACTACAAAATAGTACATGCACGTACGAAAACCAGTGGAAATGAAACATTATGTCGCCAATATTAAACATCAATGGAATAAGAGAAAAGAAAGCATTAGTTGTCAATAGTTTTCTACTGTGTCGCAATTTTAAGCAGCATTCTTTTACACTACAATCAAAATCGGGGATAAACTTACGAAAGAGTGAAGCCTTTTGACGTCCCGGGCTTTGGACTTAGAAAACTATTGCGAGAAAAGGAGAAATAGAAGTAGTATAACTGAACAGATTTCTCATTTTCCCCTTTTTCTATGATACAACTTTCATATTTTCTACTATTGATATGAATTGTTATCTGCAACTATATGTATTCGTCGGTGCTACTGCAAAACCGCGTAACTCCAGCTTACATCAAGCTGGAGTTACGCGGTTTTGCAGTAGCACTGACGTATTTTCAAGTTGGACTGGTCTATAACTTTGCAGTTTTGGACAGGATTTACTATTTTCGGGAAAAAAATCCCTAATCATTACGGAATTCCACCTTGGAAGCTTTTTCTCTTCTCCCCATGTATTCTTTACTTTGTCATTAAATTTATCTTTAAATTGACGTTAATGAATCGTTTGCACGGCGTCCGAAATTCGATTGGTCTAATCTTTCATCGTTTGGGAAAGGGTTAACAGTATTTCCGCGACATTATTTGAAATATTTCGAGCAGAAACAAGGAAAAGTACGCTACATACGGAAGATCATTAGATATTCATACTTAAGGGGAAATAGTAAAATAATTATTTACAATTGAAATGATACTACGACAGTTTGGGCTTGGTACGCATGCAAATTGTACAATTATTTTTGTTCCATTTGTCAAATTCTTTCCGAACTGATGAGGTTGAATTGGTCCTTCATATGATGTAAAACTTTATTTTTCACATTATTACAAATACATGATCTGTTTAATGATTATCGTAGTATTAATATAATCTACGATTTTACAGTTGACAATACATTGCAATTTTCGAATTCAAGAAACTTTTCTAAAGACAATCAATCAAAAGAAAGCATGGAGAAATTGAAAACAAAACGTTTGAGCTTCGACTTTTATCTTTCGTTATCTCTATGACTTCCAAAGTGCTTGTAGCTGATTTCAGCGACCAACGGCACTTTGAAAATTATTCATAAAGATTATATAAATGATATAGTCAACTGTAATCAAATATATGTATGTATGGCTACTCCCTTTTGTTTATTTTTCTATAGCAAATGTTTCATGTAAAACTTTGATATAAATGATGTGATTATCTGAAAAATAAAGATTTAAAAAAAAATAAAAAAAAAATAAAAAAAGGTTGAATTGGTCGTGTTGTACGAGCGATAACCTTTGAATGGAGAGCCGTCGATATTTAGCTTAACCATTGGGAACGACCAATCGCAACAAAGTACAGCTTTACGCGGTTATCTTATTATCCGTTTTCGCAAAAAATAGAATTAAAGGCCTTTCGAATAAGAAGCTGCTTTAGACGTCGACGAATAAAGATTTGTTGGTAAAGATAAAACTTCTTGTAGTGTAATAGACCTACAGGATGTATTAAGACAAGACGAGAAATAAACTGACTGCCAGCATTTTCTCCTTTTTGGAAAGGGTCAATTGCAAGGGCGGATCCAGGATTTTTTTCCAGGGGGGTCAAAGCCCCAATAATGACTCTTAATAAGAAGTTATATAGTCAAAAATCAATTTTCAGCCAATTCCAGGGGGGGGCGGGGTCATAACCCCCTGACCCCACCCCTAGATCCGCCCTTGAATAGAGAATCAAAGCAACAAGCTGCAGTTGCGAGGTTTTTTTTTTTTTTTTTTTTTTTTTTTTTTTTTTTTTTTTTTTTTTGTTTTGAAAAGCGACGAAATACGTTGTTGTGCAACCTTGATGCTATATCGATTTCACACATAATAAGCATGATCGGTGTTATTGCAATACCTGGTAACTCCGGCTTGATTAAAGCTGGAGTTACGAGGTTTTGTAATAAAAACCGACGATATCTTTTAACATACCTTCTACCTGTGACCTTCAAATCACGTTTTTTGTTAGAAAAATTCCTTCGATTGCTTAACAATTTAATAAATACGGTTTCAAGTTTCTTTTTTTTAAGGAAATCCCTCAAGAAAATAATTCATAATGAAGCTATAGAAGTGCAAAGGTCTGACATAACGGTCTAAAATTTCACTTCCTTATTTGTGTAAAAACGGTTATATTAACCAATAGCGATTGAGCAATTGTGATGAGCCTTTTGATATCCGCGTATTGGTGCGTCCGAAAACTAGCCTTTTTTTATCTTTCCGTAAACAATATTCAATTCAATTTATTCAGCATAGAATTTGAACAAATGCATTACTGGTTACTATTGTCGGCGCAAGATCGTATGGCACATGTTTACGTTTTGTCCAAATGTAAACAAAACATTTTTGATAGAACGTAGGAAATTCTGAACAATGAACAGACCGCTCTATCACTGTACCTAAATTTTCAACATGTCTACGTCAATACTTATGATAAAGAATTTATTCATCTTTTATACAACACTGTTTTGCTTACATTTGGACAAAATGTAAACATGTGCCATACAATCTTGCGCCAACAACTTAAAATAAAAACAAATACAACACATACATGAGAATATCTCACGCTTATCGATATGTAATTATTGTCTAGTATTTGATCATATCAGCATATTGAAGATGAATATCATTTCTTCTTCAACGGCTCGAAAATTTGGATGCAATGATTAGCCTATACAAATTTGACCGTCGTTTGTATGCGGTTACTAGTAGCCTACTAGTCCTGCAAGATTAACCCGTCCCAAACGACAACATTTTAGGACGATCCAATTGCTCCATACGAGAAAATTGATGATAATAATTGTAATATCAGTAAAAAATACAGCATAGAAAACATTGAGACAAAAGGTGAAAATGCTGATCATCAGCATTTTCTTCTTTTGTCTCAATGCTTTCTAAAGCATTTTCTATCAGGGACGTCAAAACCAGGCCCCGGTTCCACGACAGCTTTTACTCAGCTGAGTTGGTTATCGGACTTACGTTTTTTACCTAGTCCGTTACTGAGTTATTACTCAATTCGTTTCATGGAACCGGCCGGGCAAGGTCTTGTTTGGGAAAGGGTTAAAAAGTAACCCGGGACAACTTTATTTTCATTAGTTCTGCATCTTAACAAAACACTACCGAAGTGAGGTCATTACATTATGCAGATGTCCCATGTTAATGTTGCTGGACTATACTTCATTTCATCTGTGTGTGCAGCGCCCTGTGGAAAAATATCTTTTTAACCATTTCAAAAACAACAAAAAAAAAAAAAAAAAAAAAATATGCAACAATTTGGAAGGTGCCACAGAAAAAAGAAACAAATAGATACTGATAAAGATAGATTTATTATACAATTTAACATAAAAATATTGAGACAAAAATGAGAAAATTCTGGTTTTCAGTATTTTCTTCTTTTGTCTCAATGATTAGCCACCCATGTTTTTGCGAACGTCAAAGCCAGATCTGGTTTGGGAAAGGATTATTCATATAATGTGAAAGTATTATTTTTGAAATCTGAGATGCTGATCAAGATTTATGAGATATGGAACGATATCATCTGATTAATCGTGACGTATTTCGGACAAATAAATGTAGTGTTTCGTGGTTGTTGTTATAAACTCTCGTAACAACGGCTTGATATAAGCCGTGGTTACGAGATATCATAACAACACCGACGGTCTATCAAATCATAACGGTTAAACCGGTCTATTTTTAGCACAAAATTTATTGCTATTATCTAAAGCTTTACGATGCAACGTCTTTACTTAATTTTTAATAGTGCAACGTCTTTAGTGCACTTCTTTATTTTCATGATAATGTATTATTTATTATATAAACAAATAAATTATATTTCAAAAATGATAGATTAATATCATAATTGCAATTAGCCTGACGATTCGTTTAATCCCTTTACCAGACGGAAATCGACAATTCGACTGTTCAGCTGTTTCTTCTTTTGACTCAACATTGTTCGATGCATGTTTGGTGGGTGAAAATATTTTAATCACTCATTTGTCTATTTCTTATCTTAATTCCCTCCCTGCATTTTGATTTAATTAAACCGGGATATCAAGCTTTTCACTTCATATCGAGGATCAGTTATTTCCCCTAAATTGTATTAGAAATGCGAACGCGGATATATAAAAAGATACAGACTTGATTCAGAAGGTCTTAGTGAACTTGAACGTAAATGAATAATTCATGCGATATTTATTGAATTTAGTTTACCTGTTTTCATTTTCAGCAAACAAGCAATCATCATCATCATCATCATCATCAACAACAACAACAACATCATCATCATCATCATCATCATCATCATCGTCAACAACAACAACAACAATAACAACAACAACAACAACAACAACAACAACCCGTAACTGCAGAACAACCTGCAGTCAAGAGGATTATGTTGAAAAACAGCGATGTGCCGCTTTAACGTTAAACTTTGTCTACTTTCAGTTTCGGCCAATTCCCTCTACCTCGTTTGGATCTACATGGTTCCCGTTTCCACAGTTCCGGTCAGCGTGAGTCGTCTAGAAGCTTTATGTGCTGGTTCCCGCCCTTCTGAAACAAATCCACTTCCGCTCACCGATTCACATCTGGCTCCCGAAGCCGACTCGACAATTTCCGAGCGGTTACGAATACATTCGTTAGAAGTCGAAGCTGATGCAATACGATTACGGAATTTATACGTAAGTTTGCTTTAATTGATTTAAACAGCATTCACGTGCAAATCAAGAAGTATCAAATAATTAAGTACGACTTGGTCGGCTTTATCTATCTTTTCCCCATCATGTTTACATGCATTCTCATATAAATAATTTTATGTAATATGATACAACAACAATTGCAGAAATTGCAGAAAAAACCTTTAATAGAATTTAGGCGTTTTGTTATAATTATGTGACCGATTTGAATATGGTTTGAAGCAGAAAAGGTTTGAAAAAGTATGTTTTGGGGTGCGGTTAATCTTTTAAAGGCCCGGTCACATACGATATCACGGCCGTTCCGCGGCCATACCACGGCTAAAAAATCTCAAAATATTTTGGACGTGGTTGGACGCGGTAACTTTGGGTCAATTTTGTTTTAGCCGTGCTATGGACGCGGAATGGACGTGGTACGGCCGCCGGCGGCTGTTCCACTGCCGAAACACTGCCGTAGCACGGCCTACAACTTCCAACCGCGTCTAGTGTTAAAACACGCGACAAGATACCGCGTCCACATCGCGTCTGAATCACTGCCATAGCACGGCCATAGCACTGCCATTCCACGGCCATAGCACTGCCATTCCACTGCCTTATCGCGGCTTAACAGTCCGTAACGCATATAATGCTATTTTCCCACTGCAGATCAGACTGTGTAATGGGGAGTAGTCTAGGTGATTCAGCTTTATCTGCATCGCTCGGACTTCCAATTCAAATTTTTTGACATTTCAAAAATTCTCGTATGCGACCGAGTAGGAGATTGATCTAGGAACGACTATGTATTTATCGCTTAGAAGGTCGATCTAATCGAGAGTCAGTCGTGTCTGAAGGTCAAGCGTGATCGGATTGATATCTTTTACCCGGGCTGTACCCAACCTGCATTCGGTCACCCCGACTTGTACTCGCTTCACCCTATCAAAATGACTGTTGAGGCTATTTTTTTGATTGTCTAAAGATCAAGAAGAAGTCATTTATCATAGGTTCCCACTGCCGACCAGATCAACTCGATCAAGCCCAATCAAGCGATCGAGTTTAGATTGATATCGATTGGCATAGGTAATTGGAAATGGTCTGGTAATCGAGTTTGATCTGAATCGCTTCGGCTTCTTTCTATTTTTTTTTCATTGTAAAAAATATTGGTGTGCGATCGAGTGAAAAAAAAAAACGATCGGGAAGCGGCTGTGTATTGATCGGATAGAAAATCGACCCGCCCGGGAAATGATAGTTGCTGGGAATCGATTGTGGCCGGGTTAATATCTTTCGTTCGACCAGCACCCAACCTACACTCCATAAACTCGACTTGTACTCGAGTGAATCCAGATACTATTGACTCGTCCTCTGCTTCATCTGCCAATCCGACCAAATCGAATATTGAAGTCGGTTTAATCGGCTAGAGATCGAGAAAAAATTGTTTTGTCAGGATTGGTAGGGGAATTCAAGCGATCGACTTGATTTGATCGGAAGTGGTAACCTAAAATTAGTTGGCCAGAACTTTATTCTAGAAAGACTGCCGATCAGATCAACCAAGTTCCCCGTTAAATTGTACTTAATTATTTCTTCTCAACCTCTAGTCGATCAACTTCGAAGTCTGCAGTCGATTTTATCGATTGGCCTGATGACACAGAGGTCGAGCTGATCGGGATGCAGTAAAGTATCAAACAAGTGCAAGTCGAGGAGATCAACTGCAGGTTTCATGCAGGTCATGTAAGATATATTACCTCCATCACACTCAATCTCCAGACACTATCGATTCTTGATCAGATATACATGTATCTATATATCTACCCGATCAAAAATCGCTTCCCGATCAATTTTCTGCGCGATCGCCCACGAATATTTTGAAATGCGAAAAATGAGTGTGACACCTGAGCGGTGCAGATCCAGACACGATTGATTCTTGATCAGCTATATCTTCTAGCCGATTATAAAATCGCTTCCCGATCAATTTTCTACGCGATCTTTAACGAATATTTTAAATTACAAACAACAAAGTAAGAAGCCTGAGCGGTGAATATCACGCTCGATAACCCCGACCAATTCTTATTACCCATGTCGTGCAAAATCGATATGTAATAGATCCATTGGTCGGATTTGATCGACTTAATTTGATCGGCAGAGGTAACCTAGCATAAGCCACCGAGTTGACTTGATTGCTAGTAGGCAACTAGCACCAAGGCAGTCGAACACGACTAGTCTTTGCAGTTTACAGAAAATTTAGACATCTAATCAAAGCTTATCATGCTAAAACACAAAAGTTGTCAAGCAATCTGGCAAAAAAATGTAAGGATATTAAAAAAATATCCCAAGTCAGTGCAGGGAGGGGCCCATTTTCCTGTTACTGCTGCTCCTAGTTAACCCATTACCGCACATTAACTCCTTTTGACTCCTTACAAGATAATGGCTTTGGAAAACACTGTGGAAAAGGAAGAAATTGCTTATGACAAGCAATTCCTTCATTTCCTACAATGTTTTCTACACATAAATACCAAAAACAGGTTAAATTTCATTCACTTGAAATCGCGTCTGCAACATTTTTTAAATTGGACCAGACAAAAATATTGTCGTGTGGTAATGGGTTAAGACTTTGCCCGCAAAGAGATGCAAGAGTAGCTGATTCTAGCGATATTCAATACATTTTAACTTCCGCGTCTTACCGCGTCCATAGCACTGCCGGAGCACTGCCTACCGCGTCCATTCCGCGGCCATTCCACGGCCATTCCGCGTCCGTTCCACTGCCTCATCGCGTCTGTCAGCCGTGTTTTGGCCGCGATAACATTTTTGTGCAGTTCAAAAAATTTTACCACGTCTAAAATAATTTCGATTTCATTCCGCGTCCTACCACGTCCATACCACTGCCATAGCACGGCCGTATCACTGCCGCATCGCGTCCAACAGCGTCCATTCCACGGGTGGTTTATTTTAGCCGAAAAAATCGTCCGCTTCAAGGTATGTTTTGTATAATTTGTTCAGCTTATACTCTATTGATTTTGACGAGATAAAGTGCACGGAACGTGCATTTGAGAGGGCTATCCCCGTTTGTTACTCACTCTGTTCCGAATCCCGTGGTTTCCTCAAACATTCAAGCGAAAGTTTTTCTCGGTGAACGTGGACGCTTCCCACTTTCGTTTTGCACTTACAAATACTTTGGCTCGAATGTTTGAAGAAACCACTGGATTTGAAGCAAGGTGAGTTAGAGCCGGGAATAGCCCTCTCAAAGGCGCGTTCCGTTCACTTTATCTCATCAAAATCAATAGAGTATATTAAGCTGAGAAATCAAACAAAATATACCCTGAAACGGGCGTTTTTTCCGTGTGGACGCTTTCAAAAAGGCACATGGGTTACCCACCGTGTATGTACCTCACAAGCGCACGAGTGCACATCCCACGTGACTTATGACGTAAAAATATTCAGTCTGGGTTGAAATTAGGGAAAAAGGTCTACTTATATATTCAGATTTTCTTTTGCAAATGCAATGTGCTTTGTTTGTCATAAGACTACAACCCAAGGGCAAGAGACGCCTTTGTTAAATGCTTTACAAGGGGTGTGTATAAATTAGACAAAAATCCTAGGGAATTTTAGAAATTTGGGGTCACGTGATTTGATCAAATTATTTCCGATGCAGAATAAAGGTAGGCATATTCTCCTCATTTCAAATATGCGGGGTATCGAGAGGTATTTCTCTAAATTCTGTCTGCCAAAGACGGAATCTTGACGTCACAAATCACGTGGGTTATACACCATGTCACGAGACCTTATATCGAAAGTGATGCAAAATATCGACATACAAGAGGAAACGCATAGTACAGAAATTAATTAACTTTATCGGTGCATTTCAAAACAAAAACTCGTAACTGCAACTAGTTGTAAGCTGCAGATGCGATTTTTTTTTTTAAAAAAGCGACAATATGTACCTACCGCAAACAAGGAAAAACCGAAAATCGCTCGAAAGCTCAAATTCTTTCAGTTTTAATGAAGTCATACAAATGCTTGAATTGATTCGGTATGCAATTATTAAATGCTTTTGGCAATAGACGGCTTTTTAGTCGCGTGAGTAATTTGTTTATAAACAAAGAAGGATTTTGGCGGAAATGTTACTATAATGACTTTTGGCACGTGACTGTAGGCCTACTTGGTATTCCACCTCAATAACTACCGATAGAGGTCGCTAAAGTCTATTACCATCGATCTGTTTGGACATTCTGGGCTAACTACTTCCAAATATGTCAGCGCCGTTAAAATGCATACACGTGGTGCATACTGTCACGCGGCACATTTGCTTCACATGCCTGCATCAAGTAAAATGAATAATCTGATTCTAATTAATTATTTTATTCGACAAAATTTAGACGAAAAGTATACTTTATTTTGTAGTAAATTTAAAATATTAATAGTTTTTCTTGCAATTTTTCTGCTTGCTACTTTTTGGCGACAGGATATCAGAGTTATGCGCACCGCGTAGTGATTAAGCCAAAATAGGATAGAGTGATGCACCAAAACCTGTCTGTCCTTTCTGGATTGATAGACTAGATATCAAAAGAAATAGACTGACGAGGAGTCAATGTATTCCATCCATAATACGATTACAAACACTTCCTGCAATTCCGTGTCTTTTTTTCGGTGTCTTCAATGGCGAAGTAAATTAGCGAGGGTGTCAGATTTTAACACTGCCATATAACGCCTGCTGTTCGTTTGCGCAGGCTGATCCGGATCCATTTTGGTCTAAAATGTCACAAGGGGCCTTTCCAGATCCTGATCCATTTTCATCTTTCTTATTGCAGGCGTCAGAGAGGATACAAAGTTCCCAGATGTTACGGACGTTAGACAATACAACTATACAAGGGTTCCCTAATTTACACGTCATTAATCAGCGTATAGAGGTGAGGTGTTTTCCTTAACGACAAAATGTTGGTGTATTCCAATGGCAATGAATTTTGTGCTAAAATAAATTGGGTTTATGGTTACGTTTAGACACACCGTGGGTGTTGTAATACAATCTCGTAACTACGGCTTGAATCAAGCCGTAGTTACGAAATTTTATAACAACCTATACGAAATACAATTGTTTGTCCGAAATTACGTCACGAATAATTGGATAAAATTGTTCCCAATTTGAATGCAGTAGCAGACGGCAAAATAGATGTAGATAAAGACTGAATTTATGTTCAAAGTAGTCCAGAAAATGTTGTTTCTTCTTTTGTCTCAATGTTTTCCTAAGCCTTTTATATTAGGAACGCCAAATCAGGTCTTGTTTGGGATAGGGGTAAGGTGTGTTGAAGACCTAAATGTATGATGTATCAATTGAGCCAAAAGTCCGTTTTTAGCATGAACTCGTAAGTCCTTCGCGTGCATGCCTATGCATGAATATGCTTTCGATCAATGCACGCTAAAATGTGTTTTTACCCGTTCGGTACACCATATAAACGTTCACTTACCATACATGTGTAGCTGAATTCATGTGACCTGACACTGACCTGTATGCAAGAAGTGTTCATATTTTGCCTATTAATAGCGTATCTTTCTTCAAAAAGACTTGTATCATAGTATGTAGATTTGAAAGATATGCAAACAAATGTTACTGAATTATTTCTTTTAAAAAAAAAACTCAGGCTTATAATTAATGATAACAATAGCTAAAGCTGTGCCATGTCATATGAAAAGAAATAATCGTGACCAGCAGAGGCCAATCAGATAACGAATTTTCACATAAAACTATGATCTAGTTGGATATTTTTTTTAAAGATTCAGAGGATACTTTTGAGCTAGACTTTTCAACCCCAGTCAGTCTGCAAAGCCAATGAATATTGATGGGGCATAGTGATCCCGTTTAGTATGCGCAGACTGACCAAGTCTGCACTGTCAAATCTCAAATGGTCCCTTTTGGCTTGACTGGTCGAATGCATGTAGGCCTATTAAACCCATTACTACACAGTGACGCCTTTGGACTCCCTCACAAACAAAGGCTTGGGAAAACATTGTGGAAAATGAAGAAATTGCTTATGACAAGCAATTTCTTCAATATCCACAAGTTTTAAAACCCTAAATAGAAAGGATATTTAAAATTCATCAACCTCAAATTGTCGTCTGCAACATCTTTGACTTTGGACGATTCCAAAATGTTGCTGTTGGGTAATGGGTTAAAATTAAAACACTGAACGAGAAAACTATATATGGCTTCCGAATAAGGAAGACGTCGTTGCAAGGTTGTCAAAAACGACCTTCCCCGGTTGTCGGATGCGTTTGTCTATTTTTCATTTCAATGTAAACCAATTTCATCACATTTAATATAGTATTTTCTCCTTGAAAATTAAAAAAAAAAAAAAAAATAGTTGACACAATTTTCAAACCCAGGTAAGACTTCATGAACAATGATTTCATCACGGATATCAATTTATCTGATTTCAAGTTAAACAATAATTATTCCTATTGAATTAGATCTGTTAGCATTAAAGTGACATTTCACGATGTTTTTTTTTTCATAAATATAACTTTTATTTTTATCTGAAAGAGCACATTTTCTTAGGAAAATTCTGAAAATTTCAAGCCAAACATTACGCCGTTTACGAGAAATATATAGTTTTATGCTAAAATTAATCAAACTGTTGTACAGTTCGGATTTATAGGTAATTTGCCATTCCTGTCTAAACTTTAAAGGCGTTTTTTTTTCGCATACATGACATCTTAAAAAAAAAACAAAAAAACATTTATACACATTAGAATAACCAATCTTTGCATCAAGAAAATGAAATTGGAATGTTATGTCCCTTTAAAGTTTTTGTATTTCATTTCACAGTGTTTGGTTATCACTAGGCATCAATCTGATTCAAACAAGGCCCTGGTTTCTCGAAAAAAAACCCTAACTACATACTCATGAGTATATGATCAACTTCAATGGAATACTCTCCAACATTGAAGAATATTCGATTGAAGTTCACGTGGATTTCATGCAATTTGAGTACGGTGCTCAGATTAGAGTCTGAAAACGTAATCAAGTTTTGTCGAGAAACCGGGGCCAGACTTTTTATCTTATTTCATACAGTAATATGTGACATGTAATAAGCAATCAGTTAGACGCCATCTTCAATGACGCCAGAAAAAAGCACATTAATTTTAATTTAACCAATCACATTTCAAGTTGTATTAGGTTTTCCATGACAACCACGTGCAAACATGTAGTTTTGCAATGAAAATGAGACGTCATCATGAGGTAGTTTTCGGTTTTAATCGCTTTTTGAATCTTGTAAGCGCTCATTTGATTGGTCAGATTAAAATGTCGTTGGAGATGACCCATAACTGGTGCATGTCAGATGATAATGTCCATAACGATAACATCGGATGTTAATCAGATTGCACGAGATATGCAAACTGCATAACACGAGGTGCATACCGATGCTTTTCATCGAAAACCACGCAACTGCAGCTTAAAACAAGCTGCAGTTACGAGGTTTTCGTTGAAAAGCCGCGGTCTGTTGGGTCACGGGGGCATTGTTCATTCTTTTCAAGTAAATATTTTTCTTTCGTCTTTTTCAGTTTGTTGCACATCTTATAGAAGACTACCATCGTGTATCGACGGCCATTCATTTCATTGAGCAAGTCAAACTTGACGAAGAAACTTCTCAATTTTCCCCGAACTACTTTCAACAAATATCCGTGTTAGAACACAAAATGTACACTTTCTTCTGCCATCTACATTACGCAATACAGGAAAGGCGGAGCGGACTAATACTTCCGGTGATTCGACCAGGGATTGTAGTTCCGGCAAATCACGCGGAGCGATTTCAACGGGACTATACGATTATACATCACGTGATGAATCTATTTCGGGCGATAAATGTCGATTACACAATCCATAGTCAAATTGGTTCCATTGAGGTTATTGTGAACGCTGAAAGTGACATTGTAGCTCGAAAACGGGTACCAAAAGCGAGAGCTTCGACTTGAAGACCTTTCCGTAACAAGAACAGGACAGCATTATAGCAGTAGGTGCTATTTTTAGAAGCGAAATCTATAAATAGTGCCTTGTGTACATGCCAGGAACAGGTACACGCGATCTCATGAGCTTCCGGTTGTGATGAAGTAATCAGTTACGTCACAAAGCCTTCTCAGAATCGTCAGCCGCTTGCATCAAACATGGGCTTGGTGTCTGACACCAAATTTCAAACTAATGTGTATTTTTTTATGATAAAACCGTCTACTAACGTTACTAAACATCAAAGCTGCCGACGTACACTCAACTTTCAATAATCTTATCCTAAAAAGGCGAAAACACATTAAGACTGCTCCAACTTCGAAATAATTGTAGACAACGTAATAGTATATGTCTAAAGTTTGAAATGCATGTTTTTGTATGGAATATGTTGACAGGTAAAGATAATTTGTTGATGGTCGGCAATTTCATATTTACCGCAAAATGTTCCGAGAGCATTTATGTTTTTATCGACAATCGATGATATCGTTGGTCACGTTCGAAAATGTCGTAACTACAATTTTAATAAGCTGTAGTTACGACATTCTTAACGAGAACGACGATATGTTGCACCTGAAGCGAAAAATGTCCAATCTACGACATCAAATGCCAATACTACCGTGCTTCTACGACTGAATTGAGATACGTGCCAACACGTTAAAATGGTCGTCTATGGAAAATCTGATCCATATAGATCCCGCTAATCTTTTATCTTACCCCACCCACACCCCGCCATGCTGATCATACGATAATCCCTTGTCATAGACAGGTATCAAAGATCAAGATCGGCCTACAGAAAAAGTTACTGTTTGAAAACTTGGCCATCAAAGGTATTGCTTTGTCCCATCGGGTTTGTATTTATAATATTTATTTTAAAAGGGAATTAATGAACACCACTTTGTTATTCCCAATCAAAGTATTTAAAGATAAATATATCTTCAGAATATTCCGTGTTTTTGACGTAAATGCCTTGCAGGTTCCTTAGTTAAGACGATGGTTCATGCTTGTTTCCGCCATGCTTTGTTGAATTAATCTGTATGTATTAGTATGGTAGAGACTTAGAATTTTTCAACCCTTTCCCAAACAAAGTCTGGTTTTTGCCTGCATTCTTGGGGAAGTTTGGGAAACATGGAGGCGAAAGAAGAAAAAATATGTGGATGACCAGTATTTTCTCCTTTTGCTTAAGTGCTTCTTTATTATATTGTGCACAAATGATATCGTTGATAGCATTGATTTTGAATGCTACTTCAACGCCAAAGTGGATTTTTATGGTAGCACCTGTCAATATCACAGCACATAAAACATAGATGCTAAAGGAGAAATGTTGGTCATCAGTATTTCCTTGTTTTGCCTTAATGTTTTCCCGAGCCTGTGTAATTAAGGACATCAAACCAGATCTTGATTTGGAAAGGGTTAAATATTATTTGACCATGTCATTGGAAATGTTATAGCTCTAATGTAGCACCAATTGATGGTGAAAATTACAAATTTCCATGCAAGGAAATATTATTGAAACCTATTTATACAGGCGATAAACATATCAAAATATTTCGTTTATTATTTTACTTAATTCCATTTTTATTAGAAATCCGACATAGAGAGATAATATTTATAACATATTTATTTGTTAGATTTTTTTTATATCATATGTCACCCAGTTCGCTTTCAGCCATGTTATTTATTCCATTAATTTCATTGACATTCATTTATTTATTTTGTCCATGTAAATATCATACCATATTTTATTTATTCCATGCACATTGTATTTATGTTTAATAAATTTTGTGAGCACAGATAGAATTCGAGGTTTTGTTATTCATTGTTCTATATATTATAGACCTTCACTAACCGATATGCTTTCTTAACGTACGCAACCCGATCATTATCACTAAAGAGCCAGAGGTGAAATTTGAAAAGTGCCAGCTCCTAAACTGTGTAATATTTCCATTCCATGTACAAAAATAAGCATTTTGAACGGTTTAGAATTTTGAATCAATGCATACTTACGGAAATATTTGACAAATTGTTAAAAAATACCTCCATTGCATATGAATACAGAGTAAAATAATATTTGTAAATTATATACTTGTTAAAGCATAATCTTGAAATACAGCGCGGTGAATCAACTTATGTTAAGTGTATTTACAAGTGTGTGTAATTTGATGCATTTCGTATGGCTAGAAAGTGGTGTTTTTAATGATGGGCTGTATACCTTAACCAATTTCCAATCGGTAAGAATTAAGACTGGTCCAGACGGCAATATCAAGTGAATGATTTTTAAGATTTTTGCAACATCAGCGGGCGGTCATCACGTGACTTTGAAAATATTATGATATATTTTCTTAACTCTTTGTCGCCAAACACGCTCCGTACAAAATGTTGTTGTTTTTTTTAATCTATTGATATACTTCAATCATCATATTGAACGACTAACTAAAGCATACGGCTTACTATCATACAAAGATATCGCATCGATTTCATGAAAACCCTAGTGAATGTGGATAAAAAATTATATATCATTGCATGCGACAGAAAACGCTAAAAAATCGCATTTCACAAATAGCTTTTTTTCGATTATAAAACCGTAACTGCAGTGGTTTAGCTGCAGTTGCAATGTTTTTGTTGAAAAGGAACGAAGTGCTCTTAGTAGGCTACTGAAAATTAATTAATTGAGGGGCGATTTTAATGAATGGTATCAAAATAAATCGACGAATAAGCTACACAAATCGTCGGTTATTATATGAGATTTATGTTTTCTGGCACGGAGAAAAAGGGGGATGCTTTCTAAAACATTTTCCCTACTAGCGACAGAATAATGGCTTGTTTTGCGAAAAAATGCCGTTTACTAAGGATAGGCAACTTGTAAACAATGCATGTAACATATGTATATTTCCCGCCACAATATGTTACAAATAATGCCCAGGGATAATCGTGAAAAAAATCAATTATATTGTCGCTTTTCAACAAAAACCTTATAACTGCAGCCTAAAATAAGCTGCAGTTACGAGGTTGTCGCCGAAAAGTATCGGTATATAACTAAATAGGATGAGTGCAACAATTTAGAACATATACTGACCAAGAAAAGAAAACGTCTTCTTTGCAAAATTACTATCTCTCGTCATTTCCAAGGAACTTTTCTTTTAGACAATAACAAATACGCTTAGACGACCCTGAAAGCGATTGAAACAGGAGACAAGGTCACGCAGACATCATATAATTTCTGTCATCAAGAACATTGAAAAAAGAGTGTTGGAAAAGGAAAAAAATTGCTCGACGCGAGTAGTTTCTCACCATTTCCTACTACATTTAAATGGTTTTGATTAAATCAAAATACTTCTTACATCAATTTTGATATCGATTGATGATGACAGAACCAGATTTTCACTTCGACCTAAGCGGTAATTCGACTTATCCGATGTCGACATAACGAATTTTAACTGTAATTCTACTATCTTTTCCTGGAATCCTCTATTTTGAGTACAAAGAAGTAACAAGCAGCGAAAGAAATCTATTTCCTCTATTTTGACTGGTTTACGCGAAATCATCATTTATTGCGCAATCTATGCATTCGTTGCTAATTAATATATCACATTTAATTACTCATAGGTTGTTATCCCTTTCCCTAACAAGACATTGTTTGACGTCCCTGATAGAGTTGGACCGGGAAAACATTGAGGCAATAGAAGAAATTGCTGATAACCAGCAATTTCTCCTTTTGGCTCAATATTTCAATGCTACATTTTACACAAACTCCATCTTTGTAGATCCATTTTTGTCATCTGTAGCGACTTTCAATTTCAATCGCCTTAAAATTGAGCCGTTTGGGAAAGGGTTGAAAAGTTAGTACTGACACGCGCCTAACGTCAAACGTCGTAATTAGGACGTTTGATCAATAACCCTTGTACAGTGGACAGTCGCTGTGCCGAAGTCGAATGCGATGTCATTTTTCCTCGAGATATCATAAATTCGACTTAACCGATTTTTGCTGAAGTTCGATTAGCATATATAGTGATATTTTACTGTTTGCCCAATTATCAAGTATAGAACACAGAAGGCAGACAAACGTCATCAATTTGCTGCGTGGTAGATCTTTTAAAAGTCAGCTGATATAAAATATTGACGCCAAGTACATGTATATTTTACTTGTTTGACAATAGTCTTTTATGATCAGATTTTTAACAGGTCTACCACATCCATCCAATGACTAATGTATATATTTCCACCTTCTCTGCTTTAAAGCGGATCAACTGAATACGCGGTCGCTTATCGACATAGATTTTCTGCAATTGTTGTGTCACGTGATTTCCCACCATGTTAATGATAATCATGTAATGATACACATGGGATATGACAGTCAAACAGATTAACTGACGGATTTATTGTACAGACGACGTTGTTCCGTCATGGACGACACACCTCTCTACGTTAACGTGCCATTGACGTTTATGACGTCATGAAAGACGCGTGTGACAAATTCCGTGTGACTTGGTCACTTCCGTTCAGTTTTCTCAATGAAACGAAATACGATTAAATTCCTCAATGTCTTTCTACCCTTTCACAAAAACATAAAATCTTAGACTGAGATTTTGAGCGAATTATAGCCAGGCTTCTTGTGGTAAATATTAAATATTTCCATTTTCTTCCTTCGCCTTAATGTTTACAGCAGTTTTTTGTCGTGAGGGACGTCAAAATTGCGTCTTCTCAAGTCTGTGTTTATTTTTGAAATCAGCCGATATTGTCAATCTGGTTGGAAATGAATCTTTTCCAAAAGGGAAAAATGTGGGGTGTTCAAAAGTGAAAGTGGCTGCAGACGACAAAATGGATATACAAATGTATATTATACAAATAAAATTGGCCAACAACGTAGCACTGAAAATATTTAGACAAAAGGAGAAGATATAGATCATCAGTATTCTCTTCTTTTGCCTAGATGATTTCCCTTTAAAAGCATTTTCTGTTGTGGAAATCTAAACCAGGTCTCGTTCCGAAAAGGGTTAATTCATTGACAAACATCAAATTTTGAGACCTGCCCGAAATATGCTTTCTGACAAAATGTCACCCGCCAATGGCTTGATATCGTGAACCTATGTGGGCGAGCAGCTGGAGGCTTGGTAAGGGTGTTGTGGTAGTACTGGTATGAGAAACGACATGACTCCATGGTTAGGAGCTTCAGCCGCCGCGATATGACCATAGCAGTTGAAAACGGCGTAAAACCCCAATAAACCAAGCCTGGTCAATTTTAGACACGGTTTAAGTAGACCTCAAAATGTCACAAAAAGTAACGAAAGTGTAAGCGTAGCATAAGAACTATTGAGAGAAAAAGAAAGTAAATTTCGTCAGCATTTTCTTTTAATGTTTGCTAAACATTTCTACCGGTTCCGCCATAATGACACATTTTGACAAACTTAAAGATAAAAATAAAGAAATAGAAATTGCTTGTCACAAGAAATTACTTCATTTTCCACAATATTTTCTTCCGAAAAAGACACAAAATTGTAAAATTCCATGCACTTGAAACTTCGAATTAGGATTAGTCTAAAATTGTATCGTTTGGTAATGGGTTGAGGGAGTACTGAAAGAATTTTTGTTACGGAGACGGTATACCTCACGATAAATGGCCTGGCAGAGCATCCCAGTCTATTGGCTAGGGCTGATCTGCCAGGTCAATTATCGTGAGCTATACAATGGTTACAAGGGTGGGGTATGAAAATAATTATTGCGCCTTGATTTTTAGAAAGGGAAGCAACAGCACTCTGACTATTTTTTGTCTGATTGAGTTATCTTTCTTAGACATTCTACAGGCTTAATGAAAGAATTAATTGCTATCTTTATTCGGTTAAAGTTACTTTCCGTCTTAAGTAATTAGACAGGGTGGGGCCCGTAGGAACAGTAGGCTGGGGGGGGGGGGCTTAGAAAGGGCTACCCCCCAAACAAAAAATTGGGGCCAAAATTGTCGAACCTTCTCTATTTTACACTGAAAATCTAGGGGAAATCCTATTTATCCACCCCATCCCCCTATATTCAGACACAGGCCCGGACAGGTGCTTCAACCCCTTGAAATTGCTTCCTACGGGCCTGTAAAAAAAGGGAAAACAAAGCTGGTTGACACCATTTTCAATGGGGAGAATCATGTAATTGACAATGCTATTGAACACGAAAATATGGCGACGAAATGACCGCTTTGGTGTGAAAATTCAAACTTTAGAAAGGTATGTATTCAATCTACATAGTTTCTCAGAAAAGCCACCTATCCTAAAGTACCCGCTATAGTCTAATGTTTTCACAGATAACCAACTTTCCTCTATCCGTTTGCTGTATCTAGAGAACATTTAAAGAATATTTCCGAAACTGCAAAAATTTTGGATGTGCGTTAAGCACGTCGCATCATATTTACAGCTGTACTTCTTACCTAAAGAATTCTCTGTTCACACGGTATATTTCCAGACCCTTTTTATCATTCTAGTCCATTTACAAGGTCCGTGTTGTCTTTGTTAAGCACATATACGAAAAAGATGTTAAACACACGTACAAAGCTGTAGTGTTTGACACGCCAATTTTGTGTGAGTGTGATGTTAATCACGCACACAGTTGCTCATGTACTAGAAAAGACACGGATATTGGACAAATTGGTAGTTTATAACATGTGATTGAAATCTGGTGTTAACTTACAGTCACATATGACAGACATCGTAAGGAGTAATGTTTTATGAACTTGGAAAAAAACGAAATCGACTATAACTGCTCAAACTAATCAAATCTCGTGTTATAATACAATTTTCCATGACAAATACGTGCAAACACGATGATTCTGGACTGAAATGTGAGGTCCTCGTTACCTAATTTACAGATAAATCGCTCTCAGAATTTTGAAAGTGTTTACTTAATTAGTCAGAGGAAAATTTTGTAGAAGATGACCCTTTATTTGTCCCTTTTAGATGTTACTGTCATGCCAAAACCAGATTTTTAAGTGGATTGTTCATAACTTGTATATCATATATTACATTGATAAAACTGTAACCTTTTCAAATGCTATCAACATTATTATATCTTTACAATTTGCTTCTTTTTTCAGATAACTCGAAAGAAGTCTCGGCTTTCATTACATTTAGGAAAAGTTAGATGAAATACACAGTCTGGAATCAAGAGGAAACACGAAACGCCTTCAAAATCGGAAACTCAGATAAAAAGTTTCCGTTGTATCGAACTTAACCTGGTAAATCACCGTTGCATAGTGCTTCACAATTTAAGAAACGTTTTAAAAAAGTCCAGACAAGATCGCAGTTAATATACAATTCAGAACCTTCAACTGCGAATGTTGAATCCGTGCCTGACTTTGGATTTTATGATCAAAATTCTGAAAAAAATGACTCAACCGAAGTTCTTGAACATTTCAGTGAATTACCTCCGTCTGTGATCAGGATACTCTCCTCGGAGAAAGACTGGGCAGGACAATACTGAATTTTTGCAAACAAGTGAAAGACGGAGTTTTCCCCATTGAATAACATTTCATTGCTCTTGTTTGCAGACACAGATAAGTGGTTTTAAAATAATTCGACCATATAGATGATTATGTCCAAAAGAGACGAAAACCTTCTGAAAACAGGGATATAGACTCTTTGGTGAAAGGTTTATAACATTTTATTAGTGGTCCGAAGAGTCAGTATGATACTGCCACGAACGTTTGTGGGCGTGGCCAGTACTCTCCTAGATCTGCAGATATTAATTTTGCCTTTCCAAATTCGAAGATTCTCTGATCATCTAATCCGTATGATGTCACTGGAGAAGGAAAACCGGGTATAGATGGAGACATTATGGCAGGTTTGGTGGAGAATCTTCAAGGGAAATCAGCGTGTCTGACATTCGACGGCTAAAAAAATAAAAATAAGAAAGAGAAAAAAAAAGATAAACAGGGGTTTACGGAAGAATTTGGAGATGTGGATCTATGAGGTTTTAAAATAACACTGACGAAATACCTTTTTTCTACTGGATAGAACTGAACCCTATTCTATCATATCATTGTATTGCATGTGCAATTGATTCATTCTGATACCGATAGTGTAAAGTACATCAAACCTTGCTGAAACAGTATTTTGTCACTATCAAATGTGCATTTGTCCAATAATGTGCCATATTTTAACTGTGCATTGTTCAGGTGTAATCGCTTAAATGTTTGAAATATTTCAATACACAGAATATATCACCGTAGGCACAAATCAGTAAACACATTCTTCACAACTATGGTACACTTGCGTGTTTCACATCAAACTCATACAACTCGGCGTGCCAAACACTACAGCACTGCATGTGTGTTTAACATCTTTTTTGTAAATACGCTTAACGAAGACAATACGGGCCTTGCTATTTGACTAAAATGAAATGTCATCGATAAAAAAGGGTCTGGAAATATACCATGTGAACAGAGAATTCTTTGGGTAAGAAATAAAGCTATGTACATGATGCGACGTGCTTAACACATATTCAAAATTCGCGATTTCGTAAACATTCTTTAAGTGTTCTCTAAATAGAGCGAACGAATATGAGAAAGTTGGGTATCTGTGAAAACCTTAGATAATAGAGGGTACTTTAGGGTAGATGGATTTTCTGAGAAACTACGTATATTGAATACATACCTTTCTAAATTTTGTATTTTCACACCGAAGCGGTCATTTCGTCGCCATTTTTTTCGTGTTCAATACCATTGTCGATCACGTGATTCTCTCCATTGATTTTCTTCTTTTGCCTAAACGTCTTTCATGTTGGTTCTATTTAACCCAAACGACAAAATTGTTGTGTCTTCCTATTTAAAAGCTCCTGCGGACAGCATACTGGATGTTAAATAAGAGGGCCATTCGCCCTGAAGCGCTCACCTGACAGGCCCATAGGAAGCAATTTCATAATGGGGGGCTATAGACTCTATCCTAAATATTGGGGAGTGGGGGCTATTTGGGATTTCCCCAAAATTTTAAGTGTAAAATTAAGAAAAATTGGCATTTTTGGCCAATTTTGGAAGGGTTTAGCCCCCCTAGCCCCCCCGTTCCTACGGGCCTGCCTGACATAATAGCTTTCTGTATATGGTGTGTCTGAGCCCCCATAATGATCACATTTTACTAAGATTTGTGGCCTGTAAAAGATAATCATTCTGACAAATTTTCAGCTTGATTGGGCAAAAAAAAAAAAAAAAAAAAAAATCCCCAAGACTGGACCCCATGACCTATTTTAGGACCCCAGATGACCAAATTTTGAAATTGTCCGAGATTTTATCAAGATAATTATTCTGACTAGGTTGATTGGGCATAAAATGTGGCCTCTAGAGTGCACACAAAGTTTTTCTAACATTTGACCTAGTGACCTAGTTTTTGACCCCAGATGACCCAATTTCAAACTTTTTGTACATTTCATCAAGACAATTATTATGAGCTAATTTCAGGTTGATTGGGCAAAAAATGGGCTTCTAGGAGTACAAACCAGGTTTGAATCTGTGACGTAGTTTATGACCCCAGATGACCCAATTTCAAACTTGTCCAAGATTTCACCAGGACAATCATTCTGAGCCAACTTCAAGTTTATTGGGCAAAGAATGTGGCCTCTAGAGTGCAAATAAGGTTTTTCTAAGATTTGACCCCGTGACCTACTTTTTGACCCCAGATGACCCAATTTCAAACTTGTCCGAGATTTCATCAAGATAATCATTCTTATCAATTTTCAGGTTGATTGGGCAAAAAATGTGGCCTCTAGAGTGCACACAAAGTTTTTTCTAAGATTTGACCCAGTGACCTAGTTTTTGACCCCAGATGACCCAATTTCAAACTTTGTCCGATATTTCATCAAGACAATCATTTTGAGCAAATTTCAGGTTAATAGGGCAAAAAATGTGGCCTCTAGAGTGCACACAAGATGTCTCTAAGTCTAGAGTGCACACAAGGTTTTTCTAACATTTGACCCCGTGACCTAGTTTTTGACCCCAGATGACCCAATTTCAAACTTGTCCGAGATTTGATCAAGACAATCATTCTGAGCAAATTTCAGGTTGATTGGGCAAAAAATGTGGCTTCTAGAGTGCAAATAAGGTTTTTCTAAGATTTGACCCTGTGACCTAGTTTTTGACCCCAGATGACCAAATTTCCAACATGTCCGAGATTTGATTAAGACAATCATTCTGATCATTTTTCAGGTTGATTGGGCAAAAAATGTGGCCTCTAGAGTGCACACAAGGTTTTTCTAAGATTGGACCCAGTGACCTAGTTTTTGACCCCAGATGACCCAATTTCGAAATTGTCGGAGATTTTTTCAAGACAATCATTCTGATCAATTTTCAGGTCGATTGGGCAAAAATGTGGCCTCTAGAGTGCACACAGGTGTTTTCTAAGATTTGGCCCAGTGACCTAGTTTTTGACCCCAGATGACCCAATTTCAAACTTGTCCGATATTTCATCAGGACAATCACTCTGAGCAAATTTCAGGTTGATTGGGCAAAAAATGTGGCCTCTAGAGTGCACACAAGGTTTTTCTAAGATTTGACCCCGTGACCTAGTTTTTGACCCCTGATGACCCAATTTCGAACTTGTCCGAGATTTTATCAACACAATTTTTCTGAGCAAATTTCAAGTTGATTGGGCAAAAAATGTGGCCTCTAGAGTGCACACAAGGTTTTTCTAAGATTTGACCCCGTGACCTAGTTTTTGACCCCAAATGACCAAATTTCCTACTTGTCCGAGATTTCACCAAGACAATCATTCTGAGCAAATTTCAGGTTGATTGGGCAAAAAATGTGGCCTCTAGAGTGCACACGACGCACGACGGACGACTGACGACGGACGACGGACACAGCGGTATCACAATACCTCACCATGAGCACTATCGTGCTCAGGTGAGCTAAAAAGATGGGGTTTGGATAGATGGGGTAAAAGGTGAAACTGTTTGTTCTTCTTTTGTCTCAATATTTACAAAGTAATTTCAACCTGGCACGTCAAAACTAGGTCTTGTTTGGGAAAAAGTTACGGAAGCCAAAGCCAGGTCGTAAACAAAAATAATTATCCTGTCCACACGACAACATTTTTTACCTGTGTATTGAAATTCTGAACAAGGAACGAACTTAATTTTATGGTCGACAGAAAAATTATGTAGAATAATACAGAAATATTAACAGAAATGGATGAGTTTGAGTTTGAGTTTATTGGGGTTTTACGCCGTTTTCAACTGCAAGGGTCATATCGCGGAGGCTGGAGCACCTACCCATGGATTCCTGTTGTTTCTCAAACCAGTACTACCACAACACCCTTGCCGAGCCTCCGGCCGCTCGCCCACTTAGGTTAACGATTTCAAACCCATTGGTGGATGACAATTTTGTCAGAAAGGTTATTAGCCGCGGCCGGATATCGAACCCGGGACCTCTCGAATGAAAGGCAGATGCGCTCCCAACTGCGCTAAGGCCGCGGCTCAGAAATGGATGACCACCAGCATTTTCTTCTTTTCCCTTTTTTTACTTAAGTATTTTTGGAAGTTTGGAAAATCAAAACAAGAGCAAAGGTTAACGGTAAGGAAACAAGGTGGTAAAAGAAAAGAGAAAAAGACTGTAATTCATACCATGTTTACTTAGAATATAATTATTTTCTTTCCTAAAGATGTAGCAATTGTTTGACCTATTTCCACACAGTGACTCTTTTTGACTCCCCTAGAGATAAAGGCTTTGGAAAACATTGTGGAAAATGAAGAAATTGCTTTGATAAGCAATTTCTCCATTTCCCACAATGTTTTCCACCCAAAAAGACATAAAAATTAAAAATTCCATTCACTTGAAATTGTCGTCTGCAGGATCTTTCAATTTGGACCACCCTAAGATTTTGTCGTTTGGTAATGGGCCCTTTACCAATCAGCAAAATTAAAGGATACTCAAATGCAAAACCTTCTGTAGAAAACAAAATGGATGTTAATAAAAACTGGATTTGTGTAAAATGTAGCATAGAAAATATTAAGGCAAAAGGAGAAAATGCTGATTATCAGCAATTTCTTCTTTTGCCTCAATGTTTTCCTATACCTTTTCTGTTAGGGACGTCAAAATCGGAGTCTTATTTAGAAAATGGTTAACTCCACCGACAAAAAAATTACCCCAAACAAATCCTGATATTTTGTCTTGAATAAATGAGAACTTTAGAAAACATTGGGATAGAAGAAAAAATATTGATAACTTGCAGCTTTTCCTTTTGCCGCAACGGATATTGGCGACGATATCTGGATTTCAGAATACGGATACCCTCGTCAACTTTCGTTGCAACGGATGACGCCCAATGTTGCTAAAATAATTTGGTAACAGTAGATATTGAAAAATGGAATAGCATAACGATGCTTTTCAACGAAAACCTCGTATCTGCAGCTTGTTTTAAGCTGCAGATACGAGGTTTTCGTAGAAAAGCGACGATGATTTCGTTTGCAACGGACAACGACGAAATTGCACGTAGAATTTGGTATCTACTGATAGGTTGATTACCTCAATTTGTAAAATTTCGAGGGCTCAGTGCAAAACTATTGTAACTACATATTTTTCAGAAATTCACTTTTTTGCATCACCTTAATCTTTAGGAAGGAATACATCATGTGTTCAAATATTATGTTTCAATTCTGTATACTTAAAAATATATTTAGAATTTTAATAACATTTTTCCTCTTTAACTTTGAGAAAGTCAATAAGTTTTTCCCCCTCCTGTAAAATTTTACAAAATGTAGTTACAATAGTTTTGCACCAAACCCTCGATTAATGGTCAGTCACACCCAAAAACGTTATAACAGCAGCTTGAATAAGCTGTAGTTACGACATTGTCGAATATAACCAAAAATGGAAGAATTACTAAGCATTTCAACGAAAACCTCGTAACTGCAGCTTGTTATAAGCTGCAGTTACGAGGTTTTGCTTGAAAACCGACGATTATTGTCACCGGTTGCCCCGAAACCCATAAAATGTTTCTGGTCCGTATGTTCTTTGTGCGCATGCGCTGCTATAAGATACTCCATTCGTTTCCACGTGAAGTTGCCTCGTTTTCGTGTCCGGTTCAATCCGGACCATATTCGGCGAAGAGACGCTTGGGCATTCTGTGAAATAATTGAACGGAGTCAGATAGACGCTGTATTTGTTCCATGTCGTCGGAACGCTTGGAACGTCCTCGGTTTGCGGAATGTGAAAGGCACCCATGGTTACCCAGGCGACGAGATCTTCGTCAACAATCGTGTCATTGTCAAGCACAAATCGTTCAAAATCGACGACTGGTTCCCATGGATCGTTTTGAGCGAAGATTGAACTGGACACGTCCTCCGTGTCATCGTATTTTAACACTACGAGCGGATATTTCGCCCATTTCGCAGCATTTGTGACGTCAGCATCTTGCAAAGGGAAGGAACTCTCTGCCGTATTTACTATCCTATAAGCACGCCGTGAGTCATATTTATTGGGCGATCGTTCTCTGTAAATCACGTGATATTTGGGATTGTCTGTGACGTAATCTAAAATGTCCATTTCCCGCTTCATTTGTAATTTATCGATCGATAATTGAGTTCTATTTAAATTCGGATACCAAGGATGAGGCACTTCCTCAGTTTGGATGTCCCAAAGCGAGTATCTATTTTCTATACCGCCTATATCTAAATCTATTTTATAATGAAATAAATGTTGATGAACATTAGCAATGACGTCATAATATATTTTGTTACCATAGTTACGTTCAAATGGAAGATTGTATGTCGCATGTAAATACCCAGTTTTTGAGACACGGATTTGTATTGCACCATTGAGATGAAATAGATAATCAAATATATAATCACTATTTCTTAAACTAGCTATATGCCTAACTACTAGATGATAATCTACGATTCCGCCGTAACTTGTATATCCATGTTTTTGATCACTAGCATAATGGCGTCTTAGAGGCATGCCGCCATTTTCTTCAAAAACACAGATCACATTTCTGTAAAATATGGGTTCCCCTGAATTAACAAAATGGTATGTGCTAAGATAAACAGCAGTATCCGGACAGTCTATACCCCGGACGAGTTCATACGAAGACGCCCCAATCAGCCAAGATGCGTGATACAGATTGGTATGCGTCTGTGCCGCACCGTGTCCTGAATAGAAAGCTACTGCGTCCTGTAAACTAATTTCGTAAGCAATTCTTTCACTTTGAAACCTAATATCGAACAATTGAACACCGGTGGCCGGACGCATTCTCACGTCAAAATCCCAGTCTAAGTATTTAACATGTTGCCCGGTTATTGAGTATCTTCTACCATCAGGCTCTACAAGCTTTGGTCCCTGTAATGGTATATGATTGTCTGTATCGCCCCGCCTGTAATATGACGAATAAAGCTCGTCCTTTCTCCCTATCGGTCGTTCATGAAGGATTTTCTTGATTGCATCATCACTGTATTTCTTTATGAGATCAGATACTGTGTAAGAAAGGTGACCGTTATAAACAATACGTTCTACCTTCCATTTGGTGACGTCAGTTGATGCGTGCTCCACTTGTATATCTAGACCCACTGGGTGTAAATAATACCCCTCCACGTCACGATATGCACTGAACCACGATTTTCTATCACCGCTTGATTTTCCACGAGGAGCCGTATCTTGGAACACTAGACAGTTAACACCCTGTGTACAATTGTGATACCAAGCACCGAAGCTTTCCTTTAATATATGATATATCTTCTCAGTAAAGTCTTTTAGTAATGGTTTTATATTACGATAATCCACTTGGTCCATTGGGCGACTTGTATAAGGCACTGGCCACTGAACATACGATGGATTTCTTGCTAGTCTAAGAGTTTTTGGATTCGGTAGTGGTGATACTAAATATTCCTCGACTTTTGGGTTTTCTAAATCACCTCGGACTACTACAACTTTTGCCGATCTTTTTAATCGAACGCTTCCCCTGTCTAAGAACTTTAAAATCGACCCTTTAAGTGGTAAATGTAGGTCAATCATATAAATATAACTATCATTTACCTTCGCTTGCTCGATGGGCACGAGACCGATACTAGTTTTTGAATTCATAAAATCCAAAACAGCCATGAACTCTTTTGGAGTCATGTCGTCAAAAATGTTCGGGTTGTCATAGTTACGGGGAAATATCCGTTGCCCCTGGAAACAGTATCTAACGGCCCCGAGATGGAAGGCTAGAATTATCACAATGGTTAATAGAATCACAGATAAAGCAGAACTTGTTATGGCGACAAATCTGAGAACGAACAGCTGGCGGCCATCTTGGATGTCACTTCCGGTCTCGCATATTTCCGGTTCCAGTTTGGAGTTGAGAGGTTCCTAGAAAAGTAAAGACAAAATATCTAACGACTTCAGAATGATTCCCACATATTTTTGTCCTTAAAAGTTTATTGGATATCAACGAGTTAACGTTCTCAAAAGAAATGACTTTGGAAAAACATTACAGACAAAATAAAAAACCAAGTAACCAAGTTTTACATTTTCTATCAAGGTCCATATCCTATTTGTATTACTATGAATAGAAAGTTCTAAGACTGGTATTGTTAGATACAAAATTGATTAAGACGGACTTAATGAATTGTATTTGAATTTTTCCTTTTACAGAAATGATTAACCCACACAGGAAGGCAAATCCATAGGATTTCCTCAATATTTTTTAACCCCATGTATGTTAGACAATTTTTCATGGACCCCATTAAAGGAATAACTAATACTAATTTTAATTATTCAGTACCTCTACAGCTATTGAGCTGCTGTTCTCGTCAGACATTGACCCTTCAGATTCCTCTTCTATTGCGTCTTTGACGTCATTAATTACGTCATCGTGAGTATCTTCTGTTTCTTCGATCGACGCCCCTTTACCCGCTGTCACATGTCCTTGACCCATGCTTGCCCCGCAACGTAGATTGCAATCACCAACAGTTCTTACTGTGATGTATGATATTAAATTACTTTACGAGCAATCTGATTGGACGAGACGTATGTCTCGGCCAATCGGGTTGATCGTGGTGTAATTTTTAACATTCCACATCCATTCTGTTGCTATTTGACATTGTTTCTCCTCATACCAATCAAAACGAATCCGACTTTATTATAATTTGATTCGTCTAGGAAACTCATAGAGTACTGGGTATGTACACAATATAGGCTATCTTCTGAAAAAGATGATAAAAATATTCACATTTAATTTTCCTTCAATGTTCTTCTTAACTGGTTTCACTTTTCTTATATTTCGTGCCAGATTTGTTTTAAATTATAGTTTTGATATCATCACAATGAAATATTTGATAAATACTGACACTTTGATATGACATTTGATGATACTTGTTTTTGAAACTCTAGATCTATTTTAGAAATTATATAGTACTCACAAACACTGTGTGACTTTGATACAACTTTGATAAACTTTAACCCTTTCCCAAACAAGAACTGGTTTTGACGCCCTTAATAGAAAAGGCTTGGGAAAACATTGAAACAAAAGAAGAAACTGCTGATAACCAGCAGTTTCTCCTTTTGTCTCAATATTTTCTATGCCATATTTTACACAAATTGTATCTTTAATAACATCCATTTTGTCATTGGTGGCAGTTTTTGAAGTGGATCACCCTAAAATTTTGCTGTTTTGGAAAGGGTTAACACGTACGGCGAGAATGCATTTTACCGATAATTCCATTTCAATACTTTATTAAATTCCATACCAAAGTACCAGGCTTACTCTATGGTTTAATCCGATACCAAGTTATAATACCACAACAAAGTCACGTGATGACAGCTCGTGCAATATAGAAAATGTCGAAAAGAAATACTTATGATTTTGTTTCAAACATTTTATTTCTAATCTACAGTTTTTGAATTTTTGAAAGCGGAAACACTAAACATTGCATTTGTCAACCCCGAACGTATGTAGTTGTTTTAATTAACTAATGCATTCCAATTAATCTTAACTTCGAATAAACACTTTCCAAAGAAAAACCCATTACCTAATAAAAAGTCCCTTTTCTACAACAGCATAATTATTCTCCCATCATTGTTTATTCGTAGGCCTACACGTAAGAATTCCAATCACGTATGAACAAGGCGTAAACGAACCGCAAACATAATATTCTGGCAAAATTTCAGTTTTCTTGTACAGTTTGTGTAATTCATCTCGGGTTTTCTGATCTGTAAATAAAGAATTTTGTATATCATACGTGACTCGTCTTGGAAAAAGGGGATCGTCTGGGAACTGGGAAAAATATCGACCCTATTTAATTCAGTCTGCGCCGAGTGCGCAGATTGGCTATGGTCTAAACCTTTTTTCAGCTGTGTAGTTGGTTGTTTATAAAATTGTTTACCCCTTTCTCAAACGGCTGAAAAAATAGACTGTCTCAAATTCAAAGAATTTTCTGACGACAATTCTAAGGAATCAAATTTCAAATTTTGTGATCTTTCGGAATAGAAAAAATTGTGATAAACCAAGAAAATGCTTGTCACAAGAAATTTCGTCATTTTCCAGAGTGTATTCTCAATCCTTGAACTTGTGTGACGTCAAAAGCGTAATTTTGTGGAAATGGGTAAATAGACTTTCCTGGTGTTCCCCTTTTTACGCGACGGTACATAAATATTAGATGTTTATAAGCACCTGTAGTTTTGGAATAACAAAGTGGGCTTTTCTTTTAGCATTTCCCTTTCCCAAACGGCAAGCATTTAGACTGTTAAAATATTTGAATGCTGCTACAGAAGACAATATTGATGTTGATTATGATTTCTGAATAATCACGGTGGATAATCACATGATACAATATTTTCAGAAAATCTTCAATAATTTTGTAAATACTGGACCGATTTGAATTCGGTTTGAAGCAGAGAATGTGGACAGACGTCACGCATTAGATGGACGTGGTTGATTTTTGAAGAATCAACTGATAAAAAAGTTATTGAAGATAAACCAAAATTTTGGTTTATCTTCAATAACTTTTTTATCAGTTAATTTTTCAAAAATTCAACACGTCCTGCTTATTCCTGGCATTTTCACACATTCTCTGCTTCAAACCGAATTCAAATTGGTCAAGTATTAAAAAAGATATTGAAGATTATCGGAAATTCTGAGTCACGTGATTGTACACCGTGATAATGGGGAACAGGAATAAAGAAGCATTTCTGGCAAAGACTCTGATTTTCATCATTACACTTTTTTCATTCTCTCGTCTCACTGTGTCAAAACGTATTTAACATTATGTGCGTCGAAACCGTGTCTTGTAGGGTAGGTAGATATACCAAGGGTTACGGTCAGAGCTCTGTGTCTGAGATACTCTCTTAAAGTGACATTTTACATTTATTTCATTTTTTAAAAGTATGTCTTGATGCAAAGATTGTTTATTCTAGTGCGTAGAAATGCTATCAGTTTTTGGAAGTTGTTATTTATAAGCGAAAAATAAGCCTTCAAAGCTGGGACAGAAATGACAAATTCTATATAAATCTGAACTGTTGTCCACAACAATTTGTTTAATTTTAGCACAAAAATATATATTTCTCCTACACTGTTCAATATTTT
Organism: Fragum sueziense; assembly: GCA_963680895.1. NCBI lineage: Eukaryota > Metazoa > Mollusca > Bivalvia > Cardiida > Cardiidae > Fragum > Fragum sueziense. The sequence goes on along the minus strand of OY804601.1, from coordinate 42,913,168 downwards.
GGCTTGAAATTTTCAGAATATTCATAAGAAAACATCCTCTTTCAGATAGAATAAGAGTAAAATTTATGTAAAAATAATTGTGAAATGTCACTTTAACAATAGACCTCGGCTTTGGAGAGTATGTCTGAGATGGCCATTCTATTCAAATATGTGTTACTTTATATTGAAAATATATTTCAGTATTTATTTGAAGTATTTAGTTATTTAGTTATGCCGATTTAAAATGATAACCAAACAATGAAGGGTTTAGTAAATTTATGTTATTTTTTGGTGGCAAAATATATACTAGAGGAAAGAAGTAACGCAACAGCTATTTTTAAGTCATTTCTCTTAATTCTTTTATGTTATTAAGTCAAACTTGTTACTGATTATTACAGGGTACTGTATCTTGATATTGATCCTTGTGTTTACGTTAGAACCGGTATTACCTGTGAGATAACCTCAAAAAAGACGTTTACACGTTTTGCACGTGCAAACTTTTAAATACCCAAACTTTACATAAAACTCTTTTGATTTGTATAGATGCACGTCGACTTGACAAAAGGCAATGATTTTCGTTTGGATTTAATCCCTCATATCATTTTGCGACTTAATCAAATACGTCATCCGGTAGAAATTGTGATGTTTAAGAATGGAACATCTCAACCCCTAATTGCTGCTGACTTTGGAGTACATCGGTTGACAAAATATTGCTTGAGATAACGTCATAAAACGAACAGAACAACCGACGGTCGCCCGGAAAGCGATGGTGAACGTCTAACGTCACGACGTCAGACCCAGAACGTTCGTTTATTTTACCTACCGAAACGAATTCTCTTATCGAATAAAACTGTTGGTGCTATTCATGGACAGTACAGCAATCAAATTTCAGCCAGGAATCGTTGACGTCTAATTGGATTGCGTGCAAGAACGTATTTAACATTTACGCCAGACCCTTCTAATTTAAACGTAAATTTATGGCACGTACAACATGTGACCTTGATAAAAGTTTGACTCTAGGAAGTCAAATGATGAAGTTTAACTATGCACTGAAAAAAGTGCTCTAATGAAGGTAATTTTGAGAAAGAGAAAAACAAAAGGTATGATCAAATTTATTTTTGTTGCGTTTCTTTTTTCCTTTAGTATAATAATGTTTATCCGTGGCTATAAAGTTTACTCGAACCGATTTGAAACATCTGGTAGAAATTTGGATAATGTTATATATAGGCCAAGAAATCCCCGAAGGCTCAACTAACCTTTCATTTCTAAATTAGGTTAACCCTTTCCCAAACGGCAAAATTTTAGGGTGATCTACTTCAAAAACTGCCACAAATGACAAAATGGATGTTATCAAAGATAGAATTTGTTTAAAAATATGGCATAGAAAATATTGAGACAAAATGAGAAACAGCTGGCGATCAGCAGTTTCTTCTTTTGTTTCAATGTTTTCCCAAGCTTTTTCTATTAAGGACGTCAAAGCCAGGTCTTGTTTGGGAAAGGGTTAACCCTTTCCCAAACGAGACTTGCTTTTGACGTCCGTACTGGAAAAAGCGGCAATTTTGTTAGAATTGTAACACAATTCTCATTTGATCTTCTCGGTCCTAATTTCGATAATTATTTTTGGGAACTGGAGATGTCCTAAGGCCTGTCAGTGCTCTTTCAAATAGGCCAGTTCGAGTTCAAAGATGTTGTGGAAAATGAAGAAATTGCTTGTGACAAGCAATTTCTTCATTTCCCACAATGTTTTCCAAATCTTATCTCAACTCCTTATCTTTTCGGGGGTCAAAAATGGAAATGTGTGGTAATGGGCTAAAAAGGTACATGTACCGGGGTGTGATAAATTTTCCGCATTATTTTGAAAGCTAGTATAACCGATTTATAATTCCAAGAAATCGCGTTGTTTTGATACAGGAAATGTCATATCTAATCTTTTCAGAGATAATCTCGAATTTCCGACGTATAGAATGGCTTATAAGCTGGCTAACATTGCGATAAACTGAATGATTCCACCAGGGGTTATCAAAACCTAGATAAATATTGATTGATTTCAGGGCATTGACCCCTCAAATGAATTCCATTGTTTCTATTTTAACATGTTTCAGATTAAGCGTTTTTTTAAAACGGCTATTCTGTCCGATATGTTCCGAATGCGCCATACTTCATACAAATGACGTCATCATGACGTCATTTGTATGTATAGAGCATTCGGAACACCGTGGTTTTATATATTATTGAGCATTCGAAATAACTTCAATTCTCTTTGATATTGATTCTACAATATTGTCCGAGGGGCTACGCAAGAAGTACGGGGTAATGGTGCCTCCCATTTGGCATAATAAAAATCTTGCTCTAAAGAACGTTTAATCCTAATATAGATTCTATCTTAAGAAATCTCAAGCTATCTTAAGAAATCTCGCTTTAAAGAACGCGCCTCTGGTCAACTCGAGCCACTGCTCGTGTTAAAGTGAAAAAGTAGTCCCGTCCTTATCAAAAGGGGTTAATTAATACTTTCCTAAAGCAAAGTCTTGTTTTGACATCCCAAATTGAACAGGCTTGTGAAACAGCATTTTCTCGGTTTGTCTCAATATTTTCCATTTTAAATTGTGAACATGCCTTTTTAGAGACATTTATTTTGTTGTTTACAACATCTATCAAAATAGATCCATCCGTTTGGGAAAGGGCTAATGACATTGTATGAACAAACACGGAAAATCAGAAATTCTTCACATCCGTCTATGTTTTTGAAGTCTCATTCACTGTGAATGGCAATTATATTTAAAACTCCTTTCTCTCCATAGTTTTGGAATAAAAATTAGACATACCGTCTGTATAATTCCATCCAGACTTGAATGAACGTACAGAATAAATAACCCTAAGCAAATTCCTTATTTTTGTAGTTTTTGCGATATTAATTAGTGCAAAACTGTTTTGTTCGACTAGACATATTTTTGGCGCTTGATACAGTATTTTGCTTTTTAAAGCTTTAACCCTTGCCCAAAACGGCTCAATTTTACATAGTTGAATAATAACGAAACCTTTTTGAATTTTGATCAACACCGTTCATCAAATTTGTCTTAGGGTATCGCAACTTTTTATGCTATTCCAAGTTGAAAGTATTTGCAGATGATTACAACAAAATGCTGGTAATCGGCATTTTCGTCTTTTGTCTTAAAGCTGCTTTTTCCCAGATTTGGACCCAAGATTTGTCAAAAACAAACTAAATGTACACTTTTTAAGCTTCATATGACCTGATTAAATGATTACGACAAATTATTGAAGCAACGACTCATTTTTTAGCAATTTGATACCAAATTCATGAAGCGATGTCGAAAGTAGGTCAGAAACAGTCGGACATGCGACTTTCTTAAATGACGTCACAACATACATGATGACGTCATATTGAAATTCAAGTATGAATCTCGTTTGAATCTTGGTCCGCGCTGTATGCGCATGCGTGACAGTTAAAAAATAAATTCAACCGCATCTGTGACGGAGTTGAATTTTGGTTTGGATTCTCCCTAAATGCGGCTATCTCTCTTATAATTTCGGCTCAATCTCTGTCTGAATCGCATATTATTAACCATTCTGAGGTGCCCAACACAAAAGTTTTGCATATTTTTCAAAAAAAAAAAAAGTATTTTTTTGCAATTAGACCATCTGTTACCCTCCAGCTTTATCTTCCCAAGCATTTTCCGTTGCGAAAGTCAAAAACATGCCTTGTTTTGGGAAAGGATTTACTCTGACAAGGCAACATATGAGTCCAGACTGTATGATATAGCTGAAAAGTTTTCTTCATGATTCATAGAATATCATTTCCACTGTTTGGAATTGCAGACATAGCGAGACGTGACAAAATCTCCCCATTTATCATAATGGTCTATAATAAACTTTATGAGAAATATAATATACTGAAAGAGTAATTTCTTTGACCCTTTCCCAAACGAAAAAAAATTGGACTACTCCTATTTCAAAACTTCTATGAGGACAATAGAAAATATTTAGACAAAAGAAGAAAATGCTAATTATCAGCATTTTCTTCTTTTGTCTTGATATTTTCCAACGCCATTTCTATTACCAACGTGAAAACCAGTTCTTGTTCGGGAACGGGTTAAATCTGACAAGGCAACACACTAAAATAATTTCCACTGTTTGGAATTGCAGACATAGCGAGACGTGACAAAATGTCTCAATTTATTACAATTAACTTTTTGGCAAGTATGCGAAGAAAGACTCATTTCTTTGACCCTTTCTAAAACTGCAAAAAATTGGACTACTCCTATTTCAAAACTTCTATGAGGACAATAGAAAATATTTAGACAAAAGAAGAAAATGCTTGTTATCAGCATTTTCTTCTTTTGTCTTTATATTTTCCCAAACAATTTCTATTGATAAAGTTAAAACCAGGCCTTGTGTGGGAAAGGGTTAAATCTGACAAAGCAACACACAGACTGTATGATATAGCTGAAATGTTTCCTACATGATTCATAGAATATCATTTCCACTGTTTGGAATTGCGGACATAGCGAGTCGTGACAAAATGTCTCGATTTATTACAATTAACTTTTTGGTAAATATGCGAAGAAAGACTCATTTCTTTGACCCTTTCTAACATTTGCTAGCTTTATGTTAGCTCTGCATGGCATACATTTATTGTGACAATGCCTTATTCGGGGAGCATTGTCCGTCTCTGGCGGCTCTTGGTTTTTTCAATTAACATTAATTTTGCAGTATGAAGTATATTTTTGGAACTTTCTCGAAAGTTCGCTGTTGGGTAAGGGTTGAATAAAAGTAGTAGGGCATTGACTTAACCCTTGCCTAAACGGCAACAATGCTGACTACTCCTTTTTGAAAGCTGCCGTAAGCGACAACTGTTTAAGCGTCGAGTAAGAAGAAGTAGGCCCCTATATATAATTTAAATAAGACAAACCCTTATGTTGTTGGTATTCATTTGAATTGTCTCAATGAGACGATTCAAATAAGTACCCACAACATATGGTTTGATAAAGAAAATAAATGAAATATCGCATTTTTAAAGGGCCATGCATTATCCCCTCTTATATACATGTACATAATTCTGCTTAACCCTTTCCCAAACAAGACCTGGTTTTGACTTCCCTATTAGAAATGGCTTGGGAAAACATTGAGACAAAAGAAGAAACTGCTGATAACCAGCAGTTTCTCCTTTTGCCTCAATATTTTCTTTGCCATATTGTGCACAAATCCTTTCCTTTTTAACATGAATTTTGTTGTCTAGAGCAGTTTTTGAAGTGGATCACCCTAGAATTTTGTTGTTTGGGAGAGGGTTAATTAGGTTATTTCATCTAAGACCCCCCGCACACAACAGCCTACGGAAGTCGTCCTTGGAGTCTTAAAACTCCGCTCAAACGATTAGTATTTGTTATTTTTAGTAACAATACTCTCAATCCCAAAGCGCTTTGGTAACAATACCTAAAGCGTTTTAATGTTGAATGCACGTGCTCTTTATCGCTGTATATTGAATGCACGTGCGGTTTCATTGTTTTCTCCACATATTTAGGGGGATTCGTTTAGATAATGTCGATTTGTGACTATTTCTAGTATCATTTTTCATGTATACAATGTTGATTTCCCATAAACCCATTTTTTGCCTCCGGAAGTGTGTTCTGCGGGTACAGACTAAAACATAAGTGAAATGACCTAAATTGTATTTGTAAAACTAGCGTCGACAGCAGAAATTGTCTGGAAAAGAGTTAGGATTATCATTCGTGTTATCATACAAATGATCGCATAGTTTATTAATTATGTAAAATTGCAGCAGAACAATTATCCAATGTTTATTTCCACTAACCCTTCTCCAAACGGTGCAACTTTGGACCGTTCCAATAGCAATGAATTTTGTGCTAAAAATAGACTTGGTTTACGGTTATGTTATTTTGATAAACCGTCGGTGTTGCTGTAACATCTCGTAACTACGGCTTTTATCAAGCCGTAGTTTCGAGATTTTATAACAACTCCCACGAAATACCAATTGTTTGTCCGAAATCCGAAATTACGTCACGTTTAGTTGGATAAAATTGTTCCCAATTTGAAGCTTCCTGCAGACAACACAAAATGGGCGATAATGAAAATTAATATATATTTGCACATTATAGCACTGAAAATATTGATGCAACAGAGGAATATGCTGGTCATCAGCATTGTCTTATTTGTCCCAATGTTTTCGCATGTAACTTCTATAAGGGACAACAAAATCAGTGCTATCATAGAAAAATACTTTGAACCGAACAATTTTCTATTTTTGGACTTTGCACTTTTGCACTTTATTTGGACCCATTCAGAGTTAAAAAATTATTTGATATTTCGAGATGAATGGTGGGATAATTCTAGATAATTCTAGAAATCGGATTCTGTGTTAATGAATTCCATTATCAAATTCATTAAACCAGACGACAATCAAGCCGTAGTTACGAGATTTTATAACAAACTCAGTAAACTCAGTCTATATTTAGCACAAAATTCAGTGTTATTTGGAGCTTCCTTTAGACAACACAAAATAGACATTACTGAAAATTTAACATTACTATTATATCACTGAAAATATTGATGCAAAGGAAGAAAATGCTGGTTATCAGCATTTTCTTAATTTGTCCCAATGTTATCGCAAGTGAACATGGTTATCCGACTTTTCTTTCGACACATTTGACTTCGTACTTTTTCACTTTATTTGGACCCATTCAGAGTTAAAAAATTATTTGATATTTCGAGATGAATGGTGGGATAATTCTAGATAATTCTAGAAATCGGATTCTGTGTTAATGAATTCCAGCTATCAAATTCATTAAACCAGACGACAATTAAAACTTTGCAGACGACATAAAAGACCCTTTCACAAGTTCCCAAACACTAACCTATCGCTGTCTTTGGTTTCAGACGGTAATTATGAAAACATCAAGACAAAAGAAAAGAAAATACATGATATCAAGCACTTTCTTTTCTTCATTTTTTCGAACTACATGTATCTCTTAAGCTTAAGATAAAGGTTGTCGCCTGAATTTCCGTCTAATTTTACCAGTATGAATGTTTATCATTGTGAGAAGGGTAACTAGATATCGTGTCTTTTCTACGAAAACCTCGTATCTGCAGCTTACAACAAGCTGCAGATACGAGATTTTCGTTGAAAAGCCACAATATCGTCTGTGACAGCATGACTCAACCGACGCTAATTAGCTTTACGACATTCATTTATGCTACTTTCATTATGATTCGTTATGAGAACATTAGACTGGCTCCTTTCTGTATGATCTGGGCCCGTTTTCACCTACATAATTCTATACAATTCTGAACACATATTCTAATTCTAAATTACATAACAAACCATCCGATTGGACGAGACGTATGTGGTGCATTGCATTATTTGGGATAAAAAAGAAAGGATTTTTAGCGCAAATTCCATGTTTTTCAATATCTATCTATGTCCAGTTGATAATACGGACGCAGATTCCCTAAAGTTTGGAAAAAAATTGAAGCTAAGGATGAAAATGCGGATAACAAGCATTTTCTTCATTCCTGCAATATTTTCAATTCAATGATATCACAAAGAAATCAGCTATGTGACAATTTCACTCGTTTGTCTGATTTCTGAAAACAAAATCATTGGTGTCATTGCAAAAGCTCGTAACTACAGCCTTAATCAATCTGTAGTTACGAGATTTTGCTATGACACCATCGATATAATGATCTGTCATCTAAGTCTAGTTTTCCAAGAAATAATATATACTGTTTTTCCATTTAACTTGTTAATTATTAAAATATTGAATATTTCCAGTACGAAATCCAAATTGACTTTATAGCGTAATTTGACCCATTACCACACATTGGCGCTTTTTGACGCCCAAAACATAATTATTAAGGCTTTAGAAAACATGTAACAAGCACTTTTTTCTTTATTTTCCACACTGTTTTCTTCCCTAAAAGACCAAAAACATGGGAATTTTCATTCAATCGATATTGTCGTTTGCAACATCTTTGAATTTGGATCAGTTTAAATATTTACTATTTTGTAATTGGTTATGCAATGCTTTTATTCATCTTTGAATACGTTTGGAGTTTTTTGACGGTCCAGACATTCCGAAGAATAACCCAATATTGACCTTCATAAAACCCACCAGACTAGTAAATATTTCCCAGATTGGAATCCCAATTGATTTTTACAGCTAAATTAATGAAATGCGACTAGTTATCGAATTTCGTTTAGAAAATATTTGCTACTTGTCAAGAAAACCCACGTAACTGCAGCTTGTTTCAAGCTGCATTTACGATGGTTTTGTTGAAAATTGACGTATTATTCCTTGTCCCTGGTTCCTAGAAGGTTAGATTATGAATTATATAATGTATTTAGACAAAAGGAGAAAATGCTGATCAACATTATTTTCTTTTACTGTTTTAATATTCCCCACCCCATGATATTACCAAGAAACATCCTCTTTACTTGGCATGTGTCTCGGTCATTTTGGACCATCGAGCTTTTTCACTTGCAGGCCTGTAGCAAGCAATTTTACTTGAGTTAGGGGCTTAAGTCCGCTGTCGGGGCCAGTCCCCTGGATATTGATGGGGCTTATTTGGATTTTCCTGAAATTTTCAGTGTAAAATAGGGAAAATTCGGCAATTTTGACCAAAGTTTGAGGGACTTCAGCCCCTCTAGCCCCCTATTCCAACGGACCTGACTTTTCCGTGTCATTTGTCAGATCTTTCTGATTTTTAAGATTTCTCAATATTTTGGTACTAAGACAGAATGCCCGATTAAGGCCTTTTTGAGATTCATAAAACATCGGATCTTTTCGAGCGGCGACGTTACGTATCCGAACCTATATGGGTGCGTTCGTAAGCATTCGTCGGTGGAAAGTTCCAACGCCGAGTGTTTTCAACGTTGCCCGAATAATCGCGACGTCACACGAATCTCATTTGGGGTGAACTGCATTGTACCTTAAGTATACCGTCTAGAGAAAGGGTTAGTATTTCCCAGAAGAAAAGGCACAATTGATTTTACAGCTCAATTTATGCAACGCGACTTGGTTTATGAGGGAATATCAATAGTCGTAAAAGGCCATGTTGGTCTTCGATCGATTAATCCTTTCTGTTGATGTTTCATTTATAGAAATGTCGACGTGTGAATAGTTTGCTTTATAAATAGGACCAGTCGAATTATTTGGAAATAGGTGAATATTTTCTAGGGTGAAAAGCCACATTTGATTTTACAGCTCAATTTATGCAACGCGACTAGTTTATGGGGGTATATCGTCGTAAAAGTCCATGTTGGTCACTGATCGATTAATCCTTTATGTCGATGTTTCATTTATCAAAATGTCGACGTGTAAACACCTTGCTTCGTTTATTACTATAGGACCAGTCGAATAAGAATTGCTTGGAAAAGGTTTATTAATATTTCCATGAATAAAAGCCACAATTGGTCTTACAGCTCAATTTATGCAACGCGGCTGGTTTATGAGGGAATATCAATAGTCGTTTTAAAAATTGCTATTCGATCGATTAATCCTTTCTGTTGATGTTTCATTTATAAAAATGTCGACGTGTAAGTAATTTGCTTTATATTGCTATAGGACTGGTCGAATAAGAATTATTTCGAAAAGGTTTAGTATTTCCAAGAAAGAAAAGCCACAGTTAATCTTACAGCTCCATTTATGAAATGTCAGTATCTTTCGAGGGAATAGCAATAGTTGTGAAAGACGATGTCAGGCCCGTAGGAAGCAAATTGGTTTTGGGGTGGCGAAATACCCATTGTCTAAATATAAGGGGGGGGGGGGGGGTGGCTAAATTGAATTTTTACTAAATTTCAGTGTCAAATATGAAAGAAATGGCATTTTTGGCCAACATTTGGGGGCTTAGCTCCCATAGCCCCCTGTTCCTACGGGCCTGCATGTTAATCCTTTCCCAAACAACAATGCTTTAGGATAGTCCATCTGGAAAACAGCTGCAGATGACAAAATTGATTCTGGTGGGTAAATAATTTATGTGTAATGTAGCATGGAAAACATTGAGGCAAAAGGAGAAAATGCTGATCATCAGCATTTTCTTCTTTTGCCTCAATGTTTCGCAAAGCCATTATCTTTAAGGGCGTCAAAAGGCGTCACAGTGTGGCAAAGGATTAATCCTTTCTGTTGATGTTTCATTCAATAAAGTTGACGTGTAAACATTTTGCTTTATAATACAGAGCTATTCGATACAATAGTCCCAGCCGAAAATGACAGTGACGTAGGTTGATGTTTCCTGCTTCAAAACCAATCAATTCGTCTGATTTGCACCGTTACAAATACGAACAGAGTTGATTGGTTGTTAAGTAGTAAACATTAGCCCATGTCACTGTCATTTTCGGACGGTACTATTGTACTATTCGGTCATCAACTATGTGGAGTAGGCTTTATTGCATTTCGTCATTGTTATTGCAAAAGCTCGTATCTCCAGCTTGATTAAAGCTTGAGTTACGAGGTATTGCAATAACACCGACGATATCATAAATTGCTGCTTCCCCAAACAAGACGGCCAAGATTTAAAAACAAATCTTGAAATATATCTCTTGAAATATTTCAGCAATGAGCAACAGTTTTATGAATCATAAAGATCTGCATGCACGTACATGTCATAAAGATAAATACTATCTTGACACCCATTTTCTAAATAACACCTGCTTTTGACAGACACACGAGAAATGGGCAATTTTCAGAAAATGAGCATTTTCCTTAAATTCAAGGGCAGATAATTCAAGAACGAAAGCAATTATCTGAATTCCGTAAGCGGTGTGCACATCTTATGATCTAGACACCACGGAGATATATTGTGGCAAGTTTGATGAAATTCTGATCAAAACTGTAGGAGGAGTTGCGCATACAAGAAAATGGGCATTTTTAATTCAAGGGCAGATAATTCAAGAACGAAAAGGGTTATCTGAATTCCGTAAGTGGTGTGCATAACTAGACACCCTGGAGATTCATTGTGGCAAGTTTGATCAAATTCCGATCAAAACTGTAGGAGGAGTTGCGCATACAAGAAATTGCTAACGGACGGACAGACGGACAGACAGACGGACGGACGACCAGGACCATAACATAGTACGACCTTTCGGGCGTATAATAATAAAGTTACTGAACAATCGAGAGAAAAGAAAGAATAACATATTATCGACGCAATATCTTTAAAACTTGTCAAATAGAAAAGAGTTGTACATAGACAAAACAAATCAAAATTGGCGAGGTAAATAGCAATTATCATTATGACGTCGCGCACGGTATTGCGGCACTAAATTGTAACGTCAAACTAGCGAACGTCAATTGCGTAACGATAAGTTTTTGCGTAGACGGTTGTGTTGTGCTTTTAATGTTTACTCTCTATACAATCTTAACTGATTCATAAAGACAGGACCACGTTTTAAGAAATACTCCACTGTTTCCATATTTTGTCTTTCTATAGCTTTTCCGCCACTTTAATTCGTTCTTTTTTCACCTTAAAATGTGCACAATTAGATAATTTCAGGATTACGTCAAATAAATAAAGTATACGTTTTTACATTTTCTGTCCACAAGAAAAAAAATGAATTTCTCTTATACGTTTCGTTATTTTGCGTCGAAATTTTGATATGATCAACAAGAAAAAAATTGTATTTCCACATTGAAATTAAATGTTTGTATGAATAAGAGAACTTATATTTTTCAAAGTATAAAGGGTAAAAAAGTAGAGTTTTCAACGACATGAAACAATTTCTGTCCACATGCATTTTATATAATAATTGTTTCGTTTAATTATGCTAACTGATTTTCTTCCATATATTATAGAAATAGAGAAAATGGTATTTTTTATATCAAGTTTGGTTGCATTAGAGTCATGAATTAACAAAATATTCAACAAAATTGTCATTTTTTCTGCGATGTAATTCTAATTGTTACACTTCGATTTTTGGTAAATAAACTGGGCTAATTTGCGTAATCGACGTAGAAATTCTATTTCCGATCGGTAAAACATCCTGCAGCATTTCCACTGTTACAAAATATATTTTTCCATGTGTTTGACGTTACTTAATCGCAGAATTGCTAATAAATATCCGTTACTCTTGAACATTTATGTTACATGTTACACACGTTTTTTCGCCGAATTTACGAACAAAAATTCTTTCTTGCAAATATTTACAAAAAAAAACCAAACTTGAAATGAGTATGACATTGAAAAATATCAATGCTTTACGCTTATTTTGATATATAACAAAGTTGAGAGAACGAAAACGATTCCTACAATATTCAGTTATGAATCGCGGAGGGTAGCGTTTTTTGAAAAGTGACGCAATACCGTGCGCGACGTCTATGTACAATGATTATCCAACAAAACACATTTAAACAAAACAAAAAAATGCTAGTGTGCAAAAACTGTTCTTTCTTCCGACCCCCTCCCCCAACCCAACCTTCCTCCCAGGATTTACTAATTAATTTTGGAATGTCAGAACTAAGGCTGGGTTGAGAAAGGGTTGAGATACAAAACAATATTAATATAGAAAATTCATGTCTGGAAATACGCAAATTATATGCTATGATTCTCGAAAAATTATAAATCTTGAAATATATCTTGAAATACGCTAGTTATAAGCTATAATTCCACGCGAATAATTATGAGTCATAAAAAAATTATATAATTATGCATGCTGTAAAGATAAATAGCTTCTCGTTAACGCTTCTCAAGCATTACCTGGTTTTGACGTCCTTATCAAAGAGATGTTTTGGGAAATATTATGAGAAAAGAAGGATTCATTAATGACCGTCGACAATATCTCATACAGAATTTTCGAATATGAAAGGGTTTTGAGAAAAAAAAGACGTTGGTAACGACCGGGTTAATATACGAACAATATAACAAAACAAAAGTTGAGACAAAAGCAGTTTTTTTTTCTGTTTTGCTTTGCATTTTCCATAAACCAATCTGTGCCCCTTTAACCTATTACCAGATGGCAAAATTTTGGATTGATCCAATTTGAAATGAGTTGCGGAAGACAATTCAAAATTGGTAAGATATTGAAACATTATTATTTTATGGATAAGAAAAGATTGTGGATAATGAAGAAATTGCTTGTCGCAAGCAATTTCTTCTTTTTCCACAATATTTTCCAAAACATCCTTCTTGAAGGCCGTCAAAACATCACTGTATTATGGTATGGGAATGTTTTCAAAACCAACGTACCTACATCGTGCCGTTAGCTATACACATTCCTATTTAATGCCAACTGAAGAAATCGCGAGAGAAATGAATCCACAATCCACTATCCTAAATATCAAATCTGATATGAGTGTACAAGAACAAAGTGGCATTCATTCTTGTTCTATTATGCCGTGACGTCACGCCGGTGGAATTTCTTCAAACAAAATGGTGTCACTCCTCTTTGAAATTGAGTACTTGAATAAAGAGTAAAAAAGGGTCAACTTTTGCTGTGCAAAGCTCATTTCAAAGCTTCCATTTGGTCATGAGACTTAAACAGTGTAAGCGAATATTTAGTCTTTTAATTTTATACCAAGAAAAAAAGCAAATTTCGTTCAAACCCAATTTCTATGCGCCGACTTGTATTTTGGACGGTATGTCACGCAACAAAGGTCGCGATCTGACAAAAAGTAGTTCTACCGAAAGTGCACTAATACGCATCAATAACATGCAGCAGTGGTCTGTCAATTAGCAGAACTGCATAAAATAGTCGAGCATTTTACTCTTTTCTACCAATATCTACCAATAGATGTCGCCACCTGTCGATTACCATCTATCTCTGGTGGGCATTCTGGGTTAACTACTTTCAAGATGTCAGCGCCCATAAAATGCATACACATGGTACTTCCTCATGACTTCCTGTCACGCGGCATATTTGCTTCATATGCTTGCATAGAGTAAAATGAATAATCTAATTTGAATTAATTATTTTATTAGATGAAATTGAGACGAAAATCAAACTTTATTTTGTTTCAAATGTAGTTTTAATTGCAATTTTCTGCTTGCTACTTTTGGTGACAGGATTTAAGAGTTATGCGCACCGCGTAGTGATTTTTATCCAAAAATGGATAAAGTGATGCGTCAAATGAGTCAGTCCGAAAATAAAAAAAAATAGACTGGAAATATTGTAGACTGGCTGCTTAGTCAATGCTTTTCTACATGCAGATCTATACATCGAGATAAAATTTAACCGGAGCTTATTTTAGGTCTATATGAACCAATTGATTTCACATTGACGACCATTATTGCTTATTTACTTATAGCTCGGCCCATGAGTTTGCAATACTGATCCGACCTACCTTAAATTCTAGAACATCCATTCATACACCCGAAAAAATGAATTTAAGTATGGCTTGAATCCTTTTCTCTATGACCTTTGACCCAATTTTTGAGATCACCCTAACTTTGGAGCCAGTCTCACAAGCATTTCAGAGTAGGCCCCTATAATACCCATATTCTAAAATATTCTAAAATTGATTTTTTGCTTTTAACTTGAACGTAGAATATAATCAGTCATAAATGAATAAATCATGTTCAATTCCAGTAAAAAAACACCAATATCCAATCACAGATCACCTTGATCGTAATTATTCATCCAGATCTTCCATATACTTTTATCACAAATTGGAACAGACACATTTACTTCCCTTAGACTTAGGTTGAACGACTCAGAATCATTTCTGTTGTGGAGTGTCTCCATAAAGTTGCTTTTGATAAAACAAATCTCGTAATTAACCCTTTCCCAAACAAGACCTGGGCCCGTATTCACCAACGTTTCTAAATTGATTTTCTAAAGTAAAATTTGATTCCAACCAATCAGAGTGGCCGGGACAAATGTAGACAAATGTCTCGGCCACTCTGATTGGTTGGTTTGTAACTTTACTTTAGAAAATCAATTTAGAAACGTTGGTGAATATAGGCCCTGGTTTTGACGTCCCTGATAGAAAAGGCTTGGAAAAAACATTGAAACAAAAGAAGAAACTGCTGATAACCAGCAGTTTCTCCTTTTGTCTCAATATTTTCTTTGCCATATTTTACAAAAATGATATCTTTAATAGCATCCAGTTTGTTATTTGTGGCAGTTTTTGAAGTGGATCACCCTAGAATTTTGTCGTTTGGGAAAGGGTTAAGTATTCCAAATTCATGCAAATATAATGATAGGGGAGATGTCAAATGTATTTATGAGGATGCTAGAACTGCATCTACATCAACATTTGTTTCTACTTTTACCTAAATGTTTCCCAATTTTTCTCTACCAAGAACGTCAAAACCACATTTTCTTTGAGCAAGGATTATTGCTACCTGTTATTCATCTTTCGCTCATCCCAGGCTTATCATACCTTTTATCTCTTACAAAGTAAACGTTATCTTAACCTTTATCATTTTTTCAACTCTTTACCAAACAAATCCCTGCTTTTTGGCGTTTATTATAGACACGCTTAACCCATTACCACACAGTGACTCTTTTTGACTCCCCACAAGATAATGGCTTTGGAAAACATTGTGGAAAATGAAGATATTGCTTGTGACAAGCAATTTCTTCATTTCCAAAAATGTTTTCTACAGAAAAAAAAACACCAAATATTATAAAATTCAAAGCACTAAAAACTGTTGTCTGCAACCTCTTTGAATTTGGAACAGTCTAAAAATGTGTCGTTTGATAATGGGTTAAAAAGGCTGACACAAACAAAGAAATTGCTTAAGACCAGTATTTTCTCCCTTTGCCTTGACACCTTCTGTGCTTTCTTGTACACAAAAGCTACCTTAATTAACAATAATTTCATGAGCAGTAGCAGCTTTCAAATTGGAACATAACCCATGGCTCATTTAAAAGAAATTAACTTAACTGATACATGGATTTAAATAGTTCCAGATTTTTATGATGCCATGTAATCTGATTTCTATTAACCCATTCCCAAACAAGCCCTGGTTTTTGGGGTCTCTAGTTCAGAACGCATACCTTGGAAAGCATTGAGAGAGAAGGGAAAATTATGATTACTCAATTGTCTCCTTTTCTCACAATAATCACATTTTCATGTTAAACCAGTTCTGCACTATTTACTACATTGATTTCTATCGTTTTCCTACGATTTGAATGTGACCCAGTCAAAGAATTTGGGAGAAACATTACATCTTTTTCCGTAAAATATTTATTCATCTTTTTTAAGGCAGGGTATAGGCCTTATTAAACATCGTTCATTTAGAAGCAATTAACCATTTTCCCATACAAAACAATTTGGATTGTTCCTAGTCGAAAGCTGTTGCAGACGACAAAATGGATGTTGATAGAGATAACTTTTTGTGTAAAATATGGCACAGAACATTTGTAGACAAATGGAGAAATTGCTGGTTATTAGCTTTTCTCTCTTTTTGGCATTAAAGTTGTTTCTACTAGGGACTTCAAAATCAGGTCTTGTTTAGAGAGGGGTTAATAACCCAGAATGAATAGAACTTAGCTCATTTAGAAGTAATTAAATGGTACACGAATTAAACCAATTCCAGAAAATTATCATACTGCGTTTGTGTAATTTGATTTTGTTTGACTTTTTTTGCAAACCAAGCACAGATTGTACGACCCCCGCGAAAGGGTGGGGTGAAATGAGACAAAAGAAGAATATTATGAGCAGTTTCTTCTTATCCTGTCCATGTTCCTGCTATCATCAAACTCTGTACTGTTTTGAAAATTGTGAAACTATGAGAGAAAAGGATACTGAATTTGTGGTTATAATATTGTATTGATTTCAACATTTTCCCAAATTAACATGGGTTTACGTGTTGTCTTCATTTAACAAATCCTAACCGTTATCCATAGAAGACTAGGTGTTGTTGTCAGTATTAGAAATAATTAGGGGAAATATTGAGGGAAATGTAAAAATCGGCAATTTCACCTTTTCCCTCTGTGATATGTATGCTACGATAAATGTAACATACATGTATATCCTCGGTATTAACACAAAACCTAGTAACTCCAACTTTAATCAAGCTTGAGTTACGAGGTTTTGCAATAACATCGACCATAGTTTCTTATATTTCATACTTTTGACATCAATAATGCTGTCGTCTAAACATATCTGTGAATTCGACAATTTGTTGTTTTAAAAAAGGTTTAATTAAAACGAAGAAATTATAACT
Organism: Fragum sueziense; assembly: GCA_963680895.1. Lineage (NCBI taxonomy): Eukaryota > Metazoa > Mollusca > Bivalvia > Cardiida > Cardiidae > Fragum > Fragum sueziense. Next base: position 42,896,050 of record OY804601.1, on the reverse strand, counting down.
GATTCACAAAAAACACGCTGGAAGTTATGATAAAAACTGTAAAATAACTCACCGTGAATATGTTTTCCTAGCACAGACAACAAAAAACTGTGAAGCATTCATACATATAAACATCTGTTTTTCTCAGCAAAAAATCCAATAATACTCATAACAGCATCATTTCCGATTCATGTTCGGCGATCCTCGTTAAGTTCCGTACTGACTCGGCAAGATGAGTGCATTTAGACTTGGGATCGTGGAAAAGACAGAGCAGTGCATCGATTTGGGGAAGAAAATATCGGGAATTTTTACTGATACATGCATTTCATATTTCGAGATATATTTCCAAGAATTTCGTGAAAACTCATGAAAGTCTTTCTAAAGAAAGTTATGGTTTTGACGTCCTGGACAGAAAACAACTTTTTAAAAGTTTGAGTAAAGAATGCAGATAAACAGCTGCATTTCCGAAAATTCCCATTCCATAACACCCGCCACTTTTTTCTTATTTTACTTAAAACATAGGTCTAATTTACGTTTCTCATTTGAAACTCCGTTCTAATTGGATTGGTATGACATTCAGCCGTTAATGAATGGGCAAATACTTGTATAGTAAAGTCACGGTGTTATGGAACATGATTAGTTTCTCTTTTGTATGTAAACAGCGAAAATTCGGCTGTTATTTTTTCACACAATTTTGCACGCGTTCGTTCAGATCTTTCATGGCGTGGGACACCTGCAAGATTCAAACCATGGCATGCACAATTTTAGTAGATCTCCGTTTGATATTGTGTTGTTTACATAGATAAATTTTGTAAATATGTGTTGTAATATCGTGGTAGGACTATAGTAAGTTTTCGTAACTGGACTATAGTTGTTAACCTTTTAACAAACAACAAGCATCTAGCGTGTTGTTAAACTGAAAGGTACTGAATGCATCGAAATAGAATTTTAACCTTTTTCCAAAGAAGGAAATTTAGAGGTATTTCAGTTAGAAAGATGAGGCAGTCGACAAAATCAATGTTAGAATGATAAGAAAATATGCACAATATAGCAGAGAAAGCATTGAGGCAAAAGGAGAAAATGCTGATCTACAGCGTTTTCTTCTTTTGTCTAAATATTTTCCCAATTTTTTTTAATAAGTCATGTCAAAACCACGTCTTATTTGGGAAAGGGTTAAAGGCAATTTTTGTGGTTATATGGCAGAGAAAACATTGAGGCAAAAGGAGAAAATGCTGATCATCAGCATTTTCTTCTTTTGTTTCAATATTTTTCCAAGCCTATTCCTTTAGGGACGTTAAGGTCCTGTTTGGGAAAGGGTTAACGGACCTCCCACCAGAATCAGCAGCTTATCTTGACATCACAGATAACAAACTGACGTTAATTGATTGACAGACTCGATAAAAATCGAATATCAATTCCATTAGGTATTCCACCCAGAATAAGATACAAAACACTTCGTTCGACTTTGGGAGTCATCCATGGCAACGGAAATTGACGAGGGATACCCTCGTCAATTTCCGCCGCCACGGGTGACTCCCAAAGTTGCACGAAGTGTGTGATATCTAATGATGGATGACATTAAGTCATTCATTTCATTAAGTTTTTCATTAAGTCTTTCTTCCCAAAAAGACCTTTTACTGTTTTCACCAACATTTCTGAATCGATTGCTTAAATCAGAATAACATTACAAGCAATTGAATAGGATGAGACATTTGTCTCGGCCAATCGGATTGATTGTTATGTTATAAAAAAGTAGGCCTATATTCAGATTTTGATCGGTTGGTAGGGTAATCGTAAACGGTACCCCTCTGGTTTCGGACGCCTCTATTAGTTCAGCCTTTGGAAAACACAAAGACAAAACATGCTGATTACCAGCATATATTCTCCATTTGTCCCTCATATTTTATACTCATATACTGGATAACATAAAATAGGAAAGCTGTTGTAGACAAAAGAAATATGTGTTAATTACACACATGCAAAGAAAAAAAAAACAACACATTATAACATAAAAGACATAAACGTTTCAGAAGACGGAATCATGGTTATATTGTCGTTTATCTTCACAGAACCATGCTGGACTCAACAGACTTAAGTGACCTTTTTCCAGATCCTGTCTCAAATTCGCTAGGGGAGAGAATCCAATTAGATTTTTTTGTTGATTCATGTGGTTGTTCCCCTTTTTACGCGTATTTGACGTTACCATCAACAATAAATTTGAATAAAATACGATGTTAACTTTACAGAACTTACATCTGACGGACACCGGTAAAGTCATCCTCCATGACCCCAGATTCTTTGGCCCAGAAAATCCAATATCGTTATTTTCAGAATAGACTTATAAAATCTCTTGTTACATATCGCTGCTTTTCAACGAAAACCTCGCAACTGCAGCTTGACGCAATAATTATGTTTTACTGTAGTGACTGTGCATCATGTGGTGGATAACAACTGCGGACAAAATAATCTCATTTCTGGTAAGATAATTTGCAATAACTCTCTTATTTCTGCATCATTTTTCAAACGGTTTGTTGGATAAACCGCGCCTTATTCAGTTCTTTCATCATATTATGACTCATCAGAAAACTCCTGGTTCTTTTCCCGAAATATAGTCCCAACCGACAAGAAAGCGAAATGATAACAACTACGGCCAAGTTAGTCTCACATCAGCTAAGAATTTTTGCAATAATTTAACTTTTCATTCTGCATCAATTTTGAAACGGTTTCTTGCATGTACCCACCTTACCAATCACTTTCCAAGCACTTTCCTCAGATATATGACTTATTTGTTGAACTTCTTGTACTTTTCCTAAAAATTGATCTCAACCGACCAGGAAAAAACGATATGATTTTTTTGTCGTTTTTTCTGGTCGGTTGCGATCAATTTTTGATAAAAGTACATGGAGTTCAACAAATTAGTCATACCTCTGAGGAAACCTCTCAATAATGCGGAGTACAGACAATAAACTGCTTCAAAATTGATGCAGAATTAAGAAAGTTATTGCAAAAATTCTTACCTGAAGTTAGGCTATATTGCCCATAGTCTGTAACCATCCCACCATGCACAATCTCCACCGTATATATGTATGACGTACTAAATGGGTCAAAAGTCTAAATAGAGCGTGCACGCATAAAATATACGCGTCGACGCATATATTTTCAACTGCTCGCGTAAATTTTATGCGTCGACGCGTAAATATGCACGTCGACGCATAACATTTACGCGAGCAGTTGAAAGAAATATGCGTCGACGCGTAAATTTTAGCGAGCAGGAGTAAAAAATGTGAAACTGAGGCTTGTCAATGGGAGAGACGGTTAGAAACCTTTCCCTGTATACCATAAAATTGATGGATGAAACGAAGGATCTGATTGGTTAATAGATAAAATACGCGTCGACGCGTATACTTACGCGAGCAGTTGAAAATTTACGCGTCGGCGCACAAATTTTCAATTGCTCGCGTAAATTTTATGCGTCGACGCGTAAATATACGCGTCGACGCATAAAATTTACGCGTCGACGCGTATATTGTATGCGTGCACGCTCTAAATATACTTTTAACCCATTTGGTACGCCATATTCCGGAAAAGTGTCCCACGCTGAAAAACGGCTGATTTACCACCAAATTCCGTCGAAAGGGCTTTCCGCATTTTTCCTCAGGGACTATTTCTTTTGAAAAGTGAAAAGGTAACTATCTTAAGTGAAACTGCGTGACTGTCTAATTTGCATACGAAACATGACACTGAAAACATTAATTGGCCAATCAGAGAGCTCCTACCATCTGGTCACGCCCACTTTTATGAGTAAAAGTAAGATGCAAATTGATACTCACTTGCATCCCACTTTTTATAATCTACTTCAAAACCCTTTCCCAAAAGAAGAAACATTTTTTCGTCTGAAATGAAATAGTAATCGGAAAGCATTAAGGGAAGGGGAGAAAATGCTGACGACCAGCATTTTCTCCTTTTCCCATAATGCTTTCCATTGTACGATTTTCAAATATCATATTATACGTAAAACTTAGTCTGGAGACTGATATGATTTTGCAATCAGACCAACCTAAAATTCGTTTTTATTTAGGAAAGGATAAAAAAAATATTAAACTGCATCCGTGTTCGACGATATCGAAATGACGAGTCAGATTCATCAACCTTTCCCGAACCGCAAAACATTATATCTAGACTATTACAATTTGATTAGTTTCTTGGGGACTTACGCCGCTTTTACCTCCTATGGTCATATCCCGGTGGCTGGAGCACCTAACCATGATTCCTGTTGTTTCTCATACCTGTACTACCACAACACCCTAATCGAGCATCCAGCTGCTCGTCCATATAGGTTAACAATACCATTGGTGGGTGACATTTTTGTCAGAAAAGATATTTTCTTCGACCGGGGATCGAACACCGGTGCAAATCAAAACTGAAATTTGCTGAAGACTACAAAGTAGCCATGTGTGATTGAAAAATACAGGATATCTGCGATATATAGCTACAATTGAGACAAAAGGAGAGACAACAAACATCCGCCCGTCATCTACATAATGACACTCTATGCATATTACAGCGATTTTGGTTAAAAGCTATTTTCACAAACAACAATATTGAGGCCAATGACGGATCTAGAGGGGGTTCGGAGGGTTCAAACGACCCACTTTAGCTTGATTATTTCATTTGTTTATACACATATTCAAAACCGCTTCCGTGGCCTAGTGGTTAGGGCGTCCGCCTTGGAAGCGGGAGGTCGAAGGTTCGAATCCCGGTGGAAGCCGGCCTGCCGGATTAGAACTGATGTGACCGGTTGGTGAGCCGCCAGCTAGTTAAATTAATGGTTACCGTAGACCCACATCTGTCAGACGCCCGGCATCATGAGTGGGGAATCGGGAGGTACTGCGTATTGAGAAAGAGAGTGTCTCATAAGCCAAAACTGGCTGGCCCTCTATATAGGGGTGACACTATAATAAACAAACCTTTACCTTTTATTCAGTCAAAATTGTGTAAAGCTAGGAAAACAAACCCCCTTTTTGTATGTTCTAACCCCCCTCACAGAAATCCTTGATCCGCCGCTGGAGACTGTCCCAATTTGAAAGCTGTTGCAGATCATAAACTGGATTCGAATTTGGCGCATTTTAAAGGGCGACGGTAACAGATGGTATAATTGCAAAAAATGAATTTTTTTGAAAAAATATGCAAAACTTTTGTGTTGACCACCTCGGGATGGTTAATAATGTGCGATTCAGACAGAGAATCAGCCGAAATTACGAGACAGATAGCTGAATTCAGATAGAATCCAAACCTAAATTCAACCCCGTCTCAGATGGGGTTAGAATTATTTTTAAATTGTTGCGCATGCGCATACAGCGCGGACCATGATTCAAACGAGATTCATACTTGAATTTCAATATGACGTCATCATGTATGTTGTGACGTCATTTAAGAAAGTCGCATGTCCTACTGTTTTGACCTACTTTCGACATCGCTTCATGAATTTGGTATCAAATTGCGAAAAAATGAGTCGTTGCTTCAATAGTTTGTCGTAATCATTTAATCAGGTCATATAAAGCTTAAAAAGTGTACATTTCGTTTGTATTTGACAATTTTTGGGTGCAAATCTGGGAAATAGTAGCTTTAGCAGAATTGTTGACATTTCCCAAATTGTTTTCCACTTGAAAAGACACGAAAAACGATATTTTAAAACTTCAAATTGTCGTGTGCAACTGTTTTGAATTTCAGGCCTCTCGACTTTTTATCGCAATGAAGTTGATTGATTGAATCAACCTGTCTGTCTTTATGTCCATCTGCCTGTCCGTCCGTGTACAAACTATTTCTCTGGAGCATATCTTCTAAACATAAGTGCTAGAAACTTCAAATTTAGTACACTTATAGATCTCACTAATGGAAAGTATCATGTACACGAATCGTTACTCTGCCAAGCCCGATTTTGTATTTATTTACCCTTACATTTTTGTCCGGAACATATCTTCTAAATCATAAGTGCTAGCAACTTCAAACTTGGTAGACTTATAGATCGCACTGGTGGAAAGTATCATGTACAAGAATCGTTACTCTGCCACGCCCGATTTTTGAGCAATTGCCCTTTGTTGTTTTATCTTGTCAGGACCATATCTCTGAAAGTAAAGTAGTTATGATCATGAAACGTCATGAGTAGATAGATCTCACTAATATAAGGAGAAGTGCAATGTACAAAGAACATAACTCTACCTTGCTTATTTCGAGAGTTATTGCCCTTTGTTGTAGTGAAAGCTTGTGCGGGGTTATCAAGTCACATTCTGTGACAGTTCTAGTTTTTCTGTATTTCATTTTGAGCTTTTTGGGTCCAATCAATGCAACTATGATACACTTCGCTGATCATTATTCATCATAGGGAATATCAATTTACGAATTGTTTGTAATTAAAGCTCCCTACCCGTACGGTTTACCGCCCTCAGCCCTCGGTATCCTTTTTTACGAAACTCAAGAAAGTGAAAATACTACTGCTACTTTGAAAATCAATCCATGGATGGAAAGGACAAGTAGGAGAAATTGAAGAACATTCGTGAAAATCCAAAATATATTAGCTTTTCAATAAAAAGAAACCTCGTAACTACAGCTTTAAACAAGCTGTAGTTACGAGGTTTTTGTTGAAAAGTGACAATTTAATGCTTCTGTCCCCCGCTCTTAAAATTTTCGGCTTTGCATCTCTATAAAAACTTGACGAGATTTGCTTGTAATCATTGTTTTCACTGATAGACAACTCACAGAATGAATCTATGTATAGGTATGTTTCGTAAACAGAATTATATTAAAGGGGCACATGCTAGTTTTTTCAGGGATAAGAACAACATTGTGACAGTGAGAGATTACATTATTGTGAGGTGCATTTCACTATCCAGGGCCAAAAAAGAGAAATCTTATCATTTGTACCAAAAGCTTCACTATCTATCAAGGTTCAGTTTCCCATGAAATATGCTCTAGTAAGAAAAAATATTAAGTGCGGGTAGGTCATTTATAAAAAGATTTGATTCAGAAGGACTAAATGAGCTTTGATTGAAATTTCCTTTGACAGGAATAATGTAGCTATGCATGTTGACAATTTCATACGATATATCTTGAATATTTTTTTACATGTTTGTGTGCCTGATAACCTAGCATGGGTCTCTTTAACAATTTCCCCAAAGGCCATATATTTTAAACTGATCGAATTTAAAGATCCTACAGTCGACAAAGGCTGGTGCGAATAAAAAAGGAACGTGCGGAGAAAATGCTGAAAATAAGCAGTTACTTCTTTTACATGACATAAGCCCTTTCCAAAACGACGCAACTTTGGGTTGTCTAGTTTAAGCAGCTATTGCTGATTACAAAATCATGTTGATAGAGGGGGTTCGCTCAGAAAATATAGGTACAAACGGAGAAAATGCTGGTCATTAGCATATTCTTCTTATATTTCAATATTTCCCCATCATTTATATTTGGGACGTCAAAACGAGGTCTTGTTTCGAAAAGGACCCGTGGCGCATTCTTTAGAGCAAGATTTTCAAGACGCTCAATGGGAGGCGCCATTACCCTATACTTCGTGCGGAACCTATCGGTTAACTCTATCTTAACCCTCATCCTACCAACTGGGGTCAATCTGACCCCACGCGTCATTTTTCGCGTGTCATATTTTTACCGCATGCACCCTGGTGTCCAAATTTTAGGAGTTTGTTTGTCTACCACAACCTTCTTCATGTCAAGCAACATTTTCAGATTTTGACAAAATTTGAGTTTGTAATATTGATTTTTTTGCTGGGGTCCGTTTGGACCCCACTATAATTACTCTTTATTACAACTATTTTAACTTATTTTAATTTTTTGTTAAAAAAATCTCCATCTAAAAAAACACTGAATGCATTTCAACCAAACTTCACAGGAATAATCCTTGGGCAACCCTCTCTAAGATTCCTTCAAGGAATTTTGATTTGATAAAAATTACCCGACTTATCTGCCCTTGATTGCCCAAAATTGCGGTTTAGACTAATTTTTTACTATTTTTACTCTCACATCAACAAATTCTGACTAATCAAAACAAAAAGTAAACAGAATGTTGGTGACTATGATATCTTGCCTGAGTGCAATTTTCAGCTTGATTGAAATCTTAGATCATGAGTTATGTGCCCTTGAATTTTATGCAAAAATTGCATAAAATAGTAAAATAAATACAGGCCTATGGAGCGATTCAAGCCCTTTAGGGCATTCTAGTTTTTCATTTCCGTATGTTTTTGTGCTATTATCATTTATTAGTAATCAATATAACATTTAACCAAAGAATATGTCTTTTGTGAAACATATTTTTGTCACGAAATTCAAAATTATGTGTGGGGTCCAAATGGACCCCAGTTGGTAGGATGTGTATGTAAAATATGTTGGTAGGATGAGGGTTAATCAAGTCGTTAGGGGTGGTCTACCTCTTTTTCTGTTCTAGGGGCATTGGTTTTGTCAAAAGTCTAATATTTTGTTGTTTCTGAAAATACAATTTGGTTCAATAGGATTGTCACTTTTTGTAATGGGCATACTAACGAACCGCACCATTGAGTCCAGTGCTGCGCGTTTAACACTCGAACATGGCCAAGTAGTGTTTCGATGCTCCGAACAAAGGCACACAATCAACGACTTGAACCACATGAGGCGAATTTTTGCTCAACTTAATTTAAACGCAATGCGAGTAAGGGAAATTTTGGTAAGTTTTATTCTTTCAAAATTTCTACGGTATTATTTTTAAGAGGCCACAAGATGTTGATTTTGAAAATATTGAAGTAAAAGGAGCAACTTACCACATACTTCTGTTATTTCTCTAACCAGTACAAACAAAACACCCTTTCCGAGCCTCATGCTTCTCCTCCCAATGAGGTTTACCTTTACACGGTTTAACCCTTTCCCAAACAAGACCTGGCTTTGACGTCCCTAAGAGAAAAGGCTTGGGAAAATATTGAAACAATAGAAGAAACTGCTGATAAGCAGCAGTTTCTCCTTTTGTCTCAATATTTTCTGTGCCATATTTTACACAAATTGCATCTTAAATAACATCCATTTTGTCATTTGTGGCAGTTTTTGAAATGGATCACCCTAAAATTTTGTCGTTTGGGAAAAGGTTAAAGCAGAGAAGATGAACAGACGTCACGCATAAGATAGACGTGAAGGGTTTTTGGAAAATCAGCCCATAAAAAAGTTATTGAAGATCAACCAACAATTAGGTTGATCTCCGATAACATTTTTATCAGATAACTTTTAAAAAGTCTACTGCATCCAGCTCATTCCTGTCATTTTTCCACCTTCTCTGCTTCAAACCGAATTCAAATTGGTCAAGTATTAACAAAAAGATTGACGATTTTTAACTTCTGAGTCAGGTGATCAAACACAGTACATTATCTACTCGTTAATGACAACAAAATGTCGCGCATACAAATCGCAAGAACATGAATAGATGTACCCTATCCCAAACAAGACCTTGTTTTGACATCCCTTATTGAAAAGGTTTGGGAAAACATTGAGACAAAAGGAGCATAACCAGCAGTTTCTCCTTTTGCCTCAATATTTTCTGAGCAATTTCAAACACAAAACCTTTCATTATGAGCATTGATTTGTCGTCTGCAGCAGCTTTCAAATTGGACCACCCTAAAATTTTGCGTTTGGGAAAGGGTTAAGACCCTAACCACGACGGGGAACCACGTAACACAAACAGTTCAGAAAATCGTTTATAATTTTTTGAATAACCTGAGCAGCGTTCTTTAGAGCGAGATTTTTTAAGATTTCTTAAGATGTTTTGGATAAAGCGTTTTTAAGACCGAGACTTGAACGAGCTGTTCCGAATGCTCCATATTTATACAAATTACGTCATCATGACGTCATTTATTTAAAGTATGGAGCATTCGGAACACCGCGGTTTATGAATTATGGGGCGTTCGGAACATCTCGAACAAGTTTCTTTTATATTGTTTCTATAGAGTTGACCGAAGGATTCCGCAAGTATAGGGTAATAGCGCCTCCCATTGAGGGTCTTAAAAATCTTGCTCTATAGAGCGCTTTATCCTAAAATATCGTAAGGAATCTCAAGATATCTCAAGAAATCTCGCTCTAAAGAACGCATCCCTGATCTAGACCCATATCGTTTTATTATGAAAAGCTTCTTTGTTACATGCAGACATGGCAAATTATGGTTTGTAGAATGGATCCTTTTTAGATTGCATTTGAAACACGCTGATTTGAAAAAAATGTTGGTATCAGATGCGGTAAAGGCATCTTCACAAGCCATGGTTTCTACCCCCACTTTGTTCCTTACGAATGTAAGGAACAAAGCGGAGGTATAATCTTTGGCTTGCGAAGACGCGATAAAAGCTATAGCTTTCCGGATTCCGACCATTATTATTGATATGTTACTTTCCAAACCTGTTTTTATACAGATGGCCGAACCAATGTTTCCGAGATATGTGCGTTTAAACGACAGACCAGCTAGAAGATTATTAGTAAGTGTTCTCCGAAGTCCAATAAGTAATCAACACCGATTTTGTCGTGTGTAAGATCTTTCAAATAACACAAATTGTCCGTGGACAATGAAGCTCGCCACATCGGCAGCTTGTCACAAATAAGGTCAAGGTCATAGGTCAAGTAAGTAGGTCATGGTACAAAATGACAATCTTTGGCAGGAGGTATAGCCCAACAAAATTTACATTGGACAACTTACTTTTCGTGAGCGGAGTCCGTTAATTGGGTGTTTTATGAAAACATTTCCGGAGTAGGACCATTACATATGCAGATGCCCCTGGTTAAAGTTGGTGGACTAAATCAATGTGTAGAAGATAACAGGCGAGTAGCCTAAACATTGAAAAATAGGTCAAATTCTAAAGTTAAAGCTACTATTTCCCAGATTTGGACCCAAAAATTGTCAAATACAAACGAAATGTACACTTTTTAAGCTTTATATGACCTGATTAAATGATTACGAGAAACAATTGAAGCAACGACTCATTTTTTCGCAATTTGATACCAAATTCAAGAAGCGATGTCGAAAGTAGGTCAAAACAGTAGGACATGCGACTTTCTTAAATGACGTCACAACATACATGATGACGTCATATTGAAATTTAAGTATGAATCTCGTTTGAATCATGGTCCGCGCTGTATGCGCATGCGCAACAATTTAAAAATAATTCTAACCCCATCAGTGATGGGGTTGAATTTAGGCTTGGATTCTCCCCAAATTCAGCTATCTGTCTGGTAATTTCGACTCATTCTCTGTCTGAATCGCATATTATTAACCATCCCGAGGTGGTCAACACAAAAGTTTTGCATATTTTTTCAAAAAAAATCATTTTTTGCAATTAGACCATCTGTTACCGTCGCCCTTAAAAGTCAAACGGTCAAGGTCACAAGCTCAAAGTTCTTTGCAGTGAGTATCAAATCAGAATTTTCTTCTTATAAAAGATTCCACATATTCTTCATGACTGTGTTCACATTTCCAAAATTGTTGAAGACTTGCCGTTGATCCCAAACTGTTTGTTCACGGTACATGTATCTAAACTGTCCATTTAATATTGGTCTGATGAAATATTTTTGTTACGGCAGTCCATCCCTAATGAGATTCAAACGACGTCGGAACCATTCGGGCGATGTCGGAAAGATTCGGCGGTTGAACTTTCCACTGCCCAGTGTTTACGACCGCGCCCGAATAGGCTTGGATACGCAACGACACCGTTCATAAAATTCCGATGTTTTATTAATCTCAAAATGGCGACATTACTGGTATTCTGACCTGAAAGACAGTCGAGTATGCATACTTGTATTCTAAGACTCGCGATAAAATGTCTCTAAGGTGAACAGGATATCACAGTTTGATTATCTTTTAATAGCCACTTTAAGAGGAGTTGTGCATACAAGACAATGCGAACGGACCAAAGACAGACGGAGGAGTGGACAGACGGACGACGACTTATTAATGCCATGAAATCATTCGACCGTTCGGGCGAATTTGAATGAAACTGTAGAGTCTCATTTTATGGCGCATGTGTCACCAGGGCTTGTTAGACCTGCGTCATCATTTTCCTTAAGGTAGAATACCCGTAATGCCGCCATTTTGAGATTCTGTGGCTTTTCGACCGGCGTCGTTACGTATCCAAACCTATTCAGACGCTGTCGTTAACATTAGGCTGTGGAAAGTTCCACCGCCGAATGTTTTCGACGTGGCCCGAATAATTTTGACGCCGGGCGAAACTCATTAGGGATAGACTACAGTTGTCGCCACATCGTATGGCACGTGTTTATGTTTTCTTTAACGTTCAATTACATTTGAACAAAACATAAACATTGTGCCATACGATGTGGCGACAACTGTACCTTAATTGAATTGTCGTGATATTAATGTGCATGATGTCGAAATGCGTATTAGCCTATTACTTAATACCGGAATCCCTTCGTACAAACCATTATGCCTACTGCACTGACCAGTATGGCATCTATTTTGAAAGAGCTGATAAAAAGCAAACTCTTTGCAATCCTTTCCCAAACGACTATTTTTAGGGTGGTCACTTTAAACTATCACAGAAGATAAAATGAAGTTTGTGCAAATGATATTTGTGCACAAAGTTGCTCAGAAAACATTGAGATAAACGGCAAAATAATTTATGTTGGTCATTCAGCATTCGAATTTATGTTCTTCCTTGCCCTTTCTATCATCAAACCATGTATTGTTTGGAAAAAGATTATAAAAAAAAGGAAATGCGTGTTTCCGATTACTATTATCATGATCTTGAAATGCTATGACAACCAAATTATCTGGTTAATGAAAAACCCCGTTGGACCTTTCCTACGATTGAAACTAGTGTGAAATTGCGTTGTTTGAAAACGGATTAAACCTTTCACAAACGTTAATAATTTGGAATGATCAAACGTTAACGTGTTGAAGATAGCAATTTCAAGTTGATAAAATTTGGAGAAAAAACGTTTGCATTTTGGGTTAGAAAACAGTGTGGATAACGAGAAAATTGCTTGTCACAACCAATTTCCTCATTATCTACAATGCTTTCTCAAGTACTTTTCTTCAAGACTCACAATGTGCTGATTATTGAAGGCTCTTACGAGGATGGTCTATTTAATCCTTTCCCAATAAAGACGCAGTTTTGACGTCCCTTTTAGGAAAAGCTTGGGAAAACGTTAGGACAAAAGAAGAAAATGCTGAATACCAGCATTTTCTCTATTGGCCTCAATGTTTTTCTGCGATATATTGCACACAATTTTTTGTTGTCGACGTCACGTGAATCTCATTGGGGATGATAACGTCGCTTTACCACGAAAACCTCGTAACTGCACCTTGTTTTAAAGTGACATTTCACATTAATTTCATTTTTTAAAGTATGTCTTGATGCAAAGATTGTTTATTCTAATGCGTAGAAATGCTATCAGTTTTTTGAAGTTGTTATTTATAAGCGAACTATATGCCTTTAAAGTTGAGACAGAAATTACAAATTCTATATAAATCTGAACTGTTGTCCACAACAATTTGTTTATTTTTAGCACAAAATTATATATTTCTCGTGAACGGTTCAATGTTTCGGCATGAAATTTTCAGAATTTTCATAAGAAAACATGCTCTTTCAGATAGAACAAAAATCAAATTTATGTAAAAATAATCGTGAAATGTCACTTTAAGGTGCAGTTACGAGGTTTTCGTTGAAAAGCAGCGATAAACTTCGTATTTTTTTTTATTTACAGATCGTCCGACAAGAAGAGTTGAACCAAATTCTGACGGAAAGGATTTTGGGATACCTTCGACGGCTTTTTCAAAAATACATGCAGCTTAATTCACTTCAATCAAGACTGTTTGTCCACTCTTACCATCCTTTGGTGCCAGCAACCAACCGTTTCTTGAATAACTTAATCAACATGTACTGTGCATGCGCAAGTCGCCGACTTGTAAACTTCCGGTCATACGAACAGGCCATTGACATGACTATGACGTCATTTCTTGTTGATTATTTGATACTCACGCTAGAGTTTTCGGAATTTATACAAAATTTGTCACCACGAAATGTCTAGCAGTGCAAATTTGTATGAGCTGACATTTGGAAAACCACAACCAACAACAACATCATCATCATCATCAACAACAACAACAACAACAACAGTAATAACAACAACAACAACAACAAAAACTAGCATTGGACACCATCATCGTTCAAGGACAATCTGTAAATACTGTTCTCTTATAAATAGCATAATGACAACCGTTAGCAATAACGTGACTTGACATTTACGATATTTTAAAGTCATTCTGCTAATATATCAACGATTTTAATTCGATTTAGCGCAGAGAAGGTGGGAAAAACCAGGGATTTGCTGAGTGCAAAAGCAATGGTCTTTTGACAATCAGTTGATAAAAAGTTATTTACGACCAACCAAAATATTGATAATTCGGGACAGTTATTTTATTCATTTATTTTAACCTTTTTAATCATTTTTTTTCCATTTTCACGTAATTCCATTTAAACGAAATCAAGTAAAATCCAAAATATGTGGATTTTGAAATTTATTTTTGAATGGTTTAACCCTTCTCTAAATGATGAATTAAACATTCATCAACTGTGTTGAATTCAACTGTGTTCCAAGCGGCATAAATGTTTAGGCGGTTAGAATCTAATTCTATTTAAAATAACGAAAAGCGAGAAAATGCAGGTAATTGTATTTTCTTCATTATTTTCCAATGCTTTAAACCTTTCCCTACCCCAACTATTAAACCTTTCCCTACCCAAACTACACTTTTTGACTCACATAAAAGAAAAGGCTTAAGAAAGCGATGACGCAAAAGAATTAAAAAAACTGACAAACAGCGTTAATTTATTCCATTTATCAAAATATATTTTATTCTAAAAAATATGCAAATCTTCCTATCTTTATTGATATTCATTTTCTCGCCAGCCGCATCTTTCACATTTGAACAGTCTGATGTTTGCTGTTTGAGAATGGGTTGATATTGAAATGAGTCAAAATTGCGTCATTATTTCGAAATAAATGGGTTAAATTTCAAGAAAATATGTTCACGAGGCAGAATACAATTAAACCCTTTCCTAAGCAAGACTATGTTTTACCAAACCTGGTAGACATAATGTTTTGGAAAAAACATCGAGAGAAAGGAAAATGCTGAAAAGCATTTTTCTTCTTTTCTGTCACTTTATCTCTATGCTATGACGTCGTACTCACGTATACTTCTTTCCTCTGTTACTCTTTTAACGCTTTTCCAAACAAGACCTGGTTTTGACGTCCCTTATCAAAAAGGTTTGGGAAAACATTAAGACAATAGAAGAAACTGCTGATAACAAGAAGTTTCTCCTATTGTCTCAATATTTTCTGTGCTATCGACTGTGGCTTTCAAATAGGAGATACCTAAAATGTTGTTGTTGTTTTTTTGGGGAAAGGGTTAAGCATGGCATGGCTTAAAATACATTATTTGGGAAAGGGCAAATGAATGCGGAAGGTAATTCAAATTGGATTTTCATTGAAATGACTATTTGTAAATAAGAATAGCTTAACCCTTTTCGAGGTCACAAAAACGAGAACAGGTACAATTTTTCAAATCATGAAATAATATTTATTTTCAACAGGTGATTGTATAGAAAACGTGTCTGTATGTTCAATCGGCACATATTTCGCTGAGAGGGTGCACAAATTTCGTTGAGAGAAAACGGAATGTCCCAATTAGCTTTTGCTCATTCAAATGCTTTTCTTTAAAATGAGTAAAACACGTGGTGTAGCCTAATAAAGAAGTGTTACACATCAGGTTGGTTTTCCTCGAATGAAGCTTAATATAGATTTGAAATTTTGATGAGGTTACTTAGTAAAAAATCAAAATATCACGGAATCCCTATTAGACAATAGCAATGGAATGTGCGCTAAAATAGACTTGGTTTACTCGTATGTTTTGATAAACCGTCGGTGATGTTACAAAATCTTGGAACTACGGCTTGACTCAGCCCGTAGTTACGAGATTTTCTTACAACACCTGCGGAAATACTATCGTTTGTCCGAAATTACGTCACGGTTAGCAGGATAAAATCGTTCCCTATTCAATGATGTCCGGTCGTACGAGTTCAAATATGTCGCAATATATATCACGCATGAGTAATAACCTGAAAAAGGGGGTCATTCGGGTATTAAATTGCTGAAAGCGAGCAATTTCTCTCCTTTTACTACTACATTTATACTTCAATGCCTAGATATCTACTTCAAAATATTTTATATCTAACACATTTTATATCCATTGATAATGTCGGAACCAGATTCACTGTGGAGATTGTGCATCCTGGGATGGTTAGATCTACGGACAAATGTGCCTCGCTCCAGGTAAGGCATTTTGCAATATGCAATGAGTTCTTTTCTCTGATGTATGAGTAAAACTTAAGGTAACGATCTGGATTTTCTGTCGTTTCTCCGGTCGGTCGGATCATTTTTTTTTTTTTGCAAACATAAAGCAATGTTCTGGAAAAAGTTTTCTTGTGTCGTTTGAATCTCATACGTATCAAGATTAGCTTGTGCGAAAACAGAGTCCGGTCACAATCAAACTGCTGTCTTTCAATCTCATTCGGATAAGAAGTTAAGGTAGAATACCCGTACTTTGGCTATTTTGAGATTTAAAAAAAAACATCGGATTTTATTACAGCGGCGTCATTACGTATCCGAACGTATTCGGGCGCGGTCGTAAACATTCTGCGGTGGAACGTTCCACCGCCGAAAGTTTCCGACTTTGTCCGAATAATTCCGATGTCGTGCGAATCTCATTAGGGGTGGAGTGTCTTATGTTCTAGTAATTGATATAATAATTATTATTTAGACTTTGGGTATTTGAGCACATAGTTTTTTCGGAGAGAGTTAACCCTTTCCAAAAACAACAAATTTTTAGGATGGTCCAATATCAAAGCTGATGCAGAAGAGAAAATGAATGTTAGTTAATATAAAATTTGTGATCATTGAGGGAAAAGTAGAAAATGCTTATCATCAGCATTTTCTCTTTTTGTCCCAATGTTTTCACAGACCATTTTTATAATGAGGTCAAAACCAGGCCATGTTTACCCCCCGGTCCCACTGAGCCCGCTTTCCAAAATATTCGTAGTGCCTCGGGAGAGCGCATTGTCACCGATTTACTACGAATTTCAGCCGATTTTCTCCGCTCATCCCATTTTTAGCGGTAAAGGAGAGAGATAAGGAAATGAAATGACATAGAGTTATAACTATATGTACTTGAACTACTTGTTTATTACTTGCGTCAAACTGAATATTGTCTGATTTCTTCAAAAGAATCGTAACAACAGAACAAAACAAGCAGTCGTTTCGAGGTTTTATTAAGAAAAGCGACGATAAAGGTCAATTTAACCCTTTCCCAAACAACAAAATTTTAGGGCAATCCACTTCAAAAACTTCCACAAATGACAAAACGGCAGGTATTAAAGATAGAATTTGTGTAAAATATGACCTAAAAAATAATATTTTATTGAGACAAAAGAAGAAACTGCTGGTTATCAGCAGTTTCTTCTTTTGTTTCAATGTTTTCCCAGACCTTTTCTATTAGGGACGTCAAAACCAGGTCTTGTTTGGGAAAGAGTTAATTAGCTTGATATGTTGCTAAAATTTATTTTCACTCTCCCAAAAAACACCCACACCCACACAAACGCTCATAACACTTTCCAAACATCAATTGTTTGATCGGTCCAAATTGGATTGGAAATTAACCCATTACCACACAGTGCCTCTTTTTGACTCCCCTAAAACAAAGTGCTAGGGAAAACATTGTGGAAAATGAAGAAATTGCTTGTGACAAGCAATTTCTTCATTTTCCACAATATTTCCTACACAAAAAGACCAAAAAAAGTTAAAATTTCGTTCATTTGAAATTATCATCTGCAACTTTTTTTGAATTTGGACCAGTCTAAACAAGAGTTGTCCGCGGACAACATAGCTCGCCTATACAAAAGCTTGTCACAAAAAAGGAGTTAAGGGTCAAAGGTCAAGGTCACTAGGTCAAAGGTCATGGTCTCAAGGTCAAGGTCATGATATGAGGTATCCATATGTGAAATATCAAGGCTCTATCTGTAATAGTGCATGAGATAAAGGCCATGTTAAAGTTTTTTAAAAGTAGGTCAAACTCCAAGGTCAAGGTCACTAGGTCAAAGGTCATGGTCCCAAATGAAAGGTCTTGGCAGGAGGTATCCATGTGTGAAGTATCAAGGCTGTATCACTAATAGTGCCTGAGATATAGACCAGGTTAAAGTTTTTGAAGACGCGACGCCGACGCTGACGCCGACGCCGACGCCGACACTAGGGCTGTGACATTAGCTCCCCGGACATAAAGTCCCGGCTCGCTAAAAATCGTCATTCAGGAAAGGGTTAAAGAAATGCCAGGATTTCGTCAGGTGCGCAAGTCGCCGCTGTATGACCATAGCAGCTGAACCTTAATAATATCGGATGATGACGTCCCTGAAAGAGATAGATAGATAGATAGATAGATAGATAATCTTTATTACCTTTATTAGAAAACATTGAAGGATAAGAAGAAAATGATAACGGTCAACAGTTTCTCCCTTTCCTTCAATATTTTTGGCAATAATATACATATAAAAGTATGTCATAAATGAGCCGAGCCCGGATAGATCAGTCGGTAACGTCGTAGTCCGTCAATCCAGGGGTCGTGAGCTCGGGTCGCAGCTCGGCCTCTATCCAATTTGACTTTTGTCAAGAGTAATTTGTCTTTCACCACTGAGAATCATCTATCTGAGAGAGCAGCTGGAGGTTCGGTTTGGGTATTGTGGTAGTACTGATGCGACAAATACCAGGAATCCACGGTTAGTTGCTCTAGCTGCCGCGATATGACCATAACAGTTGACAAAGAGGTTAAACCCTATTATATCAAATTGAATGTCATTAATGAGACCAGGAAGTGGCCTGGTTTATCAGGATATTTTCATACTCATAATCTACTCTTATTTTCGAAGAAATATTAGGGATACCAAAATAAATTTCAGATAACAAAATATTTCAAAATCTCTGCTGACGAAAAAGGTTTTGACGACCAAAAAATTCGTCTTAACCCTTTCCCAAACAAGACCTGGTTTTGACGTCCTTTAAAGGCTTGGGAAAATATTGAAACAAAAGAAGAAACTGCTGATAACCAGCAGTTTCTCCTCTTTTCTCAATATTTTCTATGCCGCATTTTACACAAATTCTATCTGTAATAACTTCCACATTGTCATTTTTGGCAGTTTTTGAAGTGGACCACCCTAAAAAAAGGGTTAAACTTTTTAAATCTGCGAATTTTAAAAGATTTACCATATTCAGCAAATCCCTGTTATTTTCCACCTCGTTTGCTTCAACTCTCGTACAATCAGCCAGGTATTACTTAAACTTGGCCTTCTATTTTATCAGCTGATTTCTGAAAGGATTTTTTTACAACCAGCAAATTCCTAACGTTTTCAGACCTCGCTTTATTTAAACCATTTCCAAATATTTTTTTTATAAAAATGATTCCATGTGGAACTTTGTAAGAGGTTTTAATCGCATGGGAAAGGTGAAATACGTTTCTAGTAAAATTTCTAAACAAACAAATAAATCCAATTGATGAAATAGGGAATGATTTTATCCAGTTAATCGTGGCATCATTTCAGACAAGCAATGATATTTTATAGGAGTTGTTATAAAATCTCGTAACTACGGCTTGATTCAAGCCGAAGGTACGAGATTTATTAACAACACCGAAGATTTATCAGTTAAAACCGGTAAAATCAGTCTAAACTTAACACATGATTAGTCCCTATTTAGAATGTTGCAACTTGACAGCTATAGTATACCACACTTAACGAGTAGGACATATATAAAGCTATGCTTCTGAGATATATTGAGACAAAAAGAGGAAAAGTGTTTTTTTATCTCAATGTATTCTAAAATCTTTTCTATCTGGTACGTCACTAATACAAAAAATGCACACAAAAGCACGATCTAAAGAAGGGGTTGAATACCGGCGCATTTTCTTGAAAACCTTGTAACAGTAGCATTTTGAAAACTGCAGTTACGACGTTTTTGTGAAAAAGAAGCGATATTATCCGAATTCTAGTTTTCTGATTTTTTTTTTCATCATTCTACTGGAAAGTTTGATAAATTCCCTCTTTTAAACACATGTTTGTGAAAATGGAAATTTTGTCGTAATTATAATATCAAGGACTTTGTTTACATACTGGATGATCAAAACAAATTGTCATCATCTTTCATGAAAAAGCTCGCAACTACAGCTTATGTTAAGCTGCAGTTATGTGGTTTTGGCAGAGAAAAACAGAAATGTGTTTGTCGTTTGTCATTCTTAGGATCACATTTTTTTTTCTCAATTAAGGGGGAATGCTCCAGTTTCCTAATTTTTTCCCAATAATAGAATTGATTCATATTTTGTATGTTGAAATTACATGTTATTACCAACTGAAAAATAAAATAAAAATGGGTGGTAAGCGATCTTGTTTGAATTTTATTGGCATTCGTATCACATAACCCTACATCGAAAAAGTGCACAATTTCTGGCACCTGTCCAAGGTCACTAAAATGCTAATAAAAAGCTGTATATTCATCGTTTAGTCCCGAAAACGGATTTAAAGTAACGTCTTACATTTAATAAGAACAGAAAACCCAAAATATGTGCTATTATAAATGTGTAAATTTATAAAACAGCATGCTCACGTGTTCGTTTAGATCAACGAAGCTGGAGTGTTTTATGTCAAAATTTGCATATTTTTGGAAATATTTCAAGTTCTACATAATAGAATTTGATAAAAGTCACTCATTGTATTAAGCAACAAAAAAAAAAAATGTATAGGTCAGCGCACTTATTACTGAATTACGGCAATTTTTATCAGCTACACATGGATAAAATGACGCAAAACAGTGGTAACTGCATACACACTTACGACTGTCTTGTAAATATTCGATTTCCATCTTGGGAAAATCAATAAATACACTTTTACCGTCAAAAATGGTAAATTGTAATGATGTGTTATATTATTGAAAATCAGGTAGCGAAACATATTGGTACGAAACATTTAAATTACTACAGTAAAGTCCGAGTGTTCCGAAAAACTGGAGCATTCCCCCTTAAGATGATTGGGGTTGTCAAGAAAACACAGTACTTTGGGGAAAATGAAGAAAATGCTCCTGACCAACTGTTTCTCCATTTTCTCAAATGTTTTCAATGTTTTCAATTTCATTAATTTTAATAATTTTAGTTTAGAAGCATTAACCATAAAGGAAGAAATTGCTTGTTACAAACATTTTTTTTCATTTTTTACAATGATCGATATACTACCAATAAACAAGAGTGTCATGGCCAAAATATACGCCGCCACTCCCAGAGACTTAGCTTTAAGGGGGCATAACTCAGACAAAAATCGATGAACTATAAAATCCTTCCTTCATGCATATCTACCAATTGAGGTGATAACATTGACCAAGTTTCAAAAAGATCCAGCCAGAAACTTAGGAGGAGTTGCACTTACAACAAAAGTGGACGTACGTACGGACGGGCGGACGGATGGACAGGCGTAGAAGATGACGCCAGTATACGACGGCCTCCGGCGGCGTATAAAAACTAATAATTGTAAATTAATTTTTATCCAGTTGAAATTATCATCTGCAATGTCTTTGAAGTTGGATCAGTCTTGCCGTTTGGTAATGGGTTAATTCAAGTATTAACATCAGATAACAGTCTAGACTATTTAGCATCAAGGTAGTCAGTCCACCCCTAATGAGGTCCACACGACGTCGGAATTATTCGGGCGACGTCGAAAACATTCGGCGATGGAACTTTCAATCGCCGAATGTTTATGACCGCGCCCAAATAGGTTGGGATACTTAAAAAAAAAGCTCGATGTTTTATGAATCTCAAAATGGCCATGTCAAGGATTTCTACATTAAGATATCGACGTATGGGACCGGGTTACAGGAAGTTCAAACATAAATAGTTTAATATCATCGGCTGTATGCCTACTTTAAGAATCTAGATGACTCCACACACAACATAGTTCCGATTTTATATTTTTGTTGCTGGTGCACCCGGCAATGTTTACTTAACCCTTTCCCAAACAACACCTGTTTTTGACGTCCATAGTAGAACAAAGCTTGGGAAAACGTTGAGACAAAAGAAGAAGCTGCTGATAATCAGCAGTTTCTCTTTTTGTCTCAACATTTTCTGGGCTATATCTTACACAAATCTCATCTCTATCAACATTCATTATGTCGTCTGCCATGGCTTTTAAATAGGATCACCCTAAAATTTTGTCGCTTGGTAAAGGGTCAACCTATTAATAGACGGCAAATTTTAGACTGTCCCAAATTAAAAGACGACGTTGCAGAAGACAATTTCAAGTTGATGAAATGTTAAAAATATTTCGATTTTGGGTAAGAAAATATTGTGTAGAATTAGGAAATTGCTTATCATGAGCAGTTTTTTTTTTGTTTGTTTGTTTTTTTTTTTTTTTTTTTTAATTTCTACAATGTTTTCCGAATCAGTTTCTTGTTAAAGGGGCATTTCATTCCAATTTCAAATTTCTAAAGTATGTCTTGATGCCAAGATTGGTTATTCTAATGAGTATAAAAACTATTAGTTTTTTTAAGTTGTTGCCAAAAAGCGAGAAACACACATTTAAAGTTGAGACATAATCGATAAATTGCATATAAATCCGAACTGTTGTCCACAACAATTTGTTCAATTTTAACACAAAAATATAAATTTCTCGTAAACGGCGCAATATTTTGGCTTGAAATTTTCAGAATTTTCATAAGGAAATACGCTCTTTCAGATAAAAATAAAAGTAAAATTTATGACAAAAAATTCTGAAATGTCACTTTAAGGAGCCCAAATGTGTCACTGTGTAGTACATGTTTAAGACGTTCAGCTAGCGTACGGCCTACTTTGCCAACAAAGTTTGAGTCATCTTGAGTTAATGTTGGTGGAAGGAAAGCCTGAGGTTTGTGAAGCTCCATCTCTTTGACTAAGAACTGTCTTCGTTATCAAAAACAACTTGATATTGACTCAAAATTGTTTGTAAACGGCCCGTTCGTTACAGTTTTTGTACAATTGAAATAGAATAAAATCATTGAAGGGGATAAAAGCTTTGTCATCAGCATGTCCATATATGGAAAATACCTCCCCTTTCTTTTCGTAGAAAAATCGGTTAGGTAATAGCATTGTTATTTAATGTAAACGGGGTAGGGATAAATCGGGTGGGAAGTTTATGCGCATGCGCGGAATATAATACGATATTTAAAATACGATTGTAGTAAAACTCATTGATCTTAAACGATATAGCTTTGGTTACGTTGAAAAATGTCGTAACTACAGCTTTTTCAAGCTGAAGTTACGACGTTTTCTTAACGTACTCAAACGACATGAATGACCCAAATTCTTTGCTAAAAATAGCTCACCCATTCATACATTTATTCACTATCTTTTTATAGTATGGGAAAACAAGTCTACCCATTTAAGATTTTCACAAATAAGGAAACTCTTCGACGCTCCTAGGTTTAAAGCTTTGGAGAAAATTGACAAAGATGACATAAAGGAAGAAAATGTAGAAATATCAATTTTTCCCTTTTCCTTAACATGGTCTTTCCTGTCAAATAGACTTTTCATGACATTCGGGGTTTTCTGGTATTCTTGTCTGCAAGAACCTACCAATGGTTTGACGATTGTTAAAACTTGTAATCAATCAATCAATCAATCGATCAATCGATCGATCGATCAATCAATCAATCAATCAATCAATCAACCAACCAACCAACCAACCAACCAACCAACAAACCTACCAACCAACCAACCAACCAACCAACCAACCAACCAATCAATCAATCAATCAATCAATCAATCAATAAATCAATCAATAAATCAATCAATCAATCAGTCAATCGATCAAATAAGATCTACCAAGTGTACCAAGGTTGAAGACAGACGGACAGAAAGACAGGTGGACAGACAGACTGGTTGATTCCAGTATACACTCCCCCCCCCCCCCACGAGAAAAACAACAACAAAAAGAAAAAAGAAAAAGAAAAAAAAAAGAAGAAAAAACATTCGTTTTTATGGCGTGTGGAACGTTGCAAAATTCGATAAATATTTTTATGTGATATAATTTTATATTTACATTCTATATTTTTTTTATTTATATTCTAAAATTATTTTTATGTGGTATAATTTTTTATTTATATTCTATATTTTTTATTTATGTTCTATATTTTTTATTTATATCCGATAACGCGAAAAAAAAATTATGTGGTATAATTTTTTTATTTATATTCTATATTTTTTATTTATGTTCTATATTTTTTATTTATATTCGATAATATTGCGAAAAAAATTTATGTGGTATAATTGCATCATGGGATACTAGTGACATTTGTAACAAACGATTTGATTGGACAACGGTATTCACAACGCATCTGGACAGCCTCGATAGCGCAGTGGTTAGCGCACTCGGCTTGTAACCCGGAGGACCCGAGTTCGAGTCCCACCCGGGGAGGTGTGTCCTTGGGCAAGACACTTAATTGTCAACGCCTCAGTCTACCCAGCTGAATGGAGTGGGTAGCAATGAGGTAAAACTTGCTGCCTCTTCTCTTCCGCACGCCAAAATGTTCCGAGTTACAATAGTTAGTTTCAAAGTTCATTGCACTGTGAATAGAGCACCTGTTACTTGTAGATTAGTAGGAACATGCACAAAGAATAGATATACGCTAGCTTAGCTATTGGTGCCTCGAAAAGTCATCGGGGGAATCTAATAGTACAAACAAACTATGGCTGCCCCCACAAGGTGTGTAAAACATGCTGTCGTCTGCCTAAAAATTTGTTCGCATAATATAGGGATAGGATCACACACTGTCACTGTCTTTATCGAACATAAATAAAAAAAATATACAATATAAATAAAAAATTATATCACATAATTTTTTTCGCGTTATCGAACATAAATAAAAAATAAAGAACATAAATAAAAAATATACAATATAAATAAAAATTATAGAATATAAATATAAAATTATATCACATAAAAATATTTTTAGAATATAAATAAAAAAAATATAGAATATAAATATAAAATTATATCACATAAAAATATTTATCGAATTTTGCAACGTTCCACACGCCATACGTTTTGCAGGGTTATAAATGTGTGTGCTTAAATGGTTCAATACAATACATTGGATTTGTAGTTCCTTCCTTAACCCTTTCCCAAAAACTTTTGATTGTCCAATTTAAAAGCTGCTTGCAGATGACAAAATGAATGTTAATAAATATAGTATTTTGGTATAGAATGGCTCAGAAAATATAGAGGCAAAAGGAGAAACTGCTGGTTATCAGCAGTTTCTTCTTTTGTCTCAATGTTTTCCCAGGCCTGTTCAAACAAGGATGTCAAAACCAGGTCTTGTTTGGGAAAGGGTTATTTTTTTTTCTAAATCTACAGCTGCTTTAAAGGCAATAAAAATTGTAAGGACGATGATCAATTTGTTCAAGTTATTTTGTAAATAAAGTATTCTGTTCTGATCTGTTAAATTCTACATTGTAATTTCATCCGCATTCCAAAATCGACCTGTTACTTCAAGGTGCGGAATTAATTTCGGAAGTAAATCTAAAATCCCCTATGGTCAACTCGGACCAATGTCTGCGACCCATGTCAAATGGCAATGAAATTTGTGCTAAAAATAGATTGTGTTTATCGTTACATATTGATAAATCATCGGTGTTGCTAGAAAATCTCGTAACTACGGCTTGAATCAAGCCGTAGTAACGAGATTTTATAACAATACCCTCGAAATATTATCAATTTGTCCGAAAATACGTCAGGGTTAACAGGATAAAATCGTTCCCTTATGTCAATACAATAATCTACCCACCTATCGGGCATTTAATTCCATTGACCTACTACATTGAATTGGAAAAACCCATTGACATATTTTGGCAGCCTTGTATAGTGAATTTGTTTGATTCATGAAATTCATGAAGCGCTACTGTCAAACAGAGGTCACCCAGTCTAATTAGGCGGTTGAAGAATTCAATGAATGAAATAATTTTCCTATCATATTACTCGAAAGTTTCACCTAACCATGTATTCCAATTATTTCTCACATATGTTCAACCGTAGCACCCAATTCAAGTCAAATAATCATACCACTAATATGGTTGATACAATTCTATTCATTAATGAAGGACAAAAAGTAGGATTTTTACAAATGCTAGAAACAATATAGGCCGATCCCAGCACTTTAGCACTTTGACTTTTTTATCATTTTGTCCTTTTGTCCTGCGGTATATATCTTTTCTGACATTTCCCCTTAAAGTGACATTTCACAAAAAAAATCATGAATCTTATTTTGATTTTTATCTGAAAGAGCATATTTCCTTATGAAAATTCTGAAAATTTCAGGCCAAAAGTATTGCGCTGATTACGAAAAACAATATAGTTTTGTGTTAAATTTAACCCTTTCCCAAACAAGACCAGGTTTTGACGTCCCTAATTGAACAGGCTTGGGAAAACATTGAAACAAAAGGAGAAACTGCTGTTAACCAGCAGTTTCTCCTTTTGTCTCAATATTTTCTGTGCCATATTTTACACAAATCATGTCTTTGTTATCATCATTTTTGTCGCCTGCAGCAGCTTTCAAATTGGATCACCATAAAATTTTGTCGTTTGGGAAAGGGTTAAACAAACTTATGTGTGAACCATACTGGTTGGTAACTCCTTTTCAGTTTTGATCAACCATGTTAATATGCCCCCGATAGGGAGGCATCATAAATTTGACTTGTCCGTCCGTCCGTCTGTCCGTCTGTCCGTCTGT
Source organism: Fragum sueziense (assembly GCA_963680895.1). Classification (NCBI taxonomy): domain Eukaryota; kingdom Metazoa; phylum Mollusca; class Bivalvia; order Cardiida; family Cardiidae; genus Fragum; species Fragum sueziense. The sequence goes on along the minus strand of OY804601.1, from coordinate 42,869,200 downwards.
CTGTCTGTCCGTCACTCCGTCCAAAAACTTTAACATTGGCCATAACTTCCTTATTACTTAACATATTCGCTTCATACTTTACCACAACATTCCTTGGTACATTACCTTTCTGTAGGCACATACTTTGGTGACCTTGACCCCTGGATGACCTTGACCTTGAACATAGATTGGCCATAATCTAAAATCAAAGCGGTGCCGGGGGCATTGTCATCTTACAGTGACAGCTCTTGTTTCTGTTATTTTAGAAAGGGTTCGTGAACAGTAAAATTCCCCACCCCTACGTGTAAATATGAATAATTTTTTTTACAATTTTCCAAAACGACGCAATGAAAGACTGTTCTAATCTGAAAACTACATCAGGCGACAAAATTGATATTACTAGGCTACAACAATGATTACATAAAAAGTAAGGTACATGGAGAAAATGTTTGATTCATTTTCTTCTAACGTGTCGATGTTCCACCAAACATTTTCTAACAAGGACCCCAAGACCAAATATTTGTTTCATTTTTCATCCTTTATTATCTTATTTCATTCTTTGTGGGTAACTGGTAATGAATTGGAGAATTCCCCACCCATCCCACCCAAGAAAGAGGACCATCCACCTAAGAAAGAGGACCATCCTTTATCTTTTCCAAAAACGACGAAATCTAAGACTACCAGAATTTTGAAAATGTACATGTACATGGCACACGATAAAATGGACATTTGTTTTAACGAAATCGGTGTAACTCATAATTTATCAAAGCAAATGTTGACACGAAATGAGAAAAAGCTGCATATCTTTAAAAGTGTACATAACAGAAGACTAAATGGACATTCATTGTAACGGAATCGGTGTAAATTATAGCAAAGAAAAAAAATAGACGAAATGAGAAAAAACTGCATATCTTCATTTCGTCGCTTTTCTTCAAAAACCTCGTAACTTCAGCTTAAAAAGCTGCAGTTACGAGATTTTTGTAGAAAAGCTTCCTTCTTCTGTCCACATGTTTCACCTTAACACTCTCTTACGCGGAGGCCAAGACCAGGAATTGTTTTAAGGTGCTTTACAGGAGTGGGTGGGGTAGTAAGCCTTCCTGTGAACAGATAATGATAGAAAGGGGTAATCCCCCGTTAAAAACGGAGGGGAATCACGTTACACAATTTTAGAAAATTTTCGATAAATCTGTTTTATCTTGTTACTGATTTGAAAATGGTTTGAGGAACAGCAGACAGAAACACCTAAGGGATTTAATAAACTAAATATGACAATTAAAAAACAAAAGCTGAAAAAAGTTATTGATGACCAGAATTTTAATGATACTAACTTTTTAAATCGGTTCCTTTGTAAAAGAAATGCCACATCCACTTTATTCTGACATTTGGACACCTTATCTGCTTTAAACCGAATTCAAATTAGCCACGAATTAACGGAATTATTCACTATGTTCTGAAATTGTTGTGTCACGTGCTTCATCCCCGTGCTTCATTTGAAAAGATATTGAAAAAAGGGGAAATATTCCCCGATAGCTGCCCCTGATGAGAAAGGGGGTACCATAACATTTCGGAGTCGTGTACAATATAAAACAGACTATATACAGTCAAAAGTAGTACAAAATAAGACTGGTTCGACGGTCTTACTATTCACTCCGGGGCACCGCGGGAGACCCCGGGACACCTCATATTATGGGGATCGTATAAATTATTGGGTAATATCTTATGAACTTATTAGATTATAAGATTGAAATAACATTTTAAGTCAATTTGAACAATAGATACGTCATTTTGATACTAACAGAGACATTTGGACACCCCGGGACACTTCATATAGATAATCCCGTACCACCCAGGGACACTTCATACAATGGATTTATATGAATCAATGCGTATTATTTTGTGAATCAATTATCTTTTATCAAGAAAAATAACAATTTTCATCTATTCTAACCAAAAGAAGCGATTGAGATCTAGTGAATTACCCATAGGCCTAGCCATTCCGCTTTACCCAGAGCGACCACCCGGGACACCCCTGGTTCGATATTGGTTTAGAAAAATACCGATTGCATTCCCCAACCCCTTTCCCCTTCCTTGCAATGTGTTAAAGGTAATAATAATGACGACATTTTGTTTCTCCGTCTCCTTTCAGTTTTGTCCAGAATAAAACAGAACGTTTGGTTAAGGTGTAGGAAATTTACATGTGATTATCAAAGTAATACACTCACTGGTGGTGAACTCTGCCAAAGCGTGGGACGTTTTTTCGCGATCATAGTATTCCGTCGGTGTTGTTATGAAATATCGTAACTACGGCTTCGATAAAGCCGTAGTTACGAGATTTTATAACAACACAGACGGTCTGTCAATACATATTGGTAAACCCGGTCTAATTTTAGAACAAATTCATTGTTATTAGAAAATCTATCCAATCAGATCTTTGAACTCACATTTAAACGCAAAATATTTGTACCTTGTTGTAGCGAAAAACGTCCCTCGCTTTGGCCGAGTTCACCACCAGTGACACTTGTCCAAGTTGAAAGCTCTTGATGAAAACACGATAAAAGACATAATAAGGAAACCGTCGATATTATTGCAATACCTCGTTACAAGCTGTACTTACGAGACTTTGCAATTACATCGACGAAATGAGAAAGGAGAAATTAAATTGCTATCAGTATCTGTATTTTTCTTTTCCGTCAATAATGGCCTAAAATTTCCTCTGGAATTGTTTGGAAAAGCGTTAAAAAGGGAAATGAAAAATTAAAATTCACTGATTTTTCTTGTGGTTAGCTTTCGTGAGTTTCGCACAGCTATAAAAAGACTAGTCTTTTGCATTACTTTCATCGGGTAGGTCCGGACAGGAAAAACGTACTTCCGAGTAGGTTCGCGAATTTCCGCTACGTAATCGTGAATTTCCGACACGGCACGAGACGAAGACGAAAGTATGCCAAATTCGTTGATTCAGTTCGAAAATGCCTCAACTACAGCTGAATCAAGCTGTAAGAACGGCATTTTCAAACCCAACCGATTATACGTCTTACGTAAAGTGACACGAATTGTGTAGTTAAAAGACTCGATAACATTTGACGCCTTTTATGTACTTTCATTTCAATCTACTTCCTAAAATTAAATGTTTCATTTATAGATAAATGCAAATACGTTAAGCGTCGGAAAAAGCTATTATTTCATTTTGCTTTTTTCAAGTTTTTTGACGACACAATATGACATTAAGTTTAGAAACAATTGAGGGAAAAGAACGAAATATTGACAACCCTTGTCGTTTGGGTCAGTATTCCATTTGGCCCAGTCTTGAACATGACTGTCTGTGAAAGGGTTAACCCATTCTTAAACTGACGACCTCGCTAGGAATAGGTTCGGGAAACCTTGCAAAAAGAAGAAATGATAATGAACAGAATTTTCTTCTTTCCCTTCTATTCGTTGTTTCCTTTGTTATTATATGGTTTCTTCAGTAGCGATTATAAATTTTGCCTGTATTTCCTTTGAATTTTGTAACGAGTTTACTTTAAGGGGGAATGCTCCAACTTCCTAAATTTGTTCCTAATAATAGAAATTATTTACATTTTGTATGTTGAAATTAGAGGTTATTACCGATTGAAAAATAAAATAAAAATGGATGGTCATCGATCTTGTTTGAATTTTATAGGCATTCGTATCACATACCCCTACAACGAAAAAAAATGCACAATTTCTTGCACCTGTCCAAGGTCACAAAAATGCTAAAAAAATCTGTATAATATCATCGTTTAGTCCCGAAAACGGATTTAAAGTAACGCCTTACATTTAATAAGAACAGAAACCCCAAAATAATATGCAATTATAAACGCGTAAATGTATAGAACAGCATGCTCACGTGTTCAGTTAGATCAACGAAGCTGAAGAGTTTTACGTCAAAGTTTGTATATTTTCGGAAATATCTCAAGTTCTACTTAATAGAATTTGACAAAACTCCCTCATTGTATTAAGCAACATGTCCTGGTAATAATTGAAAAGGAAAATATGTAGGTCATCGCACTTATTTGTGAATTACTCCAAATTTTATCTGCTACACATAAATCAAATGGCACAAAACAGTGGTACACACAACTGTCTTGCTCTAAATAAACGATTTCCATCTTGAGGAAAGCAGTTTCGCGTGATAAATACGTTTTTACAGTCGAAAATGGTAAATTGTAATGACATGTAATATTATTGAAAATATGGTAGCGTAACATAATTATATGGTACGAAACATTTAGTTTTCTAATGACCGAGTGTCCCGAAAAACTGGAGCATTCTCCCTTAAGGTTTACGAACTGAGAATGAAATGATGGTAAATGACAATTTTTATTGTTGTTTCTCATTAAGTATTATATAAGACATCTAAATGCCAAATTTTAGCTACCGTTGAGCAAGTTAGCCAGAGATATGCCAATTTTAGTATTACACCCTTCATTCTTTGAAAAGCGCGGAAATCGCCACGCACGAATGTCAGTAAATCCTCAATAATTTCAAGAAAAACATGAAAAGGGATACAAAAAGGCTATTACAGTGTCTGACCATATCTTATTTCATGAAATATATCAATTCATTGCTATTAGTTCAGAGAAAAAGAAAAAAATACATTTTATATGTAATGATTATTGTCAAAGAGCGATTTTCTGCAATTTATTACAAAATATAGGATTTTTCAGATGAATTTTTTGAAATTTAGACTTACTTGCATACTTAACCCCTATATATCAATTGACTACAATGTATAATTGATAAAATGCACAAATATGAATAACCTTTACCACGTAGTTTGTCTGAAATGTCCTGTTTTATGACTCGGGTGTCAAATTTAAAGGGACTGAATCCTGTGTGTTTTTTTCCAAAGAGTAAAGATTAATTTCCTAACATGAGCTTCTTCACTTTTTAAAACCCTAATATGAAAATATGAGTATAAACATTTTAATATGTTCATTCTTTCTTTCTTTTTTCTCAAGTCTAAATTGAAAAATACTACATAGTAATTGCTGCTGAACATGAAAAATGCTCTGATCCCAGCTTGGCATAGGATAATTTGTAATGGAGTGCACTTATGTTCAATAGAAAACTAACTTATCACCTGTTTGATTCCCAATTATAGGAATAGGCAATTGAAATTAATAGAAAATTCCATTGCATGATAGTTCAGTTCAATAAGCACTGAATTACTATTAACCCTTTCCCAAAAGGCAAGTTTTTTGGAATGTTACAGTTTCGAATCTGCCACAGAAGACAGGATGAATGTTGACAAAGATTGGATTTGCAAACATTTTTCATAACACAGAAAATATTGAGACAAAAGGAGGAAATACTGATGAGCTTTTCCTTTTTTTGCCTCAATGTTTCCCCAATCCTTATCTAACAGGAATGTCAAAACTAGGTCTTGTTTGGGACATGAGTTAAACCTTTCCCAAATAACAAAAGAGTGCTTTATTTAAAAAGCTGCTCAAAACTACAAAATAGGTGTCAGTAAAGATATGAATTTAGTACAATACAGCATAGAAAATATTAAGACAAAAGGAGAAAATGTTGATTATCAACATTTTCTTCTTTCGCCTTTATGTTTTCCATAGCGAATTCTATCAGGGAAATCAAAACCAGGTCTTTTTTGGGGATAGGGTTAACAGAATAACAAAAGTGAGGGATCCGCTGCTTATCCAAAAATCATACAAGGAATTTTTTTTGCACTAATATGTATCACTGGTAGTTACTGGTAGCCCCTTCTTTCTTCAAGTCTTTGATTCCATGTTCCAAAATAGCACTTTCCATAAGAATAGCACATTAGCACTGTATGTGCGGTTGTGAATGCATGTGTGTTGACAAATGGGTAAACCTGGTCCATTTCTTTTCCACCATATACAGCTTACACAAACTCCTTGCTTGATCACTGTTTTCAAAAGCTTTTTTCCATACTTGGCTTTACTCATAAAGAAGGTGTGTGCTGTGGAAACAAGGTGTTTGTAAATGAGTAATATACCAAAAAAGCCAACTCCCAAAAAGGCCAACTTGTCGATTTTCTTTGAAAACCTTGTAACTGTAGCTTAGAACAAGCAGCAGTTGAGAGGTCTTTGAAGAATAGATACAAAATATTTTATGAAACAATGGGATTGAATAATGGCTTTTACTCTTATCAAATGTCCTTAGCCATGTCTATAGACTGAAGCTTTAGAGAAGATTTATTCTGGGTTCAGGGTTCAAATTGATTAATAGATATATCAATTATGAACACTGTAACCTCAATGTTTATGAGTGAATTTTTATTGTGTTAACAGACATACAGGGGATAGATTATATTCATATACCTGTAAACAGACAGACAGGCAATCTTTTTATTTGTTCAAATTTGCAAAGAGTAAATACATTCAACATTAATAACATGTGTCAATGATTCATAACAAACTTGAGATAAAAAGTATTTTCCTCCAAACATTTAAAAGTCTAAATTCTTTGTATCAGAAAAATGGACTTCATTTTCACTATTTCAATCTTCATTCTCTTACTAAGACTGCTATTTTTAAAAAAAAAACTTACAGGTATCAAATCCCTTTTCTGCCAGGCAGTATCAACAGCACAGTTCTACATGGGTACTTCTGAACAAAGTGTGTCTACTGACTTTTCTGCCTCTACTGTCTCACTAGAGAGATAACCCTCTAAAGAATGCAATGAATTAGAAAATAAGCATGAAACATATAAATGGTTATGTCTAGGGTGTGGATTACATTATTTGTTCACTTGTTCTTAAAAAAGCTGACAATAAACCCTTTTCCAAAAAAAAAATAATAATGGTTGGTCTTATTCCAAAACTAATGCAGATGACCAAATTAATGTTAATAAAAAAGATCATTTGTCTACAATTTTACTCAGAAATTATTGTGGCAAAAGAAGAAAATGCTGATCATCATGTTTTCCCAAGCCTTTCCAATTAGTGACACCAAAGATATTACCTCATAATCACAAATCTTTTTTGAGATGTTGACAAATAAGTATAAAAATCTTTACAGCATTTTCTCCTTTTCTCTAATTGTTTCAATTCTCACTAACACTTACATCTAATTTTGAAAAGCACTTTCACCTGTACATGGAAATTCATTACACTATGAGTTACTTTGTAATTTTGTTTTTGTATGAAGATACACTTGTCCTTGAGCAAGTTTTCAATAAAAAATCCACTCATCTACTGCCTTACAAGCCAAAGTCGGACAAATTGGGTATGGGAATTCCAGAGCCATGCTTATGTGCAAATTATACATCAACATAGTCAATGAATAAACTCGGGATAGCTAAATATATGTGGCTATTATTTCTATAACAACAATAATATTTGTTTAAAGAGCTTTTTGTTTCAAGTGCAATAATTATGAATATCTTTTTGGAGTACAAATGAATTTATTGTGTATTTTGTTGTTTTTGTCTGCAATGACTTTTAGTACAAATCAAAGTGTCTGCTCAAACTAGTGCTTATAAATTAACACTTTCCCAAATGGCAAATTTTTAGGGTGAACCACTTCAAAAACTACCACAAATCAATGACAAAATGGAAGTTATTTAAGATGGAACTTGTGTAAAATATGACATAGAAAATATTGAGACAAAAGGAGAAACTGCTGGTTTCAATGTTTTCCCAAGGGACATCAAAACCAGGTCTTGTTTGGGAAAGGGTTAACAACCAGACAGTGAGTCTTACCCCATGTCACTCCCTGGAGAATCCTGTGCTGATTCTTTAATAGACTCTGTGGCAATGTTCTCTATAGACTTTACTGTCCTTCTCTCCATGACCTCAGATTGGATCTGCTTATCATTGGAATATTCAAAGCATATTCAAGGTGGCCACCCAAAATTCAAATTGCAACTGTAAAACAAAAGATGGAATTGTTAAATAAGCTAAAATTTATAACCAAATTTCATTTATAGAAGCGTACCTGCAATATTTATCCAATAACTAGACAGCATAATTGTATACTGTTCCAATTTCATAAATAATATTAGTGATAAGATTTGTAAAAGATCAGAGCTCCAGATATGAAAGGGTTAATACTTTTCTAAATTCATTTCTTTTGTAGTGTCCTCTCCTAGTCATATAAACTATAGACAGTGGCGGATCCAGAGGGAATTCAGAGGGACCAAACACCATCCCCTCTGAAGCCTGATTATTCCATTTTCATGCAGACATTCAGTCAAAATTTTGTTATATCAAATTGGAAAACAAACCCCCTTACTTGTATATTTCGAACCCTCCCCCCTCACAGAAATTATGGATCCGCTGCTGAAAGGGGGCCATTTAGTAGTAAAGCAATTAAATATAAAGCCGCTTCAGCTTGAAGAGCACCCAACATTTTTTTCTTCAAAATGGTCAACAAGTAGAAACTGATAAATAGCACATATTTAGATGTAAATGTAATAATTATGTACAAAGCATCATGAGAAAAGAACATATTGCTCAAAATGAACAATTCCTTCTTTCCCCATATTATTTTTATTCAAAATTCTTTGCAATCAGATAGATGTGATCAAGTTTCACCAATACTTGAACAATTCATGATTACAGCTTAAAGCTATACTGAGGAGAACCCTGTAAATATAGATATTCAATGGCGTATCCAGAGGGGCTCATTTTTTGTGGGGGAGGGGGAGTGTCAATTGAATCCCCTTTGTAGCACGATTATTTCTTTTCAGGCAGAAATTGGATAATAATTGAGTAATACTAGAAAAAATGACCCCCCCCCCCTTTATTTGTATGTTCGACCCCCTCCACAGAAATTCTGGATCCGCCAGATATTGTACTTAAAAATATTGTGGGAAAATAAAAAAAATGCTGAAAATGAGCAATTCCTTTTTTTCCCACAATGTTTTCTTCTTACAATTATTTTCATCCCTTTGATGGTTCACTGATACTTACATGATTTGCAACTACAGCTCCAATATATTCTGCAGAGAAGCCTGACTGTGGGTACTCACTGAAATGGTCTCACCAACACGATTCAAATGAGTACCAACAATACAGGGTTTTTGAAATGAAAAAAAGATAGAATGTATTTACTTCCGCTTATTCGTAGCCCTGTAAGATGCCAGGGTACGATTATACATGATAGAAAACTGGGGCTCACCTATCGTAATGTAAGTTTCGTGTTTACAACAAAACTAATGGTCTTTGAACCTTTGTTTCATCCCCTTGACGAAATTTCCATACGCGACGGTGTTGACATGTCCAATATCATGATCAATCCCAATCATTGATCCCAGTTTTGGCCTTTATCCTTGATTCCACGTCGAATTTTTCACGTTTTACTGAGTTAACCGCAACTGTCACGATCATTTGCCTTCCATTTTCGTTACACTGGCACCCGTCGTGTAAACGGTGTATATGATCGTAGCACGATCAGCGACGGAAACCAGGCTACAACAGGAAGCTTCGACCACGTGATACTTTACCATGGTCACATGGCCTGTAACGTGACCTTCCGAAGGTACACGAGTTAACACGAAAATTATCGAGCATTCTCAGTTCGTAATCCTTAAGCTGAATCAAACAATAATATGGCATAACTGTGACGTCCCTAATATGAAATACTACTGAAATCCCTATAATTATTCTTTAATCTGAGCGTAAGACTTTCGGATATGTAACCAAGTATTCAGTGCAGGTTCTAAAATAAATTTACACACAGTAAGATGAAATATCTATGCTTATTTTACGCAAAAAAAATAATCATAATGAAGTCAGCCCTAATGAGATTCACGCTACGTCGGAACTTTCGTGCAACGTCGTTAACATTCAATACGTATCCGAACCTATTTGTTTGGTCGCCAATAACTTTTTCACCAGTTGATGTTTGAAGTATACGCCACATTAATCTAATTTTTGTAGATTTTCCATCTCCCCTTTATCAATCCGAATTCAAATTAGCCAATTATTAATCAAATCATTTGATATTTTCAGAAATAGTTTTGTCACGTGATTCTCCATATTGTAAATTGTTGTGTCACATGATTTCACAAAGTGTTTATGCCCTAGCTGAAACACAATTGCGGTTGAAACTGAGTCGTTTCACTTGAGCAAGCATCACGAGTTTGAAAGTTAAGTAATGAAAACGTATATTTTCTCTCTTGCCTAAATTTGTTTTTAGACGAATCGATGCGAGCAAATGCTCGGTTTTGACGTGCCTAAAAATAAAGGCTAAAACAGACGGAAAAAGTGTCTCATATACTCCCACACGTACATGTATATTTCGATTTTGTATCCTGTATTTTGTTGTCGAGAATGTTTGTCGTTTGTGTTTTGGTTTTCATGGCAGGGAATCGCGTGACGACAAAGTAACATTTCACTTGGTCGTGAAAAACTTTTATAAAGTGATTTAAAAAAAATCACAACGACTTACGTCTTTATAATTTCTGACGTTTTTCCACCTTCTCTGATTCAAACAGTTTTCAAATTGGTCATGTTTAAACAGAAAAAATGGAAGATTTTCTGCAATAATAAATAATCGCCCCTTTTCAATGAAAACCTCGTAACTGCAGCTTTAAACAATTTCGTCATTTCCGGGAATGTTTACTACACAGAAAGGCTAAAAACTAAAGCTTTAAAGCTTCTTCTTTAAACAATTGAATACAATATCTTTTAATTTGGATATGTATAAAACAGCGTGGTGTCCGTAGGTGGAGAGGTGGAGCTTCGGCCTTGCGACTTAATTAACCCATTATCAGACGGCAAAATTTTGGACTGGTCCAAATTCAAAGATGTTGCAGACAACATTTTTCAATCAACGAAATCTAAACTATTTTGATCTTTTGGGGTAGAAAACATTGTGGGAAATGAAGAAATTGCTTGTCACAAGCAATTTCTTCATTTTCCACAATTTTTTTTTCAAATCCATTATGTTAAAGAGCGTCAATAGGCGTCGCTGTGTTGTAATGGGTTAAAGGTTCCGAGCTCGATTCCCGGTAGAGGAGGTTGTTCTTGGCTTCTCATAGGTCCACACATTCGGCGCAAGTACTGGTGGATTTCCAGGAAGCTCAACCGAGGGGGATTAAAATAAGTTGAAGGAACTTGCATCAGAATCGATGTAAAATAAATGCGTTCAAAGGAACGTCTGAACGTCTGAAAAAAAACCTGTTCTGTCTAGTAATGGATTAAATGTAATTCTGAGCCAATACATCGCCTCCTTTCAAGTACTTTTAACGCGTTGTTCATTTTCAATGGATTTCCTAGAAGAAATACTTAACGGCAATCAAAATTGTTTGTAAATACATAATATTATATCGTTTTATTCATTGAATGCTTTTTAATAGCCCTTGTAACATTCATAAAAAATATACATGTATTCTATCCAGTGCATCCTTTAAATGTTTACCCGATCCGGGACGAAAGAAGTTAAAATTAAAATAGTGGCTTGAGAAAACATTGTGAAACATTTAGGAATTGCTGAAGTCAAGCAATTTCTTGATTTCGCACAATATTTTGTCTATAGATACAGACAGACAAAAATGTAAGATTTCTTTCACTTGATATAATTATGCGCCTGCAACATATTTGAATTTGGACCAGTCTACATGTTTGCCCTTTTGAATGAAATATGGGTAACACGAGAAAATTTTGAAGTGGTAGCAAATAAAAGTTTTGTCATGAAAAAGCATTATTTTACAAAAATGCGTTGTAATCGATATATATAAAGTATTACTTTTCGAAACATTACTAGAAACTTCGAAACTTTGTGCCAAATTAATACGATGTGTAAAAAGATTGTCACAAGCACTTTTGTCATAATATTATCCCACAATGTTTTCCAAGACCTTTGTCTCATGGGGCGTCAATGTGCGTCAAAATGGGACACATATTCGTATAAATGAAACAAGATCAAATGTCAATTAATTTCAGGCATTTGCCATTAATCCTGTCAAAACTGGTGATTTTTCGGGCAAGGGTAATAAGCATAAAATCAGTGATGTGGGAATTATTGTTTTATCAACAATATCTTTTCCACAAAAAGAAAATTTATCTTTTTATCTTGAATTTCTATAATTGTGAACTATCACGCTTAAAGGCGCCATCTAGGAAGTCCGTAAAACCAATATCGGTGCTTTTCAGCAAATACCTCGTACGTGCAGCCTATTTCAAGCTGCAGTTACGAGGCTTTTTATCGAAAAGCGACGATATTAGAAAAGGATCAGACTCGGAAAAGATCATCCAGATTTGAAATTTCAATTTTTTGCCATTACCAGACGGCAAAATTTGGGTAGTTGCAAATCGAAAGGTGATGCAGACGACAATTTCAAGTTGACGAAATTTTTAAATTATTTCGATATTTTGGTAAGAAAACATTGTGGAAAATGAAGAAATTGCTTGTCACAAGCAATTTCTTCATTTTCCACGATGTTTTCCTAAGTCTTTTTTGTGAAGGAGTCAAAAGGCTTCAGCCTGCAGTAATGAGTTAAAAATGAAATTTAGTAACACATTACAACCACTATGTATTCATAAATTGATCATTTTAATTATAACATTTATCATGGAGTGAAACGTTTCGATCCTAGTCAGCTTGCACAGTCCGCGCAGTTTTGAGTTTAATATGGAGTCCGCCTGGGGTTCATCTGAGACGGTTGGTTTATTGGGGTTTTACGCCGTTTGCAACTACTAAGGTCATATCGCAGCGGCTGGAGCACCTAACCATGGTTTCCTGTCGTATCTGATACCAGTACTACCACAACACCCTTACCGAGCCTCCAGCTGTCCCCCCACATAGGTTCACGATATCAAACCATTAATTGGTGACATTTTTGTCAGTAAGGATAATTGCCGCGGCCGGGTATCGAACCCGGGACCTCTCGAATGAGAGACAGATGCGCTACCAACCATGGCCGCGGCCTTCATCTGAGACGTATGACGTACCAAATGGGTAAAAAGTCTTACTTTAGCTTACGCTCGTAAAATATCCGCGCGCACACTAAGGGCACGTTCCATCGGGCTGCCCGTTACAGTTCTTAATGTTCTGTTCAAGTCATGCCGAATGGAATGCTCTCCGAACAGAACACAGGCCAGTCTAAAAATAAACTTTGTCCGCCTGCTGGGTGTTTTGTATTGGACATATATGGTCTTAACATGCATGATTCATCATATTTGCTGAAATAATGTGATTTTAATTGTACAGTTTGGTTAGAAATATTAATTTATTTCAACACTCCACAGTTGTAATCGAAGGTTGCCGTGCTAGTGACGTCACTGTTCTGCTTGCACCACCTTTTTCTTCTGGAACAAGCAGAACACGTTCCGAACACTGTCCTGTGTCATTCCATTGAGTACCGGACTGTTCGGCACACTCGGAACAGCCAATGAAACGCACCCTAAAATAAGATTGTTGACCCATTTGGTACGTCATGCGTCTTATAGAGAGACGTGCGTGAAGTGTCGTCGCAAGTGAGACTGCTCGGATTATGCATGCTGGCTAGGACCGAAACATTTCACCTTCGGAATATTTTATGAATCAAGATTACTACCTTACATGTACTCTATCTGAATGTTCGCTAGCGGTTCATTGAAGACGGGGGCGTGGCTATGAATAGACGCCACATGTACTATCTAAATTTAGTGTTCTACCTAATTTTTGGACCAATGAAAATGCAGTATATTTTAAAATTTCGCCGCTATATTTCGCATAAACAAGCTGCCGGGTAGTTTATGTTGCGTCTATACATAGCCACGCCCCCGTCTCCAATGAACCGCTAGCGAACACTAAGTCAGATAGAGTCTGTATAGTGGATTCTACGCGGTATAAACATTCAATGCGCTGCACGCATTTGAATGTTTATTTCGCATATAATCCACTATACAGACTCTATCTAATACATAGTACATGTGGCGTCTATACACAGCCACACCCCGTCTCCAAAGAACCGCTAGCGAACATTAAGTCAGATAGAGTCTGTATAGTAGATTCTACGCGGTATAAACATTCAATGCGCTGCACGCATTTGAATGTTTATTTCGCGTAGAACTTACTATACAACCTCTATCTAATACGTACATTGTGCTTGGTTGACCTCTGCTAGATCCAAATTAAATTTCATAAAATTGGGCTGACAACTTCACTGGGTGGCCCTTTTTCGTACGGCAAGTAACAAGTATACGGCCTTGTGATATGCATATTTTAAATCTATTTTAAAATAAAGCCATGATCAGATAAACAAACGCAAATAAAGATGATGTCGTGTGAGTGTATCTCGCGCAATTTTTATTATTCAGCAGAAATTCACTGAATTTGTGGAAAACCATCCTCGGAAACCCAGCGGTCATAGCTACGCTACATGTCATGTAGCGTAGCTATAGCCGATAGGTTTCCGAGGATGGTGGAAAGCCATTTGGAATCCAAATTACATCAAATAAACGATATTTCAAAAATATAAAACATTTGACCATGATTTGCCATGTCCGATAGTGTAAAAATTCTACTAAATTAGATGTTAGAGTAATGAATCTTTGCATAGAAGATGACACAATGGTCACAGAGGCATGAACAAAGCTTCAATAGCAATTTACGCATTCGTAGAAACAGAGATTTTATCAAAGTATTACGCCAAGGCCGACGCCGACGCCCGGGCGACTAGAATAGACCCTATTCTACGAAGTCGCGCTCAAAATTAAGGTAGCCTACCCCTGATGAAATTCGCACCACGTCGGAATTATTCGGGAGACGTCGAAAACTTTCAGCGGTGGAAGTTTCCAACGCCGAATGTTTACGGACGCGCCCGAATGAGTTCGGATACGTAACGACGACGCTCGAAAAATCCGATTTCTTGTGAATCTAAAAATGGCCACATATTACGGGTATTTTACCTTAATTTCAATATTTTCTTTTAACACGGGTTTTATTGCCAATGATTGGATTATGAACACTATAGCACGGTCGCTTATGTCCTAAATCACAACGTTCGGCTGTGTCTAAAAATATATTCAGGGGATCTTCCGGTTGGCGTCTAGGGGACATCAAAACAAGGCGGATGAAAGACGAGTTTGAGTTCCTTGTTTGTGTAAAAAAAAAAGGCAACAGGTCCATAATACAAATACCAAGATTTGACAAGTTTCACAAGAAGAGTAACATCATTAAATCGAGATATCTTTGTTTTAAGTGTAAATGCTCAAGATTCTTTAAACGAGTGTATTTTTAACTGTTCACCGGAAAATGTCTATCGTACGAACATTTTTGCGACGCCATTTTCGGCATAGGGACAAGTCAAAATATTTTTATTAAAATTAATTATTGGTGGACATATACATGTTCAAAGTCTTTGCACATGTATGTGTCCACCAATAATCAATTAAGAAATATTTTGACAAGTGCCTATGCCGAAAATGGCGTTTCCAAAAATGCCCGTACGATAAACATTGACAGGTAAAGAATCTGGAGCATTGTCCCTTAAGCTGAAAACAGAAACAACAAATAACGGAGAATATTCTGCAACACTCATACATGTGAGCCTAATCCAAAGCATGATTTCCAGTGATCGGGCGTTAATCTTCTATCTAATTCGAAAGCCATTGTCGAAGGCAACTGTGACTTTGATGATAAAAAAGGTTGAATTGCAACGTATCGGTACTAGTTTTTTCTTAGCTTTCTCCTCTCTAATTTTTGTCAATCCTTTTGCAATAAAAAAATCCTTAAAAGCAGGTCCTGTTTGGAAATGGATTAACCAAAATTTATGAAACCCTTGTGACTTTTTTAATTCAAGTGTACCGAGCTTTCGGTCAAATGGTAAACAAACGTCATCAACTACTTAACGTGACACGTTTAACCCTTTCCCAAACGACAAAATTTTAGGGTGATCGACTTCAAAAACTGCCTCAGACAACAAAATGGAAGTTACTAAAGACAGGACTTGTGTAAAATATAACATAGAAAACATTGAGACAAAAGGAGAAACTGCTGCTTATCAGCAGTTTCTTCTTTTGTTTCAATGCTTTCCAAAGCCTTTCTATTAGGGACGTCAAAACCAGGTCTTGTTTGGGACAGGGTTAATTGAGAAAGTTTAACCCTTTCCAAAACGGCAAGAATTGTGACTGCTTCAATTTGAATGCTGCCGTAGATCTATGACAATCTTCAAGCTGATAAAACTAGGAAGTGTGCAAAATAAGAACGAAAAATGGAGGAAAATGAGAAAATGATGGTCATCAGCATTTTCTTCTTTTGCTTCTTCCTTCACCCAAGCTTTTTTTCTTTAGGACTTCAAAAGCAGGTATCATTTGGGAAAAATATTAAAGGGGCCATGCCGCCATGTTAGATTGTCGAAAATACGATCAAGCAAAAATATATTCAAGCACTACCTTGTACACTTGTCTACCTTAATCCGAGTCTTCTCTGATGTAAAGTAAATACGCTCTTTGATATTTTGACTTTTCGCTATTTAATAGCGAAAAATCAAAATATCAAAGAGCGTATTTGACGTCGCGCACGGTATTGGGGAACTAAATGTAACGTCAAACTAGCGAACGTCATTATTCTAATAATTGCGGAACGTTGAAGTTTTTACGTAGACGGTTGTGTTGTGCTTTTAATTCTTACTCTCTTTACAAACTAATGTGATTTAAAAAGACAAGACCATGTTTTAAGAAAATCTCCAATAGTTCTGTCTTTTACACTTCTTAAGCTTTAATGCCACTTTGATTCGTTTTATTTTCGTCTTAAAATGCGCCAAATAGATACTTTTAAGGCTACGCCAATTAAAAAAAAGTTTACGTTTATAAAAATTCTGTCCACACGAACAAATTTGAACATCTTTTTTTACGTTTTATTATTTTGCGTTTAAATTTTGATATGACAAACAAGAAAAAAATAATATTTCCATATTGAAATTAAATTGTTCTATGAATAAGGGAACCGGTATTTTTTAAACTCTAAAGGGTAAAAAAGTAGAGTTTTCAACGACCTGAAACAATTTCTGTCCACACGCATTTTGTATCATTAATGCTTCGTTTATCATGCTAACTAATTTTCTTGTGCTTATTATAGAAATAGAGAAAAATAATATTTCTTGTATCAAGTTTTGTTGCATTTCAGCCATTAATTCACAAAATATCTAACGAAATGTTCATTTTTTCTGCGACGTAATTCTAATTGTTACACTGCGATTTTTGGTGAACAAACTGGGCTTATTTGCGTAATCGACATCAAAATTTGATTTCCGTTCGGCAAAACATTCTACAGCATTTCCACTGTCATATAATATACCTTTCAATATGTTTAACGTTACTTAATCGCAAAATTGTTTATAAATATCCGTCGCCGTTGAAAATTTATGTTACATGTTACACGCGTTTTTTCGCCGAATTTACGAACAAAAAGTCTTTCTAGCAAATTTATACAAACTAACAACCTGAAAAGAGTATGTCATTGAGAAAGATCATGGTTTTACGGTTATTTTGACATATAACAAAGTTTTAGGAAGGAAAACGGTTCTTGCAAAATTCAGTTATGAATCGCAGAGGGTAGCGTTTTTTGAAAAGTTCCCCAATAGCGTGCGCGACGTCATTTACATCAGAGAAGACTCGGATTATTGTCTACCTGTGTGAGTAGATCATTTCAGTCCAAGGAAATTTCGATAGACTGATAACCAGTGAAAAACTTTGTACCAACACTTAAATAACTTTCTTTTTCTCCCTCGATAATGCAACGCACCATGCACATAGCGATGGAAACTGGCTGTCCAAGTGTTTTCTAATTCTTGAAATATTCAGCATGGTCCCATTTACATGTAACTAAGTGTGTCCATTTTTACATATCGATTGCCACTTAACTATTTCCTGAAGTAATTGTGACATTATAATTCAAGAAAAGTCTTGGTCAGCGTTGACAGCGTTCACAAAGAAGAAGAAGAAAAAATGCTAATAATCATCATTGTCTCCTTTGCAATCGATATCTTTTATGCTATGTTATGAAATCTACATATAAGATAACTATTTTTGCTATCTGCGTTTTATTCTGTTTAAACTGGTCGAAACAAACGTTAAATTGGCGAAAGAAAGTGTTAAATCATTGAAAAGTGGATGACCGGAAAATAATACTTTACGATGTACTTTCAAAATATACACACGCGATACTGAACACAACCAATTGAGTCTACTTTATAATGACTAGATTAACGTAAACGCTAGTTAATCTAAATTTGTACTTTCAATGATTTTTTATTCAATTTTCAGTATTATTCTATAAATTCGGTTCAACATGGCGTCAGAACCAAAATACTCTGATTCTATGATTCTCTTGCTTGATTTGACGTTGACGTTTATAATTTTACTTTCACGTTCCACCTTAATATGTTTAACTTTTCATTCTACTCCAATGCTATATTGATTAATCGAGTGTTAACCTTTTTCCTAACGCAAAAAATCAGTTTGTGGCAATTTGTCAGACGAAAATTAAAGTGAACAACTTTTTACATTTATGTTAGTCTTTTAGTTAGAAAACATTGTGGGAAATGACGAAATTGTCTATCACAAGTAATTTATTAATTTTCACAACGTTTTACAAGGTCTTTATTTTGTGGAGCGCCAAAAGTATCTATTAGAACACCGGGATCGAACCCATGGACCAACGACTGCAATGCGATATTGATCACAACAATTCTCTACAAAAATGATACGGGGTATAGTCCAATTATGGTACATGTATATGTTTGCACATTTTACCAATGTAAACAGTGGAAAGTTTTCATAATGCCAATACAATTTTGCATGCATTGGTTCAAATCTTGCAGGTGTGGGGCACCTGCAAGATTTGAAAACACGCGTGCAAATTAACAAAATAGTTTAGAGTTCGATATCTGTGTTTGTATAGGTAACTTTTGTAAACATGTGCTATAATATTATGACCGGGCTATAGCTATTACTTTTCACGTACAGGATATCCATTTCTATTTTTCAACCCGTAAGGTAGTTCACCCTAAATGAGATTCACGCAACGTCGGAATTAGTCGGGCAACGTCGTAAACACTCGGCGGTGGAACGTTCCACCGCCGAATGTTTACGACGTCGCCCGATTAGTTTCGGATACGTAACGTATGTTAACGACTTAGCACGAAAAGTTCCACACTAACAACCCGATCGATTATGCATCTGTAGTTAAGACACAAAACGTTACATTCTTAACGTCAACGACGTACTTTTTAACGCTATATGTCATTAATATTTTGATGAGGAACGTTCCACAGCCGAATGTTTACGACGTTGCCGGAATAGGATTAGATACTTCACGAATGTTGACGACGTTGCACAAGAAATTCCATCTTTACATGAACCCCATTAGACGTGGACTTTCTTTAAAGCAGAAGCAGCTCTGGATCCATTTGGTTTGGTCAAAAGAGGATAAAATGCACTTTTGTGCAAAACAGAATATCGCCGCTTTTCCAAAGAAATCTCGTAACTGCAGCTTAATTCAAGCTGAAGTTACGTTTTTTTGTTGAAAAGAGACGATATCTCATTCACAAAACGAAATGTCCCTAGAGTCAATAAAGAGTTTTGTACTTGTACTTGAAAGAATAGTAATTATAACCGTGTGAAAGCGATACTATGTATTATGCAGTATAATTTATGTAAAATCTATTTCGATAATTCGTTCGAATGAAAAATGGAAGGGGTGTAATAGGGAAGCAAATTACGAGGATAAACTTTTTAAAACCCTTTCCCAAACAAACCCTGATTTTGATAACCCTGTTGCAATAAAACGGGCATTGAGAAGCGGAAAATGAAGAAAATTCTGATGACTATCATCAATTTTCTACTTTAGTCTCAACAGTGTCGTTGTTAAAATGTACACACACCATAATTATTTCATCACGTACACTCCATTTTATCACCTGTAGCATACGTTGTATTCGAAATTGGATGACTCCATTATTGTCGTTTTAAAAAAGGATCAAGAGGCGCGGTGGATTTTATTTCCACTATTGCAATTGTGTGACCCTGTGAAAGTCGTTTATTTTAATATTTTAGTATACGTGGGTTGTGAAATTAGGATGTGTCAATGTAATTCCCGAACAGTCAGATTAGGAAAAGTCCGCCAAAGGATATGGCATCTGATCAGAGTCTTGTATGGAATTTCCAAAATATGGATATAAATGTCTACGTTTCTAAGGTAAGTTTGTCAAACACCTGTTACAATCGTTTTTGGTGCTTTAACTTGTCACTGTTTTAGATTTAAATTATTATTTACTTTTTATATATATATTTATTTAATTATATTTATCTTATTTTATTTCTTACATTTATTTATTTTAATTTACATTCACTTCGAAGGAAAATGATTGCCAAAATTACCAGTAAGTACCTTTTACTTAAATTGTAATCTTATACTAATTATCCTGTCCTTGATTTAACTTCTCCCGAACAAGAAAAAGAACAAGAAAAAATAAGGCTTAGAAAATGCTGATATAACCGATAAATACATGTACATGTATTTAAATTTATTTTGTCTTTGCCTGCAACTGTTTTCAAGCTCCATTATTTGAATTCGAACTAACCTGGAATATTCATCGAAAGCCGACGATAATTTGGAATAGTCCGAGTTAAAATAATTTACCAACGTCGATTCAGCGAAATTTTTCGTTTCATAAAACATTTTCGGACATACAAGTCGAATAGACTTATGTTATGGTAAATTAAAATTTCCCCCAAAACTACAATATTTTTATGATGGTGAAAGATCAAAATGGATGTCAAAAGTGTTGTAAACCTCTTTCAGTAAGAAAATTAAATAAATAAAACATTAGAGATAAAGAGAAACCATTGCGTAGTCATTATATTGAGACCGTTATCAAATTTATTCTCTTTTCATTATCATTCAACATCCTAGACTCCTAAACAGAGAGAAAAAATCAGTTCCAATTGGACTTCCGTTTTGTGCACGCTATATTACGGTAATAACTTTTCATGTATTCTTTTCAATTAAACTACTTTATCATGCAATCGTGAAACTACAAAAAATAGAACAACAACAACTACTACTACCACTACTACTACCACTACTACAACAACACTTTAGACTGGTCGAATTTGAGGTGTTGCAAAGGACAAAATAAATGTTAACAATAATATTGACTTTGTGAATTAACGGAATAATAATATGGGATACTGCAGAAAGGGGAGAAGACGCTGAAAACCAAGGATGCGAAACCATGCTCTTGTTTTGGAAATGATTAACCCTTTCCCAAACGACAAATTTTAAGGGGCGCCTACTTGAAATGTGCGCAAGATGACAAAATGGATCTTGAGAACGGATTAATTAGCGTATAATATAGCATGGAAAATATTGAAACAAAAGAAGAAAATGCTGATAATCAGAATTTTCGTCTTTTTCTCCAATGTTTTCCTGAGACTTTTCTACTAGAGACGTCAAAACCAGGCGTTGTTTGGGAAAGGGTTAATTCCTCTTTAAGACTGGTTTTATTCCAAAACTGTGGCTAGCGAAATAAAATTTGGTGGCGTTTTTGAGACAATTCCTATAAATCCAACAAATAATAAATAAGGGGAATAATAACAAATAATTCAATGCTATTGCCCGAACATTTTACCATATCTATTCCATAAACTATTTCAAAGCCAGGGAACTAATCAATCGATATTCGTTGATTTTTACAACCAATCTTTGACTTATGACTCTACCCTTTTCAAATTAAGATTAATGTTTTACGTCTATATAGAAAAGGGCTTGATATTAAATCATTAGGGCAAAAGAAGAAAATGCTGATGACCAGCATTTCCTGCGGGTTTTTAAGGTCCTCCGTGTTGTATTGAACAATAATCTTATAATTATAATTAAAGATTTCATCGTCCGCAGCGGCTTTCAAATTGGGCCGGTAAAGAACCTTATCATTTGGGGAAGGTTAAAAGTTTACCCGGGCAAATGAGGATGGTCGATTTTACCCCGTACAATGAGGAAGTCTTGCTCTGTCACTGGTAAATAAATCTTAAGTAAATTTTAATCTTTTCCCTAAATGTTTCTTTTTACGACGGATCTTAGTTGACGTCAGAGAGCGATAGGGAATAAAATTAAAAGTACTAAATAGTTCTTGTCCCTTTCCGATACATTTTCTTTGTTGTGATAAACCGCCATTTTACACTGGTCAAAAGTTTAAAAAAGCAAGCAAGATGTGGGATTTTTGAAATCAGACAATGAATTGGCCTGAATTCAAACTCCCACTTTTTGCTGTCTTTTTAATTGGTCTTGAAAAATGTTGAAAAAATGAATAATTTGAGTAGTGAAATTAGTAAACCAAAATAATAAAATACGAACGCATGAGAGTATCAAATAGCTTAAATGTATCTTATATTAACTTATAACATAAAAGGGAAAAGAGATCTTTTTGAGATAAAAAAATTAAAGAATGAAATATTGATTTGACGAATAAGTACGAATTTCAAACGAGTATTTCCGATTTTTTTAACGGAAAATACATTAAAAGGAACAGGTAGTTCCTGGACAATCCCATTCGCTTATTGTAACCCTTTCCCAAACAAGACCTGGTTTTGACGTCCCTAATAGAAAAGGCTTGGGAAAACATTGAGGCAAAAGAAGAAACTGCTGATAACCAGCAGTTTCTCCTTTTGTCTCAATATTTTCTTTACCATATTTTACACAAATTCTATCTTTTATAACTTCAAGTTTGTCATTTGTGGCAGTTTTTGAAGTGGATCTTCCCGAAATTTGGCCGTTTGGGAAAGGGTTAAGGCGAGCTTGAACCAGTAAGGGGGCATAGAAATAGAAAATATGTCGACAATACATTATCCATTGAAAATAATTTTATGATTAATACCTTTTGATTTGAGACATTTTTAAATAGGATTTATTGACAGAAAATTAAAATTTCAAAAAATTTAATTTGTTTATCAAAAGATGATAATAGCAAAGTAAACAACTAAAACACAACACAACAAGAATATAAATAAGTAGATCATTGATAATATAGTAGGATTTTTTCTCGTTTTGCAGTGATTTCTCTCTCTTTCCCCTACTAAATATCAAATATTCTCTTGATGATCAATAAAAATTAACACTGAACAAGAGGGTTCTGGGGTCTTCTACCCCCGATATAATTGGGAAATTTGGTGCAATTTTGATTGCATGAAGGGGTCTTTTTCACCTTTTATCTCGGAAAGACCACACCTGAAATAAAATATGTCGAAGACCGGCTTTCTGGCCTTCGCCTCGGATCGCACCAGACAACCTTCAACTCGGGTCAGTCTAAGTTGCTGTCGTTTTGGAAAAGTTTAAACCCATTACCAGACGACAAATTCTAGTACACACCTAAATTCAAAGATTTTACAGACGACATGTTCGAATACGGAGATAAAACATTTTTGGTCTTTCATGGGAGGAAACATTATGGGAAACGAAGAAATTGCTTGTCACAAGCAATTTCTTCATTTCCCACATTATTTCCTCACACGTTTTCCTTAAGAGGCGCCAAAAAGCATCAACATGTGGCTTAAGACGATAATAAAGTGACACACCCTCAAAATATTCACTACTTTTTCAGTGTTGGGAAACCAATCACGTGTCTAATGTCATCCCTAAAATAGTCCAAAATATCCGACTAGCGATTTCCTAATTCCTTGGGTTTTTCGAAATAAATATAGATTTGAAACGTAAAATGGAATAAAAACAAGTGTTTCGTATAGACTGAATTACAATTATGCAGATTAAAGACCGAGAAAGACATACTCTTGCAATGGAAAATAAATTTTTTTCCTTACGGAATCTTCTTGGTAAGGTTGTCGAAGTATTTTGATTATTATTTTTTGAGTAAGGGAGAAAACTCCTATTATCATAGGTTCAATCGTTACCGTTGTATTGCTGTTGTATTTGAACTACTTTAACGATTCTCGTTTAGTTTTGAAAATATTAAAGTACTCTGATAATGTAATACATTAATTCATTAAGTTGTACTTGTTTAAAAATTAGTTTATTTGAATTTACTAGATATGTAGCATTGTGTGTATAGGACAATACTGTATGCTTCGTTTAAACCATTAACGCAGAGGGAAAATAAGTAGAAGTGGATACTTAGCTGTAAAAAGTTGAATTAATTTCGCAGATGCTATTTACAATTCCTCGAAATGTGTCAATTAGAAAGAAGAAAATGAAAAAAAAAAATACATCTGTGATTTTTCTATACATGTAGATCTTTATCAGAGCATCGGGAAAGTGGGGATGAATAATTTAAAGTGACATTTCACGATTATTTTTACATAAATTGTACCTTTATTCTATCTGAAAGAGAATGCTTTCTTATGAAAATTCTTAATATTCCAAGCCAAAATATTGAACCGTTTACGAGAAATTTATATTTTTGTGCTAAAATTAAACAAATTGTTGTGGAGAACAGTTCAGATTTATATAGAATTTCTCATTTCTGTCTCAACTTTGAAGGCGTATATTTCGCTTATAGATAACAACTTAAAAAAACTGATAGCGTTTCTACTCATTAGACTAACCAATCTTGGCATCAAGACATACTTAAAAAAATTGAAATTGGAATGAAATGTCCCTTTAACACTTTCTTGTCAAACAACAAATTATTAAAAGTATTTTCAATATTTCAAAAGAGAAAAAAAGAACCAACAGCGTCACATAGACATACATGTATTGTGTACACTAAAGCGTTAGAAAATATTGAGACAAAATGGAGAAAATGCTAATTATGCTAAGTTAGCCATGGCTCAGACATTTTAACCAAAATAATCTTTTACACTTAAAGGGACATTAGTATCCACAGGCCTAACTCCCTAATGATCCACAGAATTTGGCTTTTAGCATGTAGTCGCACCGTTTATAGACTTTATAAGACAGAATACAAGATTCATACAGTAAATGACCAAATCGATAATCATGCAGCGGTGTATAAGTATGTAAAATATTCAAAGTGGGTTGATAGTGTTTATGAAATGATGTGATATTGGGTTTAAATCCGTCGTAATCTAAGCCAATACAGATCAGACAGAGCTGAAATTTTGCACAGAGAACATCTAAATGCCATATTTAATTATTCATAGTTATTTTTACAGCAAATTACCCCGAAAATAAGTAAGTAACAGTAAATATGTATCTTTAAGAAACGAGGAAAACAAAAATTAAATGTCATTTTCCTTCCCCATAGTCTATGCCATAACATACACATTTTCATATATTAAATGAGCCAGGATCTGGAAAAACGTCCCTTAAGGCTTTTGAGCCCAACATAGATCCAGATCAGCCTGTGCATACGCACAGTCTGATCAGGATCCACGTTGTTCTCTAATAGCTTCTTCGTGATCTGTAGTAACTTAAAGGGAGCAGCATGGATGTATATTGAACTGCATCTGACAACACGCTGATCTTCAAACTCAGTTTTTTAAAATGCTATAAGGGACGTTCTTCCAGATCCCGGCTCATTTTTATGTTTTTATCTTCTTCCTTTGTCAAGTCTACAATTTGTCGTCTGTAGACGCTTTAAAATTTAAATTTGGACCTTGCTAATTTCTGCCGACTGAGAAATGTTTAACTCTTTCCCAAACCACAAAATTTTAGGGTGATCCACTTCAAAAACTGACACA
This sequence comes from Fragum sueziense, assembly GCA_963680895.1. Taxonomy (NCBI): domain Eukaryota; kingdom Metazoa; phylum Mollusca; class Bivalvia; order Cardiida; family Cardiidae; genus Fragum; species Fragum sueziense. The sequence continues at coordinate 42,843,633 of OY804601.1, read as the reverse complement.
AATGACATATTGGGCGTTATTAAAGATAGAATTTGTGTAAAATATGGCACAGAAAATATTGAGACAAAAGGAGAAACTGCTGGTTATCAGCAGTTTCTTCTTTTGTTTCAATGTTTTCCCAAGCCTTTTCTATTAGGGACGTCAAAACCAGGTCTTGTTTGGGAAAGGGTTAACTCATTCCCAAACTGCATGTACTTATTGACAAATCCAGTTTGAACGTTGTTGCAGACGACACAGTGGATGTCGATAAAGATGTGATTTATTCACGATGTGGCAGACAAAATTTTAAGCAAGAGTATGTTGGATATCAGAATTTTCTTCTTTTGTCTTAATTTTTCGATATTCCTTTTCTTTTTGATGCGTCAAAATGCCATTGTGTGGGAAAGGGTTAATTGAATATTTCGCTTCTTTTCAACAAAAACCTCGGAACTGCAGTTTAATACAAGCTACAGTTACGAGGTTTTTGTTGAAAAGCGACGGTTTCCTGTATTTCAGAATACCTCAAGTTCGCCAGTTTATTATGCCTGCTATACACCGGTACCATCACTTCCTCACCAATATCCGGGAGATCCAAACGTTCGGCGTGGACAAACAGCCCTTGTTTAAATGTCCCGGAATTCCCGGAAAATCCGGTAGACATTTCACCGAACCTCGAAAATTTATTGCAGAGAGCTACTGACTTAAAATCTAAAACAACCGACACCATTGATTCTGTAAGTACATTTTAACGTATGTATTATGTTCCTCATTAGATACTTTAACCCTTTCCCAAATAAGACCTGGTTTTGACGTCCCTGATAGAAAAGTATTAAGAAAACATTGAGGCAAAAGAAGAAAATGCTGATAATCAGCATTTTCTCCTTTGCTTTAATATTTTCTGTTCTTTATCTACCACATATCCTGTCCTCATTAACTTCCAATTTGTACTCAGAAGCAGCTTTTAAATGTGAAAACCCTAAAGTTTTGTCGTTTGGGAAAGGTTTAAACACTTCGTACATCTTCGGGCGTCATCAGTGACAATGTTAATTGACGAAGGTATGAATTCGTCAACTTCCGGGCGTACCTATTACATGTACATTTCTTTCGAAATGCTCATACTACGAACTTATTAAATATACTAAAACCTTGAAAACATCAATACTTACGAAAAAGGAACGAGAAAAATTCAGAAATTGGAATATTTGGATTTTGATTAAGGTATTTCATCCATTATTAGATACTATACACTTCGTCCTTCTTTGGGCTCCATTAATAGAAATTGACGAGGATATCCTTTTGTCAATTTCCATTGCTTCGGATAACGCTCGTAAATTGACGAAAGTACGAGTTTTCGTCCATTTCTGCTGATACTGCAGATGACGCCCGAAGTTGCACAAAGTGTTTGTTATCTAATGATGGTTGGTATACCTTAAAGTACGAATTATGCCCATCATGTGATACAAAACACTTGGTGAAAATCTGTATGCAAATCCGTATGCAAATACGTATGCAAATCCGTATGCAAATCCGTGTGCAAATCCGTATGCAAATCCGTATGCAAATACGTATGCAAATCCGTATGCAAATCCGTGTGCAAATCCGTATGCAAATCCGTATGCAAATTCGCTACGGAGACTAAATGGCGCAACGACAAGAAGTGTTTGAACTTTAGTAATTTCAGACATAAAACCTTTCCAAAAAAAAAATTGGATTTGACGTCCCTAACATAAATGGCTTGGGAAAAGAGATTGATTCTAAAACATTTAGAAATATTTACGCAAAAGGAGAAAATGATGATGACCAGCAATTTATAATTTTGATTCAATGTTTTCCTCAATCTTTTCTATAAGGAACGTCATAAACAGACCTTTTTTGGGAAAGACTAAAATAAAATAATAATTATTTTTCCTACTAAATTTTAGGTCGGAGCAGATATTCCTTCCTTGACAAAAAACGTCCTCGACCGGCATACGTTTCTGGAATCGCCAAATGCTGAAGAAGAAATAGCTAGCGGCTCAGTTTCAGAGGTAGGTACATTTCAAGGCATCTTCGCAAGCCAAGGGCGATATCTACGACGTAACGTCGTTTCTGTATTAACCCTTGGCGTATTTTGTCCGATTTTCTTGGTGTCCTGGAAAGCGTTTTCATTGGTCCCAGCGTGGTCAATCAGATTGTCGACTGATACATTTGTTATGATTAACCAAATCATGACAACAGGCGGGAAAAAGCATTGCATTTGCAACTCAGAAACGCAAAGATTGACGATTTTTCACTGCAATAGACAGGAATTTCCTATCTTTAATCGACGAATTATTATACTTTCGACAACTCGACCAAAGAAGCAGTTAACTTTTACCTAATCCGCATGACGAATGACGCGAAAGACAATGCGCGTTAATGACGTCATTGATAATGGACGAAATAACGTAAACAACCAGCAGGACAATCGCTAGGCGGCGCTTTGCGATTTCAAGAAAATCGAACTAAATTCGCCAAGGGTGAATGCAAACATAGGTGGGTTCAACCTTGGCTAGCGAAGATGATTTTTAGATAGTCTACCCGTAATGAGAATCGCGCGACGTCGGAATTATTAGGGCGACGTCGAATACATTCTGCGGTGGAACTTTCCACCTCCGAATGTAAACGACGGCGCCCGAATAAGTTCGGATGCGTAAAAAACGACGACGCTCGAAAAAATCCGATGTTTTATGAATCTCAAAATGGCCACATTACGGGTATTTTACCTTAAATCTTCTCTCGGGAAAAATCCGCGAACGATTTTGTAACTTCCCTAATGATAAAATCCTAGGGTGGTCCAATATCAGGGCTGCTGCAGACGACAAATATATCGTCGCTTTTCAACGAAAACCTCGTAACTGCAGCTTAAAACAAGCTGCAGTTACGAGTTTTTCGTTGAAAAGCGACGATATGCTGATCAAGATAGTATCGGTTTATAATGTTGCAAAGAAAATATTGAGGGAAAAAAGAAAAATGCTGAATTTAAAGCATCCGGAAATTGTAATTTTTAAAAAAACGAAAATTGGGTATCTGTGTGTGTTTTTTTTTTTTTTTTTTTTTTTTTTTTTATTTTATATTTTTCTCCAATGTTTTACCAATGCTTTTGCAATGGCATCTTGCTTGTAGTCTGTTAAATACATATTTAACCTTTTCCCACACACTGGCACTTTTGTACACTTCAAAGGTAAAAGGATAGGGACACATTATGACAAATACAGAAATTGCTTATGACAAACGATTTCTTCTTACCTTACATTTTTTTCTACCCCAAAAGAACAAAAGATATTTAACATCATGTACTTGAAATTGTCGTCTGCAACATCTTTGAAATTGGACCAGTCTAAATAAATCTGTCTGTTAATGGGTTATCTTGGATCAGCTTAAATACTTGTCGATTTGGGAAGATTTCCTTCATAAACAATTAAGCTTCAGTTATGATATTGACGAATTTTTGTTCGGCGACGCCGAAATTATGCACAAATTTTGACAGCAATAAAATTGGTTCATTCAGAAAATCGAATATAGTCGCCTTTCAACAAAAAGCTCGTAACTGCACCTTGTTTTAAGCTGCAGTTACGAGGTTTTTGTTGAAAACGGTGTTGAAACGGTGTTGAAAACGTTGGCATAATTTTTCCATTTTCTCCTTTTCAGACAAATTCGACGCTCCAATCTCACATTGAGCCATTGCTCAACATGTACTATCACATCAAAAACTGCAGCGAGTCAGGCGAAATATCGACCCAGAACGGCGACAACACCGAAAAAGCGAAGTTAACAGATATCCATTCCGAAATATATAGCATGGTATGCGCTATCAATAATGCTCTGATATATCAGAAAGTAAATGCCAGTATTGATTTGGAAGAGCCTATTTATTCAGAGGATTTTACGGAACTCAGTGCAAGTTATGACAAAGAAATATACAGGGCCTATATAATTCTCAGGGATTGTGAAAAATTGATGGGATATTTAAAAGACATTTACAGCGAAATGGTAGGTGTATAGATGCCGTAGTAATGCTCAAACGTTGCAGAGGGACAGGTAAGAGGGCGTGATGACATTATAAAAAAATTCATTTCAAATCATTCAAATCATTCAATCATTCAAATTCATTTATTACCCTATATTGTGGGTACTCATTTGAATCGTGTCGACGAGACTATTCTAGTAATGAGACGATTCTAATGAGCACCCACCACATAGGGTTTAATAAACATTTAAAGAAATAGTTAATTTTGAAAAGCAATCGCACCTGCTTATCTGTGACTCTACTCAAAGAATGGTATACTGTATCAACCAACGAAAAATACCGGTGAAATTTTTAAATTACATAACAATCAATCTGATTGGACGAGACAAACGTCTCGTCCAATCAGACTGTTTATTATGTAATTCTAGATTAGAAAACAGAATCTAGAATTGTTGGTTAATATAGTGTACCAAGACTTTTTAGACACCGTCCAAAGATCTCATTTGTGCATCGAAAGTCTTGAAAGCAAAGCTGGTAATACTTTTCGAGAGAACGGAGCGCTTAAAACATTCCAAATTGGCCGAAATTGTAGACGACAATATTGATAATATTTCTAAGATAAACTTGTTTGCTTAAAATGATAAAAAGGAAAATATATAACCTCGTATTACCACCCATTTCATCTTTGGAAATGCCCATGCTATAAACTTAGAAATACATGTATATTAAAAATTTGAAAAAATACATACAAATGATGCAAAGTTACATTCATCTAGTCCAAACATTGTTTTTGCTTTCGAGATTTTTTACACATACATGTATAGAGTACCGCTCATGATTTTCGTTTCTTTTAACCCTTTCCCACACGGAGTTAGAAAAGTCTTACAATGTCCAAAGTAGAAAAGCTAGACTTATGTTATTGCTGTGAAAATATTGAGAAAAAGGGAGAAAATGTATTCTTTCTTCTCAATATTTTCACGAACTATTTCTAACACTAAAGCTGTAGGTTCTGTTTAGGTAAGGGTTTATGATTGTAAAGTTCAAATGTATCACTATACACGGCGGGGAATCACGTGACATCACAACTGCAGAAAATCTTTTAAACGATTCTTTTAATACTTAAACGGTTTGAAAATGGTTTGAAACAGAAAAGGTTGACAAAATCCAGAATTGAGCTGGATTTGGTAGATATTCTAACTGTAAGCTGATGAAAAAAGTTATGGCCGACCGACCAAAATTTTGGTCGGCCGTCAATGGATTTTTTATAAGCAGGTTTTCAAAAGATCCGTCACGTTCGATAAATACGTAGGCCTACTTGAATTTTCCAACTTTCTCTGCTTCAACTCTTTCGTGTACAAATTCTCGGTCATTTATTGATAGAAGATTTTTTAGAAATATAATTATGTGTGTATATCGCTGCTTTTCAAAGAAAACTCGTAACTGCAGCTTAAAACAAGCTGCAGTTACAAGGTTTTCGTTAAAAAGCGATACTTTATCACGTAATTCCCCGCCGTATATAGGCGTATTTTATTTAAACACCATGTTATTTATTATTCATATCATTTTTGTATTGTTGGTTTTAAAAATGAGATTTGAAAAAAAAAACATTTCAAGTGCTTTAAAGTGACATTTCACATTTATTTCATTTTTTAAAAGTATTTTTAAAAGTATGTCTTGATGCAAAGATTGTTTATTCTAATGCGTAGGAATGGTATAAGTTTTTTGAAGTTGTTATTTATAAGCGAAAATACGCCTTTAAAGTTGAGACAGGAATGACAAATTCTATATAAATCTGAACTGTTGTCCACAACAATTTGTCTAATTTTAGCACAAAAATATATATTTCTGGTAAACGGTTCGATATTTTGGCTTGAAATTTTCAGAATTTTCATAAGAAAGCGTGCTCTTTCAGATAGAATAAAGATAAAATTTAACTAAAAATAATCGTGAAATGTCACTTTAAATGAGAGAAACAGAGCAATATAATGACATTGAAAAGTCATTCTGTATGTTTTTGTTTACTCATATAATAAAGTGAAATACTCAATTTCTGCGAAATCCATCCACTTGTATGACGCTGCTTTACAACGAAAACCTCGTAACTTCAGCTTAAAACAAGCTGCAGTTACGAGGTTTTTATTGCAAAACCGACAATAAGTTAAGCTTTGCCCGAATAACACAATTTTGAGACAGTCTTTATTGAAAGCTTCCAAATTATAAGATTCTGAAACTGTTTGCTTTTCTGTGTGTATGTGGGGGGGGGGGGAGAAAATGAACGTCATTTTTCTTCATTTTAGTTGAAAACTTGTACCATTAATTGTATGTATGGGTAATTATTTAAAGCTTTAAAAGTTTAGCACTGCCACGAATTGCCATTTATCTATTTATGTATTTTTTGTTCTGGCACTTTTTGTCTCGTTTTTATCACAAATTTCTTACTTACACATTAGGCCTACCATTTTTCAAACATTTTTTTATTTCTGCGTTTCACCACCATTACTTTGCTATTATTTATTTTGCTTTAAAGTGACATTTCACATTTATTTCATTTTTTAAAAGTAAGTCTTGATGAAAAGATTGTTTATTCTAATGCGTAGAAATGCAATCAGATTTTTTGAAGTTGTCATTTATAAGCGTAAAATATGCGATTAAAGTTGGGACAGGAATGACAAATTCTATATAAATCTGAACTGTTGTCCACAACAATTTGTTTAATTTTAGCACAAAAATATACATTTCTCGTAAACGGTTTAATATTTTGGCTTGAAATTTTCAGAATTTTCATAAGAAAACATGCTCTTTCCGATAGAATAAAAGTAAAATTTATGTAAAAATAATTGTGAAATGTCACTTTAATTGTTATCATTACTTGTCATCTCAACCCTACGATTGCCATTATCTAGCCATTATGTGTTGATATTTTTACATTTTAAAGGGACATTTCATTCCAATTTCAATTTTTTAAAGTATGTCTTGATGCCAAGATTGGTTATTCTAATGAGTATAAATACTATTGGTTTTTTGAAGTTGTTGCAAATAAGCGAGAAACGCGCATTTAAAGTTGAGACATAATCGATAAATTGCATATAAATCCGAACTGTTGTCCACAACAATTTGTTAAATTTTAACACAAAAATATAAATTTCTCGTAAACGGCGCAATATTTTGGCTCGAAATTTTCAGAATTTTCATAAGGAAATATGCTCTTTCAGATAAAAATAAAAGTTAAATTTATTACAAAAAATTCTGAAATGTCACTTTAACCTTTTCCCAGACGACAAATTTTTTGGGTGATCCATACAAAAAACTGCCATAAAAGACAAAATGGGTGTAAGTTAAGATATGATTTGTGTAAAATATGGCACAGAAAATATTGAGACAAAAGGAGAAACTGCTGGTCATCAGCAGTTTCTTCTTTTGTTTCAATTTTTTCCCTAACCATATCTATTAGGGACGTCAAAACCAGGTCTTGTTTGGGAAAGGGTTAAGTCAATTTATAAGCAAGTGAGCACTGCCATTTCATTGCCATTCATTGATATTTATGTTCTTTACATGACTTGTATTCTACGATAAACTCTTTCCAATTGGCAAATCTTTAGTTTTGTTCAAAAAATAAGCTGCTACAGATGACAGCTGAGTGATGATAAAGAACAATATATCACAGAAGGTAGTGAGGCAAAAGGAGAAAATGCTGATAGTCAGAATTTTCCTCTTTTGTTTGAATGTTTTTGTAAAGCAATTTGATAAAGAAACGTCAAAACAAGGTCTTGTTTGGAAAAGGGTTCATCTGTTTCACACACATTTAAATGTTTTCATTTTCTTATTGTGAGTTCTTTTTTTACTTTAATAGGGCAACATATTAAACATTATAATTCCATCTTGCAAAGCAATCAAATTTTATCATTTTGCAACTATCACTTACTTTCATTTTGCAAGTATTACATTAGATCTATATCATCAAGTAAACCCTCTCAAACGACGTATTTTAGGGTGTGCCATTTTAACCCTTTCCCAAACATCAAAATTTTAGGGTGATCCACTTCAAAATCCACTTCAAATCTACCAAAAATGATAAAATGGAAGTTATTAAAGATAGGATTTGTATAAAATATGACACAGAAAATATTGAGACAAAAGGAGAAACTGCTGGTTATCAGCAGTTTCTTCTTTTGTTTCAATGTTTTCCCAAGCCATTTCTATAAGAGGCGTCAAAACCAGGTCTTGTTTGGGAAAGGGTTAAAAGATACTGCTGACGACGGAGTGAAAGCAAATATAATGATATTTTGTGTACATTATACCGAAGAAAACGTCGAGATGAAAGAAGAATTTGCATGTGATCAGCATCTTCTTCTTGTCTCAATGTTTTTCCAAACCTTTTTTTGTAAGCGGCACCAAAGGTCTAGTTAGAGAAAGGGTTAAACTTTTTTCCATCACTATGACAAAAGTGTAAACTTGTTCGATTTTAGGAAGATTTAGGCGAAAAATAACAGATAAGAGGGATAAAAGGCACTCTAAAATACTCCTTTAAACAGTTTGGAAACAATTCCATTGAGCAGCCACGGAAGGATATTTGATGAAAATATATGTAAATGATAAAGTTTATTTTTAAAAGCCGTTACCCCCTCTTTTCTGTAACTCTGGCATAATGTCTCTTTTAACAAGTCATATTTTCATTTTTTATTCAGCATTTGTATACCCCTTTTAAATGGCATTTTGTACACATTCTGATTATTTTTTCTACTTTTTATATGTATTTTGATGAGTATCCCTCTAGCCCGCTCCAAAACGGCAATATTTGTACACCACTCTAATATGTAATATGTTTTCAATCGACCCAGCTTTTGCTATCAAACAAGTAATGTGTAAGAAGTTGGATTAGAATAGGGATAAAAAGGGAAAATGTGAAATTGCTGATTATCAGCCATTTCTTCTTTTCTCTTAGTGATTTTCCGAACCATTTCCACTGGGGAGGTAAAAACTATGTCTCGTTTTGGAAAGTTTTTAAAATAATCATTCTAATGCATTTTATCTTAATTAATATAATGGCAGATTCAAACTTGTAAATACTATATATTTTTTCTATCTATTTATTTTTGAAGAAAGATTGTTATGTGTTTTATTTGTATTGTGGCAGGGAATCGTGTTACACAACAACTGCAGATAATATTCAATAGTTCTGTTAATACTTGTCCAATTCGAATTTTGCCTGAAGCAGAGAAGGTATAAGGCCCCTTTTTTAAACATTGCGGAAAATGAAGAAATTGCTTGTGACAAGCAATTTCTTCATTTTCCACTATGTTTTCCATAGTCATTTTATTGTGAGGAGTCAAAAAGAGTCACCGTGTGGTAATGGGTTAAACCATTTTTAAATCGGTCACCAATTGACAGAAAGATTGACGATTTTCTGCAATTGTTGTGTCACGTGATTCCCTGGCGTGTTTAATTAATGCCGTTGTATGCGAGAAATTGTACACGAATCAAAACAGGGTATTTCAATGTTGCAGTATCAGAATTGAGAAAAATGCCAATTAACTCTTTCCCAAACGGCAAAGTTTTACAGTTGTCCACTTCAAAAACTGCCACAATTGACAAAATGGAAGTTAAAGATAAAATTTATGTAAAAAATGGGATAGAATATATTGAGGCAAAAGGAAAACTGCTGGTTATCAGCAGTTTCTTCTTTTGTTTCAATGTTTTCCAAAGCCTTTTCTATTAGGGACGTCAAAACCAGGGCCCCGTATTACTAAACATCTTGCGATCAAGTTTTTGTGTAAACTATGTAACAAGGCATCTGATTGCACGAGAAATCCGACTGAGCCAATCAGGGATGTTGTTACAAGTAATTATGCAAAAATCAAGCGTACGATCGTTAGTAATACGGGCCCCAGGTCTTTTTGGAAAAGGGTAAACAAAGTTTTCTTCTTTTGTCTCATCGCTGTCAAAATATTGTCTTAAATGGCGTCAAAACCAGAATTTGTCAAGGAAAATTTATCGTTGGTGGGAAGTCTAAACCTCGTAACTACAGCTTGAAAAAGCTGGAGTTACGAGGTTTTGACCTGCCATCGACGTTATTTTTAACATTCCGTTCTCGTTGAAAGTACCATTGCATAGATCGCGATGGAGGAACACGTGACTCAACAACAACAACAACAACAACAACAGCAACAACAATGTACAACAACAAAGATTGATCAAAATCTTCAACCAATCTGAGTATTTACTATTGACGGTCAAACATATTTTTTATCAAAAAAATTCACCGTGTGCTATTTAAAGTGACATTTCACAATTGTTTTTACATAAATTTTAATTTTATTCTATCTGAAAGAGCATCTTTTCTTATGAAAATTCTGAAAATTTTATATAGAATTTGTCATTTCTGTCTCAACTTCAAAAGCGTATTTTTCGCTTATAAATATGACAACTTAAAAAAACTGATAGCATTTCCATGCATTCGAATAAACAATCTTTGCATCAAGACAAACTTTTAAAAAACGAAATGAGCCAGGATCTGGAAAAACGTCCTATAAGGCTTTTGAGCCCAACATGGTTCCAGATCAGCCTGCGTATACACGCAGTCTGACCAGGAACCATGTTGTTCTCCAATAGGTTCTTCGTGACCTGTAGTAGCTTAAAGAAAGCAGCATGGATGTATATTGAACTGTATTTGACAACAGGCTGATTGTGAAACTCAATTTTTAAAAATGTTATAAGGGACGTTTTTTCCAGATCCGCGCTCAAATAAAAGTGCAATGCCACTTTAAAATTATAGAAAAATGATCGAAATTGTTGTGTCACGTGATTCCCTACATGTAGATACCTACTATCTTTGATGATTTTTTACATATCTATTTGTTCATGAATTTTTATATGTTTTTTATATGTTTTAATAAATAAAATGTTCTGCATCCAAACGTATTGGTTTACTTTGTCTCTTACACATTTGTCTACAATCCGTATATTGTCAACAAGTAAGAATAACCCGCGACATCTGCAAAATTATGTAATGACCCGACTTCGGCAACATTGTTTACGGACTTTGTACACGAAAATTAAGTTGTCCCGGGTTAATTTGTGTTGACAATACGCTACTATAGCACATATTTACATCACTTGTAACCATCACTTGTAAACAACACAATCACTGGTGGTGAACTCGGACAAAGCGAGGAACATTTTTCATGAACACAAGGTACAGATACTTCATGTTTAAATGCGCGTTTAAAAACCAGTTTTACTAGTTTGAGCATTTACACAACTATTTGCACGTGTTTATCCGCCCAAAACAATATGGACGAATCGGAGAGACACTTAGAGGCTATTGCAAGTTTTGTTATTTTATTTCTCTGACTGATTCTGAGGTTGGTATTACAATTCTTGGAGTAGAAGTTTTTTTTTTCGATGTGAAAATCGTAGCTAACGTTTTTTGAAGGGGACTTGTACGGTTTATTTATGATACCGTGAACATTTTCAATGGCTGTTCGAATTGCAATGACTTTTGTCGTAACAATAGAATAGGTTTTCGGTTAAATATGGATAAATCGTAGGTGTTGTTATAAAATCCCGTAACTACAGCTTCAATAAAGTTGAGTTGTGACGTTTTAGATTTACACCGACGAAGCACTAGTGTTTGTCCGAAAAAAAACGTCACTAGGTATATATATAGTAGATAAAATTTATTCTTTTTCAAAGACGAATTAATGGTATACAATAATCATTTCCAAAACAATAGGCCTATCTGGCATTGCAGCCCCCCAATTAGAAGGCTTTAAGTAATGACCATCATATAGATAGTGCTTCGTTTGCCCGTCCGTCCGTTTTTCTACCCGTCCGCCAATTTGTCTAGCTGACTGCTCTAGATGTCAAAATACATTGATTTTATATGTTGAGAAGTTAAAATGTGTGTACTAAATAAGAAAATATGAAAGAAAAATATTAAGAAAAAAGGAGCCAAATTATTTTCAGTATAGATCTATTCTTCTTTTGATTCAATGTTTTTCCAAACCTTTCTAATTGGGGGAAACTGTTTCGGAAATACATAATGTATTTCATTGCTTCGTCTTTGAATAGGGATCAATTTTATCGAGAAAGCTGTGATTAATTTCGGACAAACGATGGCATTCCGTAAATGTAAATGTAAAACGTCGCAACTAGAGCTTGTTTGAAGCTGTAGTTACGACATTTTATACCAATACCAACAGTTTATAAAAACAGAACAGTAACCAAGTCTATTTTAGCACACAATTGATTGCCATAACCGATATCTCTTATTCATGTGTTCTTCCCATTGATAGGTGCCTTAAAAGGAAAAGTATCATTATCCTTTCCCATGAGTGAAACATTTTAACCCTTTCCCAAACAATGATTTTGTTGGTGATGTACAATATTGACAGCTCAGAAAATATTGATACAAAATGAGAAAATGCTTGGTTGTATGATTTTCTTTTTTTTTTTTTTTGTCTCATTTTTTCCGAAGCCTTTTATAACAGGGACGTGAAATCAATGTCTTGTATGGGAAAGGTTAAACATTGGACCCTCCTTTGAGCTTAGATCTGGAAAAGATCCTTTATAGCTTTTGCGACCAACATGGATCCAGATCAGACTTTGCATATGCACTGTCTGATCAAGATCCATCTTGTTCTCATTTAATAGCTTATTCTCCACCTGTATCAAAATTAAGAAGGCATAACGAAAGTCTTACCGGTGAAACTCCGAGGTAACGATAAAAAATGATGATGATGATGATGATGATGATGATAATGATGATGATGATGATGATGATGATGATGATGATGATGATGATGATGATGATGATGATGATGATGCTCAAATCAGTGCGATATTACCGAATAAATGTTTAAATGTGCCGTTAAGTCCAGTGCAATCGATTGATTTATCAAACATGTGCTCATAAAACACCGTAGCTGGAAAATATAACATCGCAAACATGCTGTAACGTTGTCACGAAGAAACCGCACAATGCTTTTCAATGACATGACACCGAAAACTGCCATTTACAGCCTTTATTTGTACATTTATATGTCTTTTTTGTTTACTTGCAATGCAAATAGATAAACATAAACAGTGATATCGTACCATTTCGTTCGGGCGATTAAGATCAACCCACATGATCTCAAAATGCGCTTTGTGCACTTGCAATCCGTTTATACCATTTGAAAATAATGATCGTTAAAACTGATATTTTCGTGCGTATTATAAATCATATCTACATACCTTAGTAACTTCCATTTGAGTGCATCCTTTAAAAAAAGACGGAAAGAGAAGTAAAACAAAATGACACGTGTATTGTTTACAAAAATCCGGATGTGCAATGAAGTATCTGTACCTTGTGTTCATGAAAAATGTTCCTCGCTTTGTCCGAGTTCACCACCAGTGACAATACGTAATTCTAAAATATCCAAAGTTTGCATGCGATGGTTAGTTGAAATCTTGCAGGTGTCTCACAACTGCAAGTCACTGACCAGCGCATGCAAAATTATGACGTACGAAATGTGTCGAAAGTCTATATAGAGCGTGCATAAAATTTACGCGAGCAGTTGAAAATATATGCGTCGACGCGTAAATTTTACGCGAGCAGTAATAAAAGATGTGAAACCGAGGCTGGCCAAAGGGAGAGGCGGTTACAAACCTTTCCCTTTATACCATAAAATTGATGGATGAAACAAAGGATCTGATTGGTTAATAGATAAAATGCGCGTCGACGCGTATATTTACGCGAGCAGTTGAAAATTTACGCGTCGACGCATAAATTTTCAACTGCTCGCGTAAATTTTATGCCTCGACGCGTCGACGCATAAAATTTACGCGAGCAGTTGAAAATTTATGCGTGCACGCTCTAAATAGACTTTTGACCGATTTGGTACTCCATACAAAATTGTATTGAAAATAAAGAACAATGTTCTCTTTTCCCCAGTTTTCATTTGTACAATAATACATTAATTTTGGACGTGATTTGGACTCGATATTGATATCGATACAGAATCGTATTTAACCAGGTAAAGCAAATCCCAAACTGCCAAATTTGGACTATTCCTATGTGGAAGTAGCTTTAGATGACACAAACGATGTAAACAGTAAAACTATACGTGAACTTGTATGGGTTACATTATAGAACAGAAACACTTAAGGAAAAGGATCAATTTTGATTATCATCATTTTCTTCCTTTCCTTCTATATTCTCTCAGCCTTCTACAGGGGCGACAAAAGATTTTTTTCGAGAAATGGTAAAATTGACATGTTTGCAGTTAAACTGTCCCGCACAGAATACCAAAATAGGTAAATAAAAGAGATTGCAACAAACGATCTCATTGGCTGGATCAAGCTAGCCCAGAAAATGGTATATTTTTAGCATACACGCCTAAATTTCTAGCCTTGTCGCGTTAATATGTACGCTTGTGCGTTAATTTCGAGGCCGGTTGCCTTAAAATACGCGTGCACGCGTAAATGTTTAGACGTCGCGCACGGTATTGCGGCACTAAAATGTAACGTTAAACTAGCGAACGTCAATTGCGTTACTTTAAGTTTTTGCGTAGATGATTGTGTTGTGCTTTTAATGGTTACTCTCTACATAATCTAATCTGATTTATAAAGACAGGACCACGTTTTAAGAAATACTCCACTGCTTCCATCTTTTGTATTTCTATAGCTATTCCGTCACTTTAATTCGTTCTTTTTTCATCTTAAAAATGCGCCAATGAAATAGTTTCAAGATTACGTCAAATAAAAAGTTTACGTTTATCAATTTTCTGTCCACAAGAAAAAAATTGAATATCTTTTATAAGTTTCGTTATTTTGCGTCGAAATTTTGATATGATCTACTAGAAACTAGAAAAAAAACGGTATTTCCACATTGAAATTAAATGTTTGTATGAATAAGAGAACTTGTATTTTTCAAAGTCTAAAGTGTAAAAAGTAGAGTTTTCAACTACAAGAAACAATTTCTGTCCACACGCATTTTATATAATAATTGTTTCGTTTATTATGCTAACTGATTTTCTTCCATATATTATAGAAAAATGGTATTTTTTATATCAAGTTTGGTTGCATTTGAGTCATTAATTAACAAAATATTCAACAAAATTGTCATTATTTCTGCGACGTAATTTTAATTGTTACACTGCGATTTTTGGTAAACAAACTGGGCTAATTTGAGTTATCTACGTAGAAATTTTATTTGCGTTCGGCAAAACATTCTACAGCATTTCCACAGTCACAAAATATATTTTTCCATGTGTTTGACGTTACTTTATTTCAAAATTGTTTATAAATAGCCGTCGCTCTTGAACATTTATGTTACATGTTACACGCGATTTTTCGCCGAATTTACGAACAAAACATCTTACTATCAAATTTATACAAAATAAGAACTTAAAATGAGTATAACATTGAAAAATATCACGGCTTTACGCTTATTTTGATATATAACAAAGTTAAGAGAACGAAAACGATTCCTACAAAATTCAGTATATGAATCGCGGAGGGAAGCGTTTTTTGAAAAGTGACGCAATACCGTGCGCGACGTCCTAGCTTACTCGCGTAGATAATATGCGTATACGCGTAAATTTTACGCGCGCGCGCTTAGATAAGACTTTTGACCCACTTTGGTACGCAATATTAGAGAGAATTGACCTAGATCTCAGTACTGTTGATACACACCCACAGATAAGAGGGGGTAAGAACATTACAACTTTCTCAGATCAAGTCCAAACGCTATATTGTGTGGGTACGCCTCGGGACGATTCATACGAGTAACCACAATATAGGGTTTGATAACAAAAAATGAGGTATTGCACTTTTTTAGATAGCCATTATTTAATCTTTCCTGTAGCTCTGTTGAAACTTAACCCTTTCCCCCCAAAAAATCTGGTTTTGACGTTCCTTATAGAGAAGGATTTGGAAAACATTGAGACAAGAGAAGAAAATGCTGATTATCAGCATTTTCTCCTTTTGCCTCAATATTTCCTAGGCAATAAAATGCACAAATTCTTCATTTATTTCTAACAGTTTTGTTGTCTGGCACAGCTGTCAAATCGGAACACCCTCAAATTTTGTCGTTTGGAAAAGGGTAAAGAAATCGCAATGTTAAAGGGGGAATGGCACTTAAAATCATGCAAATTGTCCGAGAAATTTGTACAAAATTAATAATTATGTATTATTATAATATGGCCTTTAAATTGCATCTATGCCAAATCTTCGCTTTTTATCTTGTGTATTGGCTAAGATGTCGACGGATTTAAAAACCCATATGTTCCATTATTGTAAATATTATCCCCGGGACAATAAATTATGTGGTTTTAAATCCGTCAACATCTAAGCCAATACACAAGGTACAAATCTAAGATTTGGCATAGATGCAATTTAAAGGCCATATTTTAATAATATATAATTCATTTATTTTTTTTGTACGAAGTTTACGGAAAATTTGCAAGTTTTATTCCACCTTTAAGGGAATTTCCTCCTGAAATCTTGGCCTTTCTTGTTTCCCAATGAGGACTTCCTTTAAAACACACAGGAAGTCGCCAAAAGCGTGGTCAGTTTAGAAAATGGTTAAATCTGGAATTCTAGGCACGGTGAATATTGTATAGGCCTATAGAAAACAATGATTGATATTTGGTTTACCACTTTTGCACTTTAATTCTGAATGACATTAGAATATCGTAATAATTATTAGAAGCAAAATTATTAGAAGAAAATATCGTTGATTTTCAACAAAATCCTCGTAAATTGCAGCTTGTTTTAAGCTGCAGTTATGAGGGTTTTGTTGAAAAGCAGCGATATGAACACTTTCTTAACTGTTACTCTTGACCGTCACTATTCATAATTATTGGCTTTGTTCGAAAATGTCGCAACTACATCTAGAATAAGCTGTAGTTATGACATTTTCGAACGAAGCCGACAAAATATTGGCTACAAATCAAAAAAATAATCGAACTCAAAATTCCTGTATGACATCATAAGGCCGGTTAGCCAATCGAGTGGTCAGATTTTGATATGGAATTTTTACACATCTTTGCCAAAGGTGTTATCTGAAATAATTCGGTATTGACCCTTTCCCAAACGATGGTCGTTATGCTGGGTTCCCACTGCCGATCTGATCAACTCATTCAGCACGATCACCTAATTTCCTCGATTTAGCCCGACCAATTGTATGTACACGACTTCTTCTCGATCTCTAGTCGATCAAACTAGACCTCCACACGAGCACTGCCGATTCTTTCCCAATTGCAGCCCGACCATCTTTTCGATTTCAACTCGATCATCCCGTCTTATATTCGAGTCCTACACGATCAAGACCCGACCATTTCCATCTGTACATGATCAGATCGAACTGATTCTATTCTAGTCGTAGATGGTCGAGAAATATCGTGTACTGAATGATTTTTTTTTCTGCAGTGTCCTTGATTATGGCAAAAAGGGTAAATCGAATTTCGGTTTACATGTTGGTCGAAGTTTACATGTTGGCCGAAGTTTACATGTTGGTTACATGCTGGTCAAAGTTTACATGCTGGTCAAAGTGCAAATCTGGCCCCGTCTTCATCAATGGATATATCAAATATGTCAATCAAAATTATTTTGAAGTAAGTGTAGCCGTTGACATATAGCAGGAAAAGGACAGAAATTCCTCGTTTCTACATAAACGATATAAATGTGACCCGTCACGCTAAAGGGGACCTTATCCAAACTCCAAAAATCCAAATTTTGACAAACTTTTCAAACTAAGCACAGGCCAACCAATTATCATAAGCAGAAAATGAACATATAATAATATAGGGAAGACATTCCGGATTTAGAAAATTACATACAAGTGCGGACTGCGCAGACTGACTAGGGTCGATATTTTTCACACTTTCTATAAGGTCCCTTTTAGCGTGACGGGTCACAAATATTAACTTATGGAAAAATATCATTCAAATCGAAACTGAAGAAAAATTGGATGAGTCGAAATCCGTATATGTCCAGGTAAAATAACGTTCCCCAAGACTTCAAGATGCTTTTTTCATAGCACAGAAAATATCAAGGATTTTCATCTGGCACAGGGTAAGTCAAAACCAGGTATTATACGAGGGTTGATCGGTAAGTAGTGAGCCTCTCATGGAAGGGGTCAAGCAAGGATGTCTATTTTCAGCCCATGTATTCTCTGGCTATATAAAGGTGTGCAGCCGAAAACTGGTGTCATTTGGTCAGTTTATAATGAAGAGGTAGCACTCTAAAGTAAACCGGGCAAGTGGCTTGAAAAAGCTCTCTGCACGCTGGGTACCAATGCTTCTGACAGTTGACCAGAAATACGCTAGGCCAACTTTGTCACGTGCTAATCTGAGACTTTTAGAGGCAGGCCCAGATAACTATCTGAAGATGTTTGTGACTATGGATGAATCTTGGGTCCATCACTTCACCCAAGTCAAAACAACAATCCAAACAATGGAAGCACCCTGGCTCACCACCAACCAAAAAGGCAAAGGCTGTCCCATTAGCAGGAAATGTTATGGCTTCGGTTTTCTGGGATGCTGATGGCATCTTGATGGTAGATTATCTACAAAAGAGCCAATTAATGGACAGTATCATGCATCACTTTTAAGGCAACTGAGAGAAACCATCAAACTCAAACGCCGTGGAAAACTCAGCAAAGGTGTACTGTTCCACCAGGACAATGTCCCTGTTCACAAATCTGCCATTACCATGGCTGCCATCGATGACTGTGGTTTAGAACACTCGCCTTATTCACCTGATATTGCTCCATCAAACTTTCACCTGTTTCAATAGTCTGGTTCCCGCCTCTGATACACTACATTGTAAAGAGTCTGGTAATACCTGGCAAACCGGGTCCATTGATTGGTTAGTATACACAACCGATGAAACGCCTCGACCAATCAGAGCCGCTCGTTGACGACCATGTGGATGGCCGTGAAGAATAGCTATTATCGTACCTAAATTCGTAGTAGATTTCAGGTACGGGAACCAGACTACTGTTTCAACAGTTGAAAAGAGCTATTTCTTGTACCCACTTTCAGTCAAATGATGACGTCATACATGCAGTAAGGCCTTTCTGAACAATCAGGAGAAGGAGTTCTACAAAAGTTTCATTGAGGCCTTAAAACATCGCTGGCAAAAGTGTATAGACAAAGAAGGGGATTATGTTGAAAAATGAAATCATTTGACCGTTACAATTCAAACCTTTCTGTGTGATGCTCACAACTTATCAATCAACCCTCGTATATTGGGAAATTTTGATTATACAATTTTCCTTTGATATTTTTATCGACGGTTTTTATACAGGAACCTTAAACTCTTCTCATCCTATTCGACTCATATTCCTGTTGTTACCATAGCTTTGGCAGAAAATATAGACTAAGGTCAGCCTGCACAGACGTGCAGTCTGATCTTAGCATACACTGTCTGCGTTTTACTAAATTGTAGCGAAAAAAACTAGATAAACTTAATGAAATCATTCTTAAATTGGCAAATTTGTTTGAAGCAAAACAAAAGGCAAGAGGATAAGGGTTAAACAGGCTTGACCAGTATCCCAATATATTCTGCCTACTTAACCCTTTCCCCAACAACAAAATTTTATGGTTGCCCAATTTTAAAACAGCTGCAGGCAACAAAATGGGTGCTAATAAATAAATAATTTATGTGCAATATAGCTAAGAAAGTATTGAGGCAAAAGGAGAAACTGCTGGTTATAAGCAGTTTCTTCTTTTGTCTCAATATTTTCTCTGTCCTTTTCTCTTAGAGACGTCAAAACCAGGTCTTGTGTGGGAACGAGTTAATAAGATGTATTCAAAAAATGTACTATGAATAGGTTTTTGAAATTTTCCAAAATATGCCGGATCCTGACGTCCGTAATTACAAAGAAATCATGGAAAAAACATTGAGACAAAAGAAGAAAATGCGGATAACCAGTATTTTCTTTTTTTACCTCGCCAATTTCTGAGCAAAAATTCACTTTTTTCTTCTATGAGAACGTCGTTGTTTTAAAACGATGGATCAGTGCGAAACAGTTGTAACTGCCTATAAACATATTAGGCAGTTACAACTGTTTCGCGCTGAGCCATCGTAATCCTTTCCCTAACTGCAAAATTTCAGTCTGGACCAATTTTGATGTTGCTCCAGACGTAACCGTGGATGTCGATAATGTGAGAAATTATGTACAAAGCAGCTCTGAAAATATTGAGACAAAAAGAGAAAATGCTGGTTATCAGAAATTTTCTTCTTTGTCTTAATATTTTCCAAACCCTTCTATTAAGGTTTCGTTTAGGAGAGAGTTAATGTAAAAATATGTGCAACTGCATATTTTAGATTAAATTATTACATTATTTGAATTCAAGTTTTTTGATAAGCTATCGAGTACTCTCTTTACAGACTTTATCGCTCTTATCTGGGGAAATTCATAGCGGGGAATCACGTGAAAACAATATCATAAAATCGTCAATAATTTCATTAATACTTGACCGATTTGAATTCGGTTTGAAGCAGAGAAGGTGGGAGTACGCCAGGGACTTATTGAATGCGAAGGATTGTTTTTTTTTTTTGTTTTGTTTTTTTTTTTTTTTTTTTTTTTTAAAAATTTGGTTAGTCGTCAATAAGTTTTTTCATCAGCTACTTTTATAAAAATTGACCATATCATGCTTAGTCATGGCATATTACCATCACTTCTACTTCAATCCGAATTCAAATGGGTCAAGTATCAACAGACGTATCGAATAATTATTTTCTACTATTGTTATGTCACTCGATTACCCACCATGAAATTGTTTTCCAGGCGTATAGAGGGCGTGAGTGGGTGGCGCGATTAGGAGGGTTTCCAAAAAGGTGCGTTTGCCAAGTAATTGTTCTAATTTAAAGAAAAAAATCGTGCTTTTTAAATCCCGTCCACTGGTTTTTGTCCCTTTTACGATAATAACAGAATTAGTCATTTTCGTAACTAGCGCAATCTATTACCAACAGATATGAATTGCATAATTATCATACATAGATCTACACTATTTGTGCACTTAACCATCGATGTGAGTTGACTCAGGTATGCTCTCAATTGAAAATCCTGTAAAATGGGCGTGTTTTAAATGGTGATAAAGGACCTATTCATACTTTGGTTCCCAACTTCTAATTCATTTCTTCCTTCTTAACACGTGAAGATGACGATCGGATAAACGCAGAAACCTGATAGCCCGATAGAGCTACAGATAAGATGAGTTAAATGCATTTCAAAATGTCAAGTCGGTGTAAATGCAAAACCTCGTATGTCGTTTCTTGCGATTTCCAAAGTAAAACCTTGTGTGACGACTTAAGACAATTCTTGCAGGTTTTGAAATATTTTTACTGATCAGCATTAATGACACATCATTTGTGAAAAATCATGTCCAAATTTCAAGCAAGTAAATCCTTTCAGTTTAGGAAAAGTTATCACACTTTGTTCCTTCCCCTTTAAAATTTTGCAAAAACGAGATACGAAGTTTTGCATTTACAACGACGAAATATCTTTCAGTGTTCACCAAACCCAATGTTTTGGGTACTCATTGGAATCGTCTCACAGAGACGATTCCAATGAGTACCCACAACATAGGGTTTGAATTTAAATTTGATGTATTATATTTGGATTGTATTTACTCCCTCTTATCTGTAAATCTTGTCCTACGAGTCAACATTGCACCTGATGACTAACGATTACTCATTTGCTAATTAAATTTTATGCTAAGTTTCCCATGTCAATCAGGGCAACTCGATCAAATGACGCATTTAGTACGTCAGATCCGGTCCGAATAAGCATTCGAGCGCAGATCGATCTTACTCGGCATGGGTAATCGGGAGAGGACGGGTTATCGAGCTTGTTCGGCATCGCTCGGCGTATTACTCAGATTTTTACTCTTTACTAGTGTACTGTAGAAAATTGATCGAGAAGCTATCGTATATTGATCGGGTAGAAGATCGATCCGATCAGAAAACAGTAGTGTCTAGAGAATGATCACATTGGTATATTTTACCCGACTTGCACCCGATAAGTTTGACTTTCACTGCAATGATGTCCGATCGCATCCCGATCAACTCGACCTCTACTCCATCTGATAACCCGATCAAACGCCCGTAGAGGACATATTTGATCGACTATACGGCGAGAAGTCATTGGGTTCACAGGCGTCAATCACGTGACTTTGTTATGATATAGTTTCCTAACTTATATAAACAAAATAAAAACATTGTGCCATACGATGTGGCGACAACTATACACATTTTTCTCAAATTATAAAAATCAAATACTTTACTCTCAGTATTTAGATACGTACCATTCGATATGTCTTACTCTCCGGTTTATTTTGACACCGAAATATTCCCTCCAATCCCAGTCAAAGCTGAGGACATTCGTGCAAAATGCATTTTTTTTAAAAGAATATATCACGGCATTCAAAACTACTTTGCACGAATGTTTTCAGCTTTGATTTGGGATTTGAGAAAGTACCAAAATAGACATGAGAGTACGATGTATCCAATGGCACATATCTCAATATTGGGTGTTAAGTATTTGATTTAAAATTCGAGGAAAACGTGTACTTACCAAGCGTTTTGTTTACAAAAGTTAGGAAAGCTTATTATAACAAGGTCAAGTGATTGCCGCCTGTAGGGTTGGTGGATTTGAATAAGGAAATTTAAGGGATTGAGTTGGTCTTTCTGATCGGAAGTGGGAACCTCATATTACGCAAATATATTCATTTCCCAAACAATAATTCCTTTTGACGACGCATTGAATCATGGAATACTGGTCTACAAATATTTTGTTTAACCCATTACCAAACGGCAACATTTTGGGTTGGTCCAAATTCAAAAATGTTGCAGACGACAGTTTCAAGTGAAAAAATCTAAAATTGTGCTGTCTTTTTGGGTAGAAAACGTTGTGGGAAATGACGAAATTGCTTGTCACAAGTATTTTCATCATTTTCCACCGTGTTATCAACGTTTTTAACTTGCACTGAGTCAAAAAGAGTCAATGTGTGGGAATGGGTTAAAAAGAAGAAAATACTTATAGCAGGCATTTTGGCCTTTCACCTTCACTATTTTCTATGCAGTTACCACGATGGATAATCACGTGATACAGTATTTTCAGAAAATCTTCAATTATTTTGTAAATACTGGACCGATTTGAATTTGGGTTGAAGTAGAGAATGTGGGCAGACGTCACGCATTAGATGGGCGTGGTTGATTTTTGAAAAATAAACTGATAAAAAAGTAATTTGATATAAATCAAAATTCTGGTTTATCTTCAATAACTTTTTATCAGTTTTTTTTTCAAAAAAATCCAACACTTCCATCTTATTCCTTGCATTATCCCATATTCTCTGCTTTAAACCGAATTAAAATGGGTCTAGTATTAAAAAAAGATATTGAAGATTATCGGAAATTCTGAGTCACGTGGTTATACACCGTGGTTACATTGATATAAATTTTCTACACAAATTAGCTTAGAAATCTTTTCAGATTAGTCCAATCTAAAAGAAATGTAATTTTAACTGAGGCCGCGGCCATGACGGAGTTCGTGGCGCGTGGGACTCTCAAACCTGAGGTCTCAGACAAAATTGTCTCCGACCAAGGGTTTCATATCGTTAACCTATGTGGGCGAGTAGCTGGATGTTCGGTCAGGATTTATGGTAATATTGGAATGAAAAACGAAATGAATCCATGGTTAGGTGCTCCAGTCGCTGCGATGTGACCATATCAGTTGAAACGGCATTGAACCCCAATCAACTAACCATTTGGATTGTGGCTAACTTTTCCGTATATATATTGAAAGAACGTTGTTTCACATCTTAAATTTTCTACAAAACCTCGAAACTACAACTTGTTCAAAGGTTTTCGATGAAAAGTATTACGGATTTCATTTGACCTGACACTGATCTTTATTCGAAATGTGTTCTTCTTTGCATACTACGTAACATTCTTTAAAAATACTTGTATCATAGTACACAGATATAACAGGTATACAAGAAAATATCATAGCGGACGAGAATTGACCTGGCAAAGCATTCCATTCGATTAGCAAAGGCTGCTCTGCCAGGTCATTTCTCGTGAGGTACACTGAATTGTTGTTCTAAAAAAGCCGGGGCGTTTAATCTATGATAATAAAATCTAAAGTTGTGCCATGTGAAATGACATATGTGACCAATCACGCTAAAAGGGACCTTATAGGATGTGTGAAAAATATCGACTCTAGTCAGTCTGCGCAGTCCGCGCAGCCAGACTAGGGCCGATAATTTTCCCTTTTACGTGATATTCTGAATCTTGAATGTTTTTCTTATCTTATTATGTGGTTATTTTTAACATGCGGTATCTGATTCGACCATACTAAAGCTGATCAGTTTGTTAAAATTTGGACTTTGGAATTCTGATAAGGTCCCTTTTAGTGTGGCGGGTCATATATGTAAAAGCGACATTATGAGCATTCTTGGCAGAACAACAGATAAGAGGGGGGTAAAGACATGCTAATGGTGTTATTTCAAATTCTAACCCTATGTTGTGGGTATCTATCGTAATAGTCTATTAGCTTTTGCCGCCGAGCTCGGATAGCTCAGTCGGCTACCTCGGAGCCTGTCAACTGGCAATCCAGGGTCTCGAGTTCGAACCCCGGCTCGGCCAGTATCTATTCTGACATTTGACAAAAGTCATTTGTCTCTCACCAATGGGTGTGAATCATCTATGTGCGAGAGCAGCTAGAGGCTCGGTTTGGATATTGTGGTTGTACTGGTGCGAGAAATACCAGGAACCCACGGTTAGGTGCTCCAGCCGCCGCGATATGACCATAGAAGTTGAAAACGGTGTAAAACCCCAATAAAATCAAACTATTAGCTTTGCTATAGGACTGAAACAAGGAAGCTGTGTCAGATGAAGGGTTTCGAATCACATGAAGGGGATTCGAACAAACAAAACACGGTTGTCGTTTTCCTAGTACATTACACTATGTTCACTGAATTTCTGAAAGTACAATGAAATAACAAGGCTACACAGGGGGTTCGTGTGGAGCCCTAGAACCCCCTCTAGATACGCCTCTGAGAAATCTATTGGACAACAACTTGGATGTAAAACAGTTTGCGTT
The DNA here is from genome assembly GCA_963680895.1 of Fragum sueziense. Classification (NCBI taxonomy): domain Eukaryota; kingdom Metazoa; phylum Mollusca; class Bivalvia; order Cardiida; family Cardiidae; genus Fragum; species Fragum sueziense. The sequence goes on along the minus strand of OY804601.1, from coordinate 42,818,569 downwards.
TAAATACGCAGCCTGATCCTGACTCATGTTTGTCCTAGAATGCCACATGCGCGGATCCAGAGAGGGGAGGGGGTCAGGCAGTCATGACCCCCCCCCCTGGAATTTGGCGAAAAATGGGGTTATCAAAAAGATTACTGGTTATGTCCCCATGTAAGCTGCGTCATTTCTCCCTGTGTGCCACGACAAACCGTTGTTGGTTTTAATCCCTCATATGACATGTATCTGCATGGATCTAGAAGGGGCAGGGGGCCTGACCCCCCCCCCGAATTGAGTGAATAAAAGGGGTTAAAGATCGGACGACCCCCCGGGAAAAATACCTGGATCCGCGCTTGTGCCATAAGGGTCCTTATTGCGGACCCTATCTCATAATGTTTCGCAATTTCATAATGGCGTTAGCAAAAAAAATCCAGGACGTTAATTTTAGGTCAATGGGTGACTTCAATTGTTTGCCTACAATTTGATGTGACCGCACCAGTGTTTGAACTCAAAAGTGTGACATTCCAGATCATTCTTTAAAAAAAAATACCCCTTTTAAGCCAACTGTCGATTTTTTGGACTTTCATGAATTTTAAAGTAGAAACATTATTATCTCCAAAAATAAGGATTGAGTTATGGGGTTTTAGCATTGCAACCAGTTTTCTTTAGGTAGCCAATCCCTTATTGAATTCGCGCGGAGTGGGGAATTATTCGGGCGCGGTCGAAATATTTACGATCGCACCCGAATAGGTTCAGATACGTAAAGACGACACTCGAAAAAATCAGATGTTTTTTTTTTAATCTCAAAATGGCTACATTACGAGTATTCTGCCAGTATTTTTCCACTCTTGGGGTAGGCCCTACATATTCGCGTTTTCCTGGCATTTCGCCCACGGATCCTAAGCATCACTTGATATTGTCACGTGGTCGATCCGTTTCACATTGGCCATATAGCCCCAGCTGGGTCCCCTACCCATGAATTCTTGAAATTTCCCTCTCTAGGGCTACCACAATATCCATTCTGAGAATCCATCTGCTCTTTCGATTAGATAATCGCCGAGCCCGGATAGCTCAGTCGGAAATGTCGGAATCTGTCAATCCAGGGGTCTCGAGTTCGAACTCCGGCTCGGCCAGTATCCATTCTGACATTTGACGAATGTCATTTTTCTCTCACCAAATGGTGTGAACCATCTATGTGAGAGAGCAGCTGGAGGCTCGGTTTTGGATACTGTGGCTGTACTGGTGCAAGAAATACCAGGCCCCGGTTTCTCGAAAAAAACTTAAGTATATTCTCATGAGAATATGCTCAACTTCAAAGGGATACTCTCCAACGTTGAAGGGTATTCGATTGAAGTTCACGTGGATTTCGTGCGATTTGAGCACGGCGCTCAGATTTGAGCATGAGAAAGTACTTAAGTTTTTTCGAGAAACCGGGGCCAGGGGCCAGTTTCATCAAAACATTTAAGACGCATTTTTGACTTACCGAGGTCTTAAATATCGGTTAAGGGGGAATGCTCCAGTTTTTCGGAACACTCGGTCATTACTGTAGTAAATTAAATGTTTCGTACCAATATGTTTCGCTACCAGATTTTCAATGATATAACACGTGATTACAATTTACCATTTTCGACTCTTAAAGTGTATTTATTATGCGAAGCTGATTTCCTCAAGATGGAAATCGATTATTTAGAGCAAGACAGTCGTAAGTGTGTATGCAATTACAACTGGTCTCCGTCATTTTATTCCTGTGTAGCTGACAAAAAATGCTGTAATTCACTAATAAGTGCTCTGACCTATACAATTTCTTTTTGAATTTTTACCAGGACATGTTGCTTAATACAATGAGGGAGTTTTATCAAATTCTATTATATAGAACTTGAAATATTTCCAAAAATATGCACATTTTGACATAAAACACCCCAGCTTCGTTGATCTAACCGAACACGTGAGCATGCTGTTTTATACATTTATGCGTTTATAATAGCACATATTTTGGGTTTTCTGTTCTTATTAAATGTAAGGCATTAGGCCTATTTTAAATCCGTTTTCGAGACTAAACGATGAATATACAGCATTTTATTAGCATTTTAGTGACCTTGGACAGGTGCAAGAAATTGTGCATTTTTTCGATGAAGGGGTATGTGATACGAATGCCTACAAAATTTAAACAAGATCGCTGACCATCCATTTTTATTTTATTTTTCAATTTGTAATAACATGTAATTTCAAAATACAAAATATAAATAAATTCTATTATTGAGAAAAAAATTTAGGAAACTGGAGCATTCCCCCTTAAAACAACATCCGCATAACACAGGTCTAGATAGATTGGTGATACGCTTTTCTTGCCATAAACTTACCGTAAGTCATCGGTAAGACAAAAACACGTCTTAAATGCTTTGATGAAACTGGCCCCAGGAACCCACGGTTAGGTGCTCCAGCCGCCGCGATATGACCATAGAAGTTGAAAACGGCGTAAAACCCCAATAAAATAAAATCGATTAGATAATCCACGTCCATCAGAATTAGAGAAAGTTTGTGTCCAATAATGTGAAGTTTTTCAGGGAAAATTTTGTGAATGTGTAGGCCTACCTTAACCCATTACCACACAGTGGCTCTTTTTTGACTACGAATAAGATGTTGATTTTTGAAAACATTGTGGAAAACGAAGAAATTACTTGTGACAAGCAATTTATTTATTTCCCACAATGTTTTCTACCTCTATAGAGGCAATGAATTTTAAATTCCGTGCACTTGAAATTCGCATTGTTATCTGCAACATCTTTAACCCTTTCGCAAACAAGACCTTGTTTTGACGCCCCTATTAGAAAAGGCTTGGAAAACATTGAAACAAAAGAAGAAACTGCTGATAAGCAGCAGTTTCTCCTTTTGTCTCAATATTTTCTGTGTCATATTTTACACAAATCCTATCTTTAATAGCATCTATTTTGTCATTTGTAGCAGTTTTTGAAGTGGATCACCCTAAGATATTGCCGTTTGGGAGAGGCCCTAAAATTTTGTTGTTTGGGAAAGGGTTAATATTGTTGCTGAGCTATACATGGAGACTTGAAATTTTTGGTATAACTGCAGAACTGATGGGGAACGATTTTATCCAGTTAAATGTGACGTAATTTCGGACAAACAATGACATTTCGTAGGCGTTGTCATAAAATCTCGCTTGATTCAAGCCGTAGTTACGAGATTTTATAACATCACCAACGGGTTATCAAAACATGACCGTAAACCAAGTCTATTTTAAGCACAAAATTCATTGCTATTACATAGTCGTCTTCCTTTGTACAGTTATTTTGTTTGTTTGTTTGTTTTTTATTTACGTTCTCCGTTTGATGTTTACCATTCTGAAGATGTTCATTTATGGACTAAAACATCATAAAATGTAAATAATAAAACAAATCGCCTGATGCTGACGAAATTTCAAAAGAAAATCCCCCCATATCCTTTCCCGAGCAAGGTCTGGTTTTCACGTCCATAATGGAATTCCTTTTGGAAAAATATTGAAGCAAAAGAAGGAGGTAATGACAACAAGCATGTTCTTCTATGGTTTCAAAAATATATGTATTATAATACATGTATACACAAATTCCATTTTCATTTACTTCCATTTTCATTTACATCCATTTTGCCGGGGCGTTTAATTGAAACCATCACCTTTTTGCGGTATGAGAAAGGGTTGGTATTTTTGTTCTTCGTTGTATTTTTCAAAATATTGATACATCATTTAATCACATCATAAAAAATTACAAAACCAATCGCCTGATGATGACAAAGAGGTTGGACTCTTGTGATGCGTTAGTCGTTAGATCATAAATCTGAGATTAAAGTGACATTTCAGAGTTATTTTCACATAAATTCTACTTTTATTCTTTCTGAAAGAGCATGTTTTCTTATGAAAATTCTGAAAATTTCAAGCCAAAATATTGGACCGTTTACGAGAAATACTGTATATATTTTTGTGCTAAAATTAAACAAATTGTTGTGGACAACAGTTCAGATTTATATAGAAATTGTCATTTCTGTCTCAATTTTGAAGGCGTTTATTTCGCTTATAGATAACAACTTCAAAAAAACTGATAGCATTTCTACGCATTAGAATAAATAATCTTTGCATCAAGACATACTTTTAACAAATGAAATAAATGTGAAATGTCACTTTAACAGGAGAACGTTTGGCTTCGATTGAATGGCATTTGTCTCATCTTTGGACACTCTAGCATTCATATCGCTGCGATTGAAGCATCTGATTGTCCGCAATTTGTTGACGATGTGCTAAGAACCAACTGCATTTTGGTTGCGGCATGGCAGAAAATATTGTTCTACATTGGTTTGAGATGTGTCGATCTTTTAACCCATTACCACACAGTAACTCTTTTTTACTCCTCACATGAAATTGACTCTGGAAAACATCGTGGAAAAAGAAGAAATTGCTTGTGACAAGCAATATCTTCATTTCCCACAATGTTTTCTACCCAAAACGACAACAAAATTTGAAAATTCATTCACTTGAAATTGTCGTCTGCAACATCTTTGAGTTTGGACAAGTCAAAATTTTGTTGTTTGGTAATGGGTTAAATCACACATGTTTTTGTTTTCTAACAGACGCATCCACGACATCATTGTATTGTTTGACCAGATTGAACTGAGACTCCTTGCATATTCCGTTAATATTCGGGTCTTTCCGTATTTGCTACATCGGGACTATAATCTGGATAAGTACTGTTATACACTTCGCTATATCCACCGAATAATAGTGGCCTAGTGTGTAAGGCGACTCTTCTGTAAACCATATGTCCGTGGTTCGAATCCCAGTAGCGCTTTTGTTTAAATATTTTTACTTTCAACATTTCTTTCTTTTTTTCAAATGCATGCATACATTTTGTAAACCTCAATCAGTTCACTTGAATCCTTTCACTTTAAAAGAATTCATTCAAGAAATGTCGAAACCGTTTAGATACATGTAATAAAGAAACGTGTTTGCTGAAGTTGCAACTTTTTAGACGACTGGGGGACCCAGAACTTTTTTCCTCGCTAACCATCAATACAATTGGAGTAAGCAGGGTCAATGTCTTTTCGATTCCAGAGAAGCTGCGAGAGACCAACACATCAGCAACGTTCAGGGGAAGATTATTAATGATAAATGAACGAATGAAAGTTATGATAAAAAGAGAAAAGATATTTAGTGGACTATGATTATTGTTAAAATTAAGAAAAAAGAGTATTTCATCAATCAATAAATTAATAGGCTACATTAATTAAGTATTCCATTTCATAGGAAAAAAGAAAGAAAAAAAAAGCTTAACAAAAGTTTCATCAGTAAAATGCTGGGTTCGATCTTGGGTCTCTGTAAATGAAAGTCCATCGTCTTTCCACTACGCTAGTTCTTTGTTCAATGGGATCACGCAGAAATAAAGTTAACATTTTTCACAGCGCAGGGTATAAACACGCGGAAACTATCGAATACGCCGATGAATGCCGGAATACGCTTACGGAAAACGATGAGTCTCAGGTAAATTTGGTCAAACAATACACCTCTACTTTAACCCTTTCCCAAACAAGACCTTGTTTTGACGTAGCTTAAAGAAATCGCTTTGGAAAACATTGAGACAAAAGAAGAAACTGCTGATAACTAGCAGTTTCTCCTTTTGTCTCAATATTTTATATGCCATATTTTACACAATTCTATCTTCAATAACATCCACGACATCATTGTACACCTCTACTTAACAGGAAGGGTTTGGGGAAACATTGAAACAAAAGAAGAAACTGCTGATAACCAGCAGTTTCTCCCTTTGTCTCAATATTTTCTTGGCCAAATTTTACACAAATCCTATCTTTGATAACATCCATTTTGTCATTTGTGGCAGTTTTTGAGGTGGATCACCCTAACATTTTGTCGTTTTGGAAAGGGTTAAATCATATTCAGGACGATCGCGGTTTTACTATGATAGTGAAGATTTTCTGCAATGATTGTTGTTATTGTTGTGCGTGATTTCACGCCGGTTGGCAATCGGCATTGAAAAAACCGGAGTTATTGTGTTTCCCGCTTTGATTCGCTTTAATGTAAGGGAGATAATTTGTCTCAATATTTTCATGTTCTGTTATAAGTTTGAGTTTATTGGGGTTTTACGCCGTTTTCAACTACCAGGGTCATATCGCGGCGGCTGGAGCACCTACCTATGGATTCCTGTTGTTTCTCAAACCAGTACTACCACAACACTCTTACCGAGCCTCCAGCTGCTCGCCCACTTGTTCTGTTATAAACACAGCCCATTGTTTATTAATATCCATTTTGCCGTCTGCTGGAACTTTAAATTGGAACCATCACTCTCTTGCCGTATGGAAATGGGTTGGTCCTTTTGTTCTTTGTCAATATTTTTAAGATCTTGATATACGATTTATGATCATGTTATAAATTGATTACAAAACCAATCGCCTGATGATGACGAAGAGATTGACCTTTTAGTGCTAGTTGCATAAAGTCGGTAGATCATGAAAAATTAAAATCCCAGGTTCCCCGAAGAAAGATTGACTTCGATTGAATGGCATTTGTCGCATCTTTTGACACAATAACAGTCATATCGCTGCAACGGAAGCATCTAACCGTAACGATTATCCAGCCATTTGTGGGAGACAAAAGTTAAAAAAAATACTTAGCCGTTGTTGGGAATCGAACCCGGAACATCTTGAATCGTTGATGGAAGTTCGGCGCGCTTAGAAGCAAGAGCTCTTTGGTTGCAGCATGTCGGAGAAATGAATGTATACTGCATTTGTTTTGTCATTTGCCCATGGTTCTAAACAATACGCCAAAATTCTTTGTTTGCCATCAATAGAATTTCATCAGACGCTTTTTAAAAAGATCTACTACATAACACTGGTGGTGAACTTGGCTAAAGCGAGGGATGTTTTTTCCCGAACAATTTATTCCGTCGATGTTGTTATAAAATCGTGTAACTACGGCTTCGACGGCTTCGATAAAGCCGTAGTAACGAGATTTTATAACAACACCGATGGTTTGTTAATACAACCCGGTCAACCCGGCCTATTTTTAGAACAATTTCATTTTCATTTGAAAAAATCTTTAAACTCACACGCAAAATATCCATACCTTGTTGTAGAGAAAATGTCCCTTGCTTTAGCCGAGTTGACCACCAGTAAATAGACCATATTCGAATCGGCCCCTTATTAACAAAATTAATGAAGATTTTCTGTAAATGTTGTTTGTTGTATTACGTGATTTCCCGCCGGTTGGCAATCGGCAGGGAAACAAGCGGACGTTAAAGTATTTCCAGCTTCGATTCGCTTTACTTGTAAGGGAGATAATTTGTGAAGTCTTTAGATAAAAACGTATTACGATTACTTCCCTTCCTACTTTAGCAGGCTGAAAGACTTAATACAGACGACAATCGTAGTGCCGATTTCTTTGTTGGGGATTTACGCCGTTTGCAACAGCTATGGTCATATCAGGGCGGATGGGGCACCTAACCATGGATTCCTGTTGTTTCTCAAACCAGTACTACCACAACACTCTTACCGAGCCTCCAGCTGCTCGCCCACTTGTTCTGTTATAAACACAGCCCATTGTTTATTAATATCAATTTTGCCGTCTGCTGGAACTTTAAATTGGAACCATCACTCTCTTGCCGTATGGAAAAGGGTTGGTCCTTTTGTTCTTTGTCAATATTTTTAAGATCTTGATATACGATTTATGATCATGTTATAAATTGATTACAAAACCAATCGCCTGATGATGACGAAGAGATAGACCTTTTAGTGCTAGTTGCGTAAAGTCGGTCGATCATGAAAAATTAAAATCCCAGGTTCCCCGAAGAAAGATTGGCTTCGATTGAATGGCATTTGTCGCATCTTTTGACACTATAACAGTCATATCGCTGCAACAGAAGCATCTAAACTTAACGATTATCCAGCCATTTGTGGGAGACAAAAGTTAAAAAAAATCTTAGCCGTTGTTGGGAATCGAACTCGGAACATCGAATCGTTGACGGAAAATCGGCGCGCTTAGAAGCAATGTTCAGCTCTTTGGTTCCAGCATGGCAGAGAAATGAATGCAGGAAAGCAAATATGATTTTTTGAAATATATATCTGCATTGGTTTTGTCATTTGCCCATGGTTCTAAACAATACGCCAAAATTCTTTGTTTGCCATCAATAGAATTTCATCGGACGTTTTTTTAAAGATCCACCGCATCCAGGAAATCCATGGCATTATCAACACTGGTGGTGAACTAAAACAATTTTCGCTACAACAAGGTATAGATATTTTGCATTTAAATGTGAGTTTATAGATTTTTTTCTAATGACAATGAACTTGTTCTAAAAACAGACCGGGTTTACCGTTTTGTATTGACAAACTGTCTGTGTTGTTATAAAATCTCGTAATTAGGGCTTCGAAAAAGCCGTAGTTACGATATTTTATAACAACACCGTCGGAATACTATGATCGCGAAAACACGCCCCACGCTTTGGCCGAGTTCACCACCAGTGAAATTGGAACCATCACTCTTTTGTCGTTCGAGGAAGGGTCAATATATTTTGATCTACGTCAAATTTTTAAGATATTGATTATGATTTATGATCACATCATATATTGATAACAAGACAAGTCGCCTAGCGATGACATAATGATGATACTTTTCTGAGCTAGTTGCATAAAATCGGTACATCATGTGAAAGCAAAATTTCAGTTTCTCCTTAATTTCAACGATATTCCACCTATTTTTGGGAGACAAATTCAAAATTTATATAAGCCGTTGCTGGGGAGCGAACCCAGGATATCGTAGTTGGAATTTTGAAGCTCTAAGAACCAACGGCTCTTTGGTTGTGGCCTGACAGACGAATAAATACAGAAAAGCAAAACATGAAATCCATAGAGAAATATTTCATAACACGCTGTTTAAGGTGGTCCACCCCTAATGAGATTCGCATGCCGTCGGAATAATTCGAGTTCGATCGAAAACATTCGGCGGTGGAACTCTCCACCGCCGAATGTTTAAGACCGCGCCCGAATAGGTTCGGATACATAACGTCAACGCTCGTAAAAACCGATGTTTTACGAATCTCAAAACGGCGACACTACGGATATTCTACCTTAAAAAGACACAACACATCCAGAAAGTCAATGCCATTTCTGCAACTTCTAAAGCTTCAGGCGATGTTCAAATAGGTCCCTGTGTTCAAAATTAAGAAATGTTTTCAAATTTTGTTTGTTACGTTATTTCCCACCGGTTGACACAGCAATTGGTATTGAAAAGACCGACGTTACTGTGTATTTCCCGCTTCGATTCGCCTTACTTGTAAGGGAGATAATTTGTGTAGTCTTAAGATATATTGTAACACGATTACTTCCCTTCCTACATTAGCAGGCTGAAAGACTTAGTACAAACGACAATCGTAGTGCCGATTGCTTTGTTGGGGATTTACGCCGTTTGCAACAGCCGTATTAGCGCGGCTGGGGCACCTTACTGTGGATTCCTGTCGTTTCTCATACCAGTACTACCACAACACCCTAACCGAGCCTCCAGCTGCTCCCCACATAGGTTCACGACATCAAACCATTGATGGGTGACATTTTCGCCAGAAAGGGAGTTTGCCGCGGCGGGGTATCGAACCCGGAACCTCTCGGGTGGGAGGCAGATGTGCTTACAACTACCCTTAGGCCCCGGCCACTCGTTCTTTTTCAAGTACTCGTGAAACGCGAGAGTGTTAAGTAAGACAATTGTTAGATTTCTGTCTTTGCGTTCAACGTGAGTGCTCAATGCATTCAATAGGGAACTATTTTATCCAGTTAACCGTGACGTAATTTCGGACAAAGAATAGCATTTTGTAGGTGTTGTTATACAATCTCGTAATTATGGCTTGATTTAAGCCGTAGCTACGAGATTTTATAACAACACCGACGGTTTATCAAAACGGCATACCAAGTCTATTTTTTGCTCAAAATTCATTACCGCTAGACGCAGAAAGTACGTAGCAACGCTGTCACTGGTGGTTAACTAAAACAATTTTCGCTACAACAAGGAATAGATAGTTTGCGTTTAAATGTGAGTTTATAGATGTTTTTTTTTCTAATGAAGATGAACTTGTTCTAAAAACAGACCGGGTTTACCGTTTTGTATTGACAAACTGACGGTGTTGTTATAAAATAGTGTAACTACGGCTTCGATAAAGCCGTAGTTACCATATTTTATAACAACACCGACGGAATACATGGATCGCGAAAAAACGTCCCTCGCTTTGGCCGAGTTCACCACCAGTGGCTGTGTCCGCAAAGGGAATATTTCGCACGTGGATGCTATGCACAACCGGACCTTTCTTTTGACGCAGACAGACGCAGAAGTAGGCCTACAGACGGCCGGTTGTTAGAAATGTTGGTGACGTCAAAATATCGGATTAGCCGTTTGATGCACTGCATGTGTAAATTCAGAGATTAAGTTAAGCCATCCGCAATGAGATTCGTGCAACGTCAGAATTGTTCGATCGACGGCGTTAACATTCGGCGGCAAAACGTTCCGCCGCCGAATGTTTACGGCATCGCCCGAAAAGTTTCGGATACGTATGGTAAAATGTATAAATTGTTACGGTCTATGTACCAAGGACCGATTTCACGTGTTAAATACAGAAATGGATTAAGTGTACGAATCAACATCAAACAAGGTGTCCATCAAGGAAATGTGCTCAGCCCACTTTTGTTTAATATATTTTTAAATGACATTGGCGATGAATTAGGTTCAAATGATGCCCCTCTTTTGCATGATACTAAGGTTAATCATTTGTTATATGCGGATGACTTATTATTACTGTCTACAACCCAACAGGGATTACAGGAAAATTTGACAAAAGTGTATGTATATTGTAATAGATGGGGTCTTAAAATAAATGCCGAAAAATCCAAAATAATGATTTTCAATAAGGGGGGTCGTCTAGCTATGGACAGATATAAATTTTGTGTCGGTGATTATGAATTGGAACATGTGAAACAATATAAATATCTTGGTGTTATGAAAAGTAACACTGCAAAGTTTTCGTCTGCTGAAAAATTACTCGGAGTTAAGGCGAGTAGAGCTCTATTTTCTATAAAGCAGAGCATATTTGATAAAGACATTACGCCCTCTGTAATTTTGAAAAACCGATTTCACTTTACGGTAGGGAAATTTGGGCTGCTTACAAGCCATGTTACAAGAATAAAACATTAGACGAGCTGTTTGAGATGTCACTTAAAGGAAGTAATGAATTTGATAAGCTTTTATTGAAATTCTGCAAATACGTACTTGGGGTTCATTCTAAAACTTCTAATTTTGCTGTGATTAGTGAACTGGGTCAGTTTCCAATGTTGATAACAATTATAACCAGTTCTATCAATTTTTGGCTGCATATTATTCAGTCAGACATAGATTCGTTGGTGGCGAAGGCTTATTTTGAACAATTATGTACCTCTTGCAATAAGTCAGTCTGGTTACAGTTTATTCAAAGTATTCTGCAGGATCTTGGGTTTTCACATGTTCGGCAAAACCAGCATACTTTTAACCCAAATGCGTTTCTTGCTTCTATTAAGCGAAAAATCACTGATAGCTTTTTGTCTTTTTGGACAAAACGACATTCTGAAAGTGTTGGAATGCACAAATTATCGATATACAAACAATTAAAAAGTGATTTCAAATTTGAAACATACCTTGACGATATTCGGGATAAAAATATCAGAAAATCTTTAAGTGCTTTCAGAATGAGTTCCCATCAACTTCAAATAGAACGTGGAAGATATCGTGGTGTACCAGAGGAGCTAAGATTGTGCACATCGTGCAACTGTGTTGAAAACGAAATACATTTTCTTATTAATAGTGACAAATATAAGAATCAGCGGTTGCAGTTACACGCTAACTTAATTAAAACTGGTTTTAAATGTGATAGTCAAGATGACAATATAACTTTTTTCAAATTGATGACATGTAAAAGAATAAATGTTATTCATTGTATTGCATGTTTTATTAATGACTGCAAAGTAGCATAGCTTTAAACTCCAAACAGTATTTATGTTTGAGTAGAAATTAGAAATAATACATTTCATTATTTTCTATTTGTATATTTGTTAGGGAACTAACTCCAAAATTAGACACAAAAATAAGTTTAATTGTTTCTATCGAAGTGTTAAATAATCTCCTTTTACTATACATCTTAACTATTTTGATTTGAGTGGATTGTTAAAATACAAAACTTGAGCCTTTGAATGGCATTTCGTTTGTTACATCCACTCACATATTTCAGAATTGTAGCTCAATGAACAATAAGGTATACCAAATATTATCATTGGTTATAATTTAATTTCTAATGCATTTTTGATAAGGTGTTTGAAAATTCGCACTATATTTCTTAATTGGAGTTATGTCCCTTCAATAGACAAATAAGTTTTAGCATTTGCGTGTACTTGTATGCGTTTATTTAATTGTTTGTTTTGTTATATTTTGCCTTTAACCCCTAGAGGGTATAAATGTGCAATAAAATATATTCTATTCTATTCTATTCGTATCGAATGTTGACGTCGCGCGAATGAAATACGACTTCGCGTGAATCCCAGTAGGAGTGGACTACATTAAACCAGGGGAGTTAAAAAACACGGATGACATTTGTTAGTCTGGTTCCCTGTCGTACTATGTATTTTAGTACGTCAGCACTCACTAAACATGGCCGCCCCCCAGTGGTGTAATTTAATTACAATGATAAAGAGCAAAGTTCTTTAATTTTGTGAGCAGGGAAGGATCATTAGAAGAGCAGATAGGTTTCGGTATATTTTTAATACTAGCAATAAAAGTTTTACATGACCTCAACGCTAACACGAAATAAAACGGTTTCAAATTATGTAAAGGAAAACTCTATTAAGGCAATTTGGATGAGTTTTTATTAGTTGTCCGGTTAGCTCAGGGGTAGAGCGTCTGACTTGTGTTCAAGAGGTCCCGGGATCGAATCCCACGTTGGGTAAATATTTTTCTTCCACTTTTTGTTTTAATACATTTTCTCAAACCAAACTATTCCAGAAATCACTAAGATGCAATTAAAACATAATTCGTAATTGTGTTTTTATTACGTCTTTGCAATCTCTAGAACCAATTGGTATGAAAAATGTAAAAGGAAAGGGGGGTGACTAAAATATGTTTCACTCCTGGGATTCGAACCAGAGACATCTAGAATACTAAGCAGACGCTCTAACCACTGAGCTAATCGGACTTCTGGTGAGACAATCAAAATTGCCTTTATATAGTTTTCATGTACATAAATTAAAACCGTTTTATCTCGGGTTAGCGTTTGAGGTCATGTAAAACTTTTATTGCTATTATTAAAAATATACCGGAACCTATCTACTCTTCTAATGACCTTTCCCTGCTCACAAAATTAAAGAACTTTGTTCTTTACCTTAAAATATCAGCGCAATGGACGTCGCCATTACTGATGTGTGCCTGACCCAATAACGTAGTATTAGGGGCAGGTAAGCCAGACAAGACATTTGTATGAATGAGTACTATTGATTGATTGGGGGTTAAAGTGACATTTCACATTTATTTCATTTTTTAAAAGTATGTCTTGATGCGAAGAGTGTTTATTCTAATGCGTAGAAATGCTATCATTTTTTTAAGTTGTTATTTATAAGTGAAAAATACGCCTATAAAGTTGAGACAGAATGAAAAAAGTTATATAAATATGAACTGTTGCCCACAACAATTTGTTTAATTTTAGCACAAAAAATATATTTCTCGTAAACGGTTCAATATTTTGGCTTGAAATTTTCAGAATTTTCATTAGAAAAACAATCTCTTTCAGATAGAATAAAAGTAAATTTGATGTAAAAATAATCTTGAAATGTCACTTTAACGCCTCTTTCAACTGCTATAGCATATGCTCTTATCGCGACGGCTGGAACGCCTAACTATGTATCTCTGTGGTTTCTCATACCAGTACTACAACATTATCCTTGACATTCCTCCCTTTGCTCACGACATAGGTTAAAGATTATCAAAGCATTGTTGGGAGATAATTTTGTCAGTTCTAAAAGATATTTGTCGCGGCCTGGGATCGAACCCGGGTCCTCATGAGCGAGAATCCGATGCGCTACCAACTGCCCTTATGGCCGCGTCCGATAGAGTACGATATGAAATGATATGATTTATGAGGGTTTAAAGCCGTTTTCAACTGCTACGGTCCTATCGCGGCGGCTGGAGCACCTAACTGGATTCCTGGCATTTCTCTCACCAGTACCACCACAATATCCAAACAGAGCCTCCAGCTGCTCTCTAATATAGATGATTCACAACCATTGGCGAGAGTCAAATGACTTGTCAAAGGTCAGAATGGATACTGACTGAGTCGGGGTTCGAACTCGCGACCCCTGGATTGACAGACTTCGACGAAACCGAGTGAGCTATAGGGGCTTGGCCGGGTACCATATGAAATGAAACTGGTTTCGTTAACTTTTGTCAATTTATGATACAGAAATATTTCAGTTTTATTATCACATAAACCCTTTTCCAAACCACAAAAAAATCGATTGAGCCCATTTGAAACCCGTAGCAGATGTTTAAGCGGAAGTTGATAAATCAAATATGGAATGTCTGTACAGTGTAGCACAGAAAATATTGAAGGAAAAGTAGAAAATGCTGATTATCAGCATTTTCTTCCTTTTCTTCAATGTTTACTGTCCTTTTTTTCTCAAAACATACCTCCAAATTATGGTATTGGTGGGAAATAGGATCAAAGAGTTGTATATCGCTGCTTTTCAACGAAAACCTCGTAAATGCAACTTAGAACACGCTGCAGTTACGAGGTTTTCGTTGAAAAATGACGATATTTCAAACAAGGAAGAAATTTCGGTTGCGTCTATCGTAAGAAACGCTTTATCTTTAACAGTCTAATATGCTATTTTGGCCATTATTCCAAGTCCTAAACAAGACAAGAGTTTCCCATTCTTATTAGAAAAAGCTTGGGAAAACATTGAGGCAAAAGAAGAAAATATTGATAACCAGCATTTTCCCCTTTTGTCTCTATATCTTCTATGCCATATCGTTCACATATCATATCTTTATCAGCATTTATTTAGTCGTTCGCGGCAGTTTGAGAATCGGACCAACCTACAATTTTGACTTGGGAAAGGATTAACTTAGGTCTTACGAAGAAGTCAATTGAATCGAATGAAGATGTATGCCAAACTCAAAAGCAAAGATCACATGGTAGTCTCGTCCGAAAGACTGGAGTGGTGTGCCGAACCTGCGACCATTGAGTTACAAACAGGTCCAGCGCGTTACCGCTGAGCCAAACCAAATTCGCCCATTGTAGACTTGACTTTTACAGTCTGTTTCGAATGATGTTGATGTTATGCTATTTAAAGCGTCTGGAGCACCTACCAATGTATTCCTGGGCCCGTATTCACCGACAAATTCTAAATTTTAGAATTAGACTTTGTCTAAATTCTAAATTCTTTACTCAGCCAAGAAAGTTCTAAATTCCTTATTCACCAACGCAATTTAGACCAGTCTTAATTTAGAATAGTTTGTACGCGGCGTAAGCGGCCACAATCCTGTGCTGGTTTCCGGATTTTAATAAAGCGTAGGCAAATTATGCAACCAGCATCATGGTCTGTATATTTTGAGGATCAAAACGTAGTAGACACCCTTTGAACAGCTTCTTTAAGGGTCCGTTGGATCAAAGCCAAAGCGAAGAGACGGCATTGATCAAAACGGAACGAACGAAAGGACAGACTGTTTGACAATCGGCAAGCACTGTTTGACCTTTTTTATACCGTCGATAATTAATCATTTGTGCAGTGTGTCCCATCTTCAGTAATATCTATTGCAAAGCAAACAATATCTTAATAGGATCTAACGATTAAATATTTATTTAACTGCATAAAATTCTGCATCCTAACTAAGGGGTACAACAACTCAGTTTTATATTTACCCCCATATATGGCAAATGTCTGTGAATCAGAAAATGATAAATAGACTTGCCATTAATTAAATCCTCGAGAGCACATATTAGTAGACATAAAATTCCCCATTGTAGGCCCCTCGGTTAATGATCTAAATATAAACCCAAGGTCAAGTTCAAAGCTTTTTGTGACGTAATTCACACAATCTGTGACGCTTTGATTTCTCTGGAGATGCAATGTTTACTGAACGACAAACCGGAAGGATTCTGTGGATTTTGGAGGGATAGAGATCATCAAGAAATTGGTTATTCATCTTATTTCAAGAAAATGGTATGCCTTGTGATAAGTCAGGGTACCGTTGGTTTGAAATTTGCCTTTTGGCCTCGATCATCACTCGTCTTGTTCAACTTCTTGGAAACTGTTTGAAAATGGACGACCGGCCGGATAAACAGGACTAAGGTCAAGAATTTAGGAAGTTGCAGTTAGAGGGAATAAGAGATCAAAGAATATCATGGTATGTGCTCATGATCGTGTTAAATTTGCTACGTTTTTCTCCGTTTCAAGTTAATTTTGTTCTTTGTTCAAACGGACCCTTCGGGCTTCCGATCCCAACCCACACTCGCTCATGTGCACACAAAAACACACCGGCCAATGTTCATAGCTAGTTGTAAAGTTGAGTTGCATTCTTTGTTGTTTGAGCTAATTTCTCTTTGATTTCTCTCTTACAATATTTGATTAACGAAACGTAGGCTAACATGGTTTTTTTGCCCATGACAAGTGAAAGATTTTGCGTCAGACAATCTGTCATGTTTACAAGAATGGTACTTTTCTTACCGGCTGACCTTTTGAGCCTGTCGAGTTACGATTTGCGCATTCAAATATCTTCAAAAAGTGCCATCTCGTCGAATTTTTGTAGAAGATTAAGTTTTAGATGGACTTTTGTTTTGTTTTTGGATTCCTTTGTCGATTTTAAGCATGCAACAAGCCTTGAAGCGGTGAACGGCGGCCATTTTTTCACCCACGAAACGTACTTTAGCACGGCAGGGGGTAGACTTGGAAATCTAAAGAATTTTCTAAAGATTTAGATTTAGAATGCGTTGGTGAATACGTACTTTAGAATTAGACTCTCAATTTAGCAAATTCTTTAGATTTAGTCTAATTCTAAAATTTAGAATGCGTTGGTGAATACGGGCCCTGCAGTATTAAAGTACCTATGCAAAGAAGCAAATATCGAACTCTAACCTTATGTAATTTTGCATGTGATATGCAAGCGCGGATCGAGGTACTTTTCCCAGGGGGTATGGGAACAGGGGCGGGGGGGGGGGAGGTCATCCGATCTTTAACCCCTTTTATTCGCCAAATTCCAGGGGTGGTCAGGACTCCCCTCTGGATCCGTGCATGCAGATATGTGTCATACCACAGAGGACTAAATATAGCAACGGTTTGTCGTGGCACACGGGGACGAATGCCGCAGCTTATTTGGAACATAAGGTACAAGTAATCTTTTTGATAACCTCTTTTTTTCGCCAAATTCCAGGGGGATCACGACCCCCTGACCCCCTCTGGATCCGCGCATGATATGGTTCGGATTTTACACCTGTAAGATTTGTACCAACGTATGCAAAATCGTATTGAAATTATGAACGATTTGTCCATTTTTTACTTGGGTAAGATTACGAACTAGGCTATACAGAAAAAGACTATAGTTCAAATAACGTAGATTATCGCCTACGATTTACATATCGTCGTTGTTAATTGCAAAATCTCGTAACTACAGCTTTATTCAAGCTGTAGTTACGAGGTTTCGCAATAACACCGAAGATATTTGAAACAGACTATAAATACCGCAAGGCGGAAGTGTGTTCAATAAACTTCCTTGTAGGCTATATTATAGAAGGTGGAAGTTTGCTTTCTTTTTCAATTTCGACCAATTTAATCCTTTCCCAAACGACAAATTTCCAGGGTTCTCTGACTTAAAAGCTGCTGCAGGCTACAATAGATGTTAATACAGATTGGCTTTGTGTACAATATACAAAATAGCATAGAAAATATTGAGACAAAAGGAGAAAATGCTGATCATCAGCATTTTCTTCTTTTACCTCAATGTTTTCTCAAGCCTTTTCTGCAAAGGACGTCAAAACCAGGGCCCGGTTTCTCGAAAAAACTTAAGTACTTTCTCATGCTCAAATCTGAGCACCTTGCTCAAATCGCACGATATCCACGTGAACCAATCGAACATCCTTCAACGTTGGAGAGTGTCCCTTTGAAGTTGAGCACGTTCTCATGAGAATGTACTTAAGTTTTTTCGAGAAACCGGAGCCAGGTCTTGTTTGGGGTGACTTTTTTTATAAGGGAACAAAAACATTGTTTTTAAAAGAAATTATCATTTACCAAATATTACGTGGTTTTCACGTCACCTTTACATGTTACTTTGGAAAAGCGAGAAGTTCTAGACACATGCGACGTCCTTAACCCTTTCTCAAACAAGACCTGGTTTTGACGTCCCTAATAGAAAAGCCTTGGGAAAACATTGAAACAAAAGAAGAAACTGCTGATAACCAGCAGTTTCTCCTTTCGTCTCAATATTTTCTATGCCATATTTTACTCAAATTCTATCTTTAACAACTTCCTTTTCGTCATTTTTGGCAGTTTTTGAAGTTGATCACCCTAAAATTTTGTCGTGTGGGAAAGGGTTAAAGAGACATTTCACATTCATTTCACTTTTTAAAAGTATGTCTTGATGCAAAGATTGTTTATTCTTATGCGTAGATATGCTATCAGTTTATTGAAGTTATTATTTATAAGGGAAAAATACGCCTTTAAAGTTGAGACAGAAATGATGATTTCTATATAAATCTCAACTGTTGTCCACAGCAATTTGTTTAATTTTAGCACAAAAATATATATTTCTCGTACACGGTTCAATATCTTGACTTGAAATATTCAGAATTTTCATACCAAAAGATGCTCTTTCAGATAGAATAAAAGTAAAATTTGTGTAAGAATAATTGTGAAATGTCACTTTAATATTAACCTTCACTCTATCGAGCAAAAATGTGACTGATATAAAGTAAAAGCAATTTACTTCAAAGGAAAATTCGCTTTGATTAAGTTGAAAAAAAAAATAATTCATAGAAAATGCTTTGGAAAATTGTGGCAAAAGACGAAAATACTGATATGCATTATCTTTTCCATTTATGACGGCATTTCCTGTGCTACATTTACCAGATTTTAGCCTCTTCTACATCTACTTAGTCGTCTGCAGCAGCTTTCATTTTGAAATCGTGTAGGTTTTTGCCATTTGGGATTAAAGGATGAAAATGTCATGATTAAGATTGACTCGTGATAAAACATCCAAACGTGATGTAGAATTGAATAAATATTCGCCCACCTTTTTTTTTATTCAAATTCGTACTTTTCAAACCTCAAATTACCGAAAAACAAAAAATTATAAAAATCGTGAAGTAAAAAGATTACGTCGATTACATTTTATTAATTGGGTCATCAATGAAACTAGGGTCTTGAAAAAAGGCATCTTAAGCTTTTTTTCAGCCCAGTTTGGTTCCAGATCAGCCTGCTTATCTTTATACACCGTTCTAAAATGTTTTGTTATGTTCTACGAATGAAATCATTTTAGATTTGTCCAATTCAAAATCAACTGCACTCGTACAAAACGTTGTTAAAACATATTGAGGCAATAGGAGAAAATGTTGATCATCCTCATTTTCTTCCTTTGTCTCACTATTTTCAAAACAAAATCTATTATGGGCCTCTAAACATTGTCTTGTTTGGAAAAGGATTACAAAAAGGAAGAAAATATCAATTACTTAGTTGCAAGATATGTGGTCAATTGCTTTATACAATCCTTTCTTTTATAAATCTATATGAATCGAATTTGAAAAAAAGGACCTTCATGCCGTTTGAGACCAATATTTTATGTATCGTAATCAGCCTGTGTATTTATGCAATCTGATCAAGACCCATTATATTCATTAATAGCTTCTCCGTGAAATATAGGAACATTAACCCCTTCCCAAACGACAAAATTTAAGAGTAATCCACTTCAAAAACTGTCACAAATGACAAAATGGATGTTATTAAAGATAGGATTTGTGTAAGATATGGTACAGAAAATATTGAGACAAAAGGAGAAACTGCTGGTTATCAGCAGGTTCTTCATTTGTTTCAATATTTTCCCAAGCCTTTTCTATTATGGACGTCAAAACCAGGTCTTGTTTGGGAAAGGGTTAAGAAACAAGGGGTGTTGGAGGAGAGCAAAGCGCGACTATCAAGTCGTCGCTTTCAATCGAAAACCTCGTAACTGCAGCTTAAAATAAGCTGCAGTTACGAGGTTTTCGTTGAAAAGCGACGAAGAGCTGGATATGGAAACATTCCAAGTCAGAAAAGGTTCAAATACTTTTCAGTACTATATTGCACATAAATTACAAGATGAGCTGTATCAGCCCTATTACAGCTTCATTTAACAGAATAATGCTCCTACAGCTTCAAAAGTACCCAACAGCTTCATTTCTTCAAAATGGTCGCCAAATAGAGGGATCTTATGCATTCCATGTATTAATTTGATGTATAATTCATTTCTATAATTGTGAATGAAATAATTGGTCATAAAACATTATGGGAAACGAAGAAATTGCTCAAAATGAGAAACTTCTTCCTTTCCCATCGTGTTGTTATTTGCAATAATTTGCATAAACGCCGAGTTTTATGGTTAACCGATATCTATACATTTTGCGACTACAGCTTCAAATTACTCTGCAGAGAACCCAGATTATCCCCTCTTTATCAATAGAAGTCTAATTCTATTTCCGTATCGTTTGGTAAAGGGGCAGGGTCAATTCTGAACAATGAGAGAATGTAATAGAAAGTAATAAAAGATCAGTTAATCAATCATTGCGCAATAAAATGTGGTTGACTAGTACTTTTATTTACATTATTGTATGTATGATACATGTTTTTATGATCACAATTCCTTTGATGCCATTTAAGAACAATAAGACAACGTCAAATAAGAACGTTTTCAATCGTTATTTACTTTAATGCGGTTAGTTATCATTATTTTCGGTAATAAGTGAAAATATTCTTATGACTTATACGTGATCGGTCTATAATATCGTGAATCAGAATTTCGGATAATTTTCAATATTTCTGGAAATGCTTTACTAATTTGAATTCGGTTTGAAGCAGGGAAGGTGGAAAATACGAGGAATAAGCTGGATGTGGTGTTTTTTTTTTGTTTTTTTTTGTTTTTTTGTTTTCAAAATTCAGGTGATAAAAAAGTTACTGACGGTCAACCATATTTTGGTTGATCGTCAATAACTTTGTCTATCACGTAAGTTGTGAAATAATCAACTGCGACAATCTAACGCCTGACGTCTGTCCACCATCTCTGCTTCAAACCGACTTCATACCGGTCTCATATTAACAAAATTATTGAAGAGTTTCTAAAATTGCTGTGTCACTTGATTTTGCAGCGTGTTAATTAAACCACGGTACGGAAACTACAGAGACAGAGCCACTTCTGCGCACGGGACTCTGTCTATTAGGCCACGATTTTTGGACCAAAACAGGATGTATTTTCTTTTTGGTGCTTAAAAGCAAACAAAAGATAATACCGTGTTCCCCTATGGCCATTTATCTGTCTGTCCAAATTCTATCGGCTTCAAACTCCGCTGTGTCTTGACCTGAGTTGACCCGATACGAATCTTCATATTTAGACTATAATTATTATATAGATGCGTTGGTGCATATTTCAGAGATAAATAACAGTGATCAACGCACAAACTTGTTTTATGTTATTCTCGAATGAGGAAACATTTCCAATGTCACCACACCTAAGAAATAGTGAGCAAAATTACGAATATTTAACAGTACCCCTGAAAACCTTTTTGTCAAAATATCAGCATTTTAGACTAGTCCAAATTGAATACCAGTAAAGTGTAGACGACAAAATTGAAGTATAATGTGAAGAATAGCGTGCTGGTTTCCTTTTGATCTATTCATCCATATTCATATAACTAAATCAAACTTAGAAACAAGAATTATTGGAACATTAAGGTATTTCATCCATCATTAGATAGCAAATACTTCGTGCAACTTCGGGCGTCATCCACGACAACAGTAATTGACAGTAATTAATGATACCCTTGTCAATTACTGTTGCCATGTGCACAGATGACGCCCGAACTTGAACGAAGTGTTTGGTATTCAATGATGGGTGGAAAACGAGTATTGTGAAATCGACTGAGAACTAAAAATATTTGTACCCCCGATTTGTAAAACGGGTGCGCACCCAACCAAAACAATCTGATCTTAATCATAGGAATCTCATCGATTGCTAAAACGAATGCGCTATTTTTGAAGAATAAAGTGAGATAAAATATTAATATAATTTTCATTTTTATCAAAATATTACAAAATGTGGTTAAACATTTCCGATGATACATTAATTTTGATCACGATTTTGTTGATGATGGAGACTGATAAGCCATTTTCGAAAAATAAATATTGAAAGAAATTAAAGAAAAAATGTCCTTTTACGGTCAAAAATTACAAAATGTGGTTAAAAATTTCATGTGATGCATGATTTTGTTCACGATTTTATTGATTTATCTGATAAATTATCAAATATACGTACATATAAGTTTATGATTTTACGTTACAGAAATCGAAAATCAGATATGAATGAAATTGTGTCCTTTTAACTCACAATGTGGTTAAAAATTCCATGTGATGCATGATTTTGTTTACGATTTTATCAACTTATCTGATAAATTATCAAATATACGTATATAAAAGTTCATCATTTTACGTCAATAGAAATTTATAGAAAACGAAAATTAGATATGGAAAGAAATGAATTAAATTGTGTCGTTTTAACTCAAAATGTGGTTAAAAACCTCCAGGTGATGCATGATATTGTTCACGATTTTATCAATTTATCTGATTAATAATCAAATATATGTACATAGAAAATGGTTTTACGTAGACAGACATTCATGATTTTTAAGAAAAAAAAATACAAGAAATGACAGAATAACCCAAAAGTCAATCATTCGGGGTTTTTTTAGAATTGATAATGAGTTGTGAAATTGCACAAATTAACGAAAAGTGAAAATTGTAATTTGGGTTGAAAATATAATTTTGCGATATCAAAAACGAGCGTAATTAAAATATTTTCAGCCTTTATCATTATTGCTTATTCAAAACTCCAGTCATTAATTTATCTGTCATTTCCTTATTTACCTAGATCTATTACAAAATCTAGACAAGTGCAATTTCATAGATGTTGCAGATGATTGTTTCGAGTTCATTTACTTTTACATGAATTGGCCTTTCTATGTAGAAAATATTGCGGGAAATTAATAAAATGCTAGACTCAAGCAATTTCTTAATTTTGTCAAAATGTGTTCGAAATTATTTGTCTTGGTGGGCGTCAAAAAGCGTCAATAGCGTAAAACAATGAGAGAAAAGAAGAATAAGAAGACGACAATCGTCAGCAGTATGTCCCTTTCCCACGATATTTTCTCTGTTTTTATTGCCACAATTGTCTATTTTTGGCATCAATTATTTAATCGCCTTAAACAGCTTTCAAATTGGAGTGTTACAAAGTGTCTCTGTTTGAGAAAAGCCGCGGCCTTAGCGCAGTTGGTAGCGCATCTGCCTCTCATTCGAGAGACAGAGGCCGAGGCCTTAAAGCGCAGTTGGTAGCGCATCTGACCCTCATTCGAGAGGTCCCAGGTTCGATACCCGGCCGCGGCAAATACCATTTCTTTCAAAATTGTCACCCATCAATGGGTTTGAAATCGTTAACCTAAGTGGGCGAGCAGCTGGAGGCTCGGTAAGGGTGTTGTGGTAGTACTGGTTTGAGAAAAAACATGAATCCATGGTTAGGTACTCCAGCCGCCGCGATATGACCCTGGCAGTTGAAAACGGCGTAAAGCCCCAATAGAACTAAACTGTTTAAGAATGGGTTTTTACATGAGTTGTCTGCAGATACCATACTAACGGTGGATAATCACGTGATACAATACTTTAAGAAAGTCTTCCATAATTTCGTTAATACAGGACCGATTTGATATTGATTTGAAGCAGAGAAAGTGGACAGACGTCACGCATTAGATGGACGTGGTTGATTATTGAAAAGAATTAGCTGGTGAAAAAGTAATTAAAGATCAACCAAAATTTTTGTTGATCTTCAATAACTTTTTTGTCAGCTGAATTTTTTGAAAAGGTCAATCATGTCCAGCTTATTCCTGGCAGTTTTACACACCCTCTGCTTCAAACCGAATTCATATTGGTCAAGCATTAACAAAAATATTGAAAGTTTTCTGAAATTCTTAATCGCGTGATTATCCACCGTGATAGGACGGGCTTCCAAACTTAAAAATCTTGGTATGTTCCTGCTAATTCTTGATGTTTAACCCATTACCAGATGACAAACAATTAAGACTGTTCCAATGTGAAAGGTGTTGCAAACGACAATTTCAAGTTGATGAAATTTTGAAAATCTTTTCATTTTGGGTTAACAAACATTGTAAAAAATGAAGAAATCGCTTGTTACAAGCAATTTCTTCGTTTTCCACAATGTTTTCCCAAGCCTTTTCTTGTAAGTGAGTCAAAAGGAGTCACTGTGCAGTAATGGGTTAATCCTTTCTCAAACAATACCCAATTCCCATGTTCCTGATACAAACTGTTTAAAAACTTTGAGACAAAAGAAGAAAAAGTCGACGAATCTGCATTTTCTCTCTTTACCTCTATATTTTCTTCGCAAAAATAGGCCTACACACAAAAATCATATCATTTTCAATAACAATTTTGTCAATTGCAGTTGTTGCCAATTCGGACTACCATATTTTCTACCAAATCATTCTCGACTTTAACGCCCTAGTAAAAAAAAAGACTACAAAATCATTGAGACAAAGGAAGAAAAAGCTGATAATCAGCAATTTTTTCCTTCCTTTGTCTCAATGTTTTTTCTGCTATTTTATTAAAAAATTATATCTTAAGTAAATCCATGCTGTAGTCTACAAAAGCTTTTAAAAGGGACCACCCTTAAGCTTTGCTCTTGGAAAAGGGAATAATCTAAAGTGAAAATAGAACTCGCTGCACTATAATTCATTATGTAAATCGAGCAATACAACTCCCGATATTCACAGTTTTCACTTTTTTATCCGTTGTAAAAAATGATTTATATTGAATGAAGTAAAATTGAATTTAATGACATTTCACTACTGTCATGCTTTACACTTTCCTTACCCTTACCCATTAACTGGTTTTGACAAATATCTAGGATAGTTGATTTATTGAATCTGAACGAACGAAACGGTGGAAACCAGTATTTTATGAATAGATCCCTTTTCGCACAGTTCATTCCATTCCGATATAATGGCGCTATTTGATGCCCCTCAGAATAAAGGCGTTGAATTGTGGAACGAGCAGAAATTGCTTGTGACAAGCAATTTCTTTATTTCCCACAATGTTTTCAACAAGAAATTCAAAATTTCATTCACTTGAAATTGCCGTCGAAAAGTTAATATGATTTTTTTGCAGATAATATTTCTCTCCGAGCAGACGGTTTATAACTTTAACTTAAGGTAGTCCACCCCTAATAAGATTTTGGCGATGTCGGAATTACTCGGGCGACGTCGAAAACTTTCAGCAGTGGAATAGATTCGGATACGTGATGACGCCATTCGAATAATCATATGTTTAATGAATTTCAAAATGGTCACGTTACGGGTATTCCACCTAAAATGGGGTTAGGAAAGGAGGCTTCATACGGGTGCTGTGATATGTGTAGTACTAGTGAAAAAAATGGCACGAAGCAATGGTTAGGTGCTCCAGCGGCCACAATATGCACATACGTTGATTGAAATGCTGTTTGAAATCATACTATAATTTGAGCAACGTTTGTCCGTTTGTCTGTTTGTTCCCCTACTCCTCCCAGGTCCTTGGGCCGATCTTCACCAAACTTGGAGGGAAGGTGGAGGACGGCCCCGGCTATTAGCTTGAGGGGTTCATTTTTTGAAAGGTCAAGGTCATCGAGGTCAAAGGTCAAATTTATGTTTTTACGGGTTACGGGTATCATTTTTACGGGTTACGGGACGGAATTGCTTACGGGTTAAGGGACGGGATTAGGTGGAGGGCAGCCCCGGATAGGTCAAGGTCATCGAGGTCAAAGGTCAAATTTCGAGACGGGTAAAATTGCTAGTAATGTTAAAAACCAACCAATCAAGCATTTGCATACATTAACCCATTCCCACACAATTACTCTTTTTGACTCCACACAAGATTATAGCTTTAGAAAACATCTTGGAAAATAACGAACTTGCTTGTGACAAGCAATTTCCTCATTTTCCACAATATTTTTACCCTTTTAGACAGAAGTATGCAAATCTTTATTAACTTGAAATTGTCTTCCGCAACATCTTTCAATTTGGACAAGCCTAAAACCTTGCCATCTGGTGATGGGTTAAGGCATACTAAGGTTCGCCGTCGGATGTTTACAACGTTGCTAGAAGAATTTCGACGTCACGTGAATCCTTATCGAGGTGGATTACTTTAAGCGTGCGTATTGTCCACATTCTACATTGCAGTGCGAATATGATCATGCATGACAAGACTAGTCTTTTGTAACAAAAAGGTTCAGTCACATACGATTCCGCGTCCATATCGCGTCTACATCACGTCCAAAATTATACTACATTGTACATGGGTCCCCTGTTTTAGACGTACTCCGATCATTGTTTGGACTCGGAATGTTGTATGTGACCCAGGCCTTACGATCGATATTCGTTATATCGGCATAGGATTATCAGAACTTGCACTTAAAGGGACCCATGCTATGATTTTCAGGAATGCATCTGAAAAATACGCAGACAATCTAAGTTTGCAATGTTTTGGGATGCACTGCATTATCTAAGAACAAAAAAAAAGGATTTTTTTTGCCCTGGTAAGTGTTTCGCTATTTATGAAGATAAACTTTCCATAAATTTTACAACAAACATAAAGTGCGGATAAGGTAATTATATACAAACTTGATTTAGAAATGATCTAGCTATGCAGGTTGACAATTCCATAATCTTTTGAACATTAATGAACGTATAATTTATTTTTAAGTTTCGATTGTTTGTAAGTCCGACAACCTAGCATGGGTCCATTTAACCCGTAATGCGGCCATTTTGAAATTCATAAAACATCAGCTTTTTACCGAGTGGCGTCGTTACGTATCCGAACATATTCGGGCGCGGTCGTAAACATTCGGCGGTGGAAATTTCCACCGCCGAATGTTTTCGACGTCGTCCGAATAATTCCGAATAATTCCGACGTCGCACGATTCTCATCAGGGCAGTGGCGGATCCAGGATTTCTATGAGGGGGGTTCGGATTATATGCAAATAGGGGGGTTCGTTTTTCGAGTGTTGCACAAGTTTGACTGAAATTCTGCATGAAAATGAAATAATCAGGCTACAGAGGGGGGTTCGTTCGAACCCCCCGAACCCCCCCTGGATCCGCCACTGCAGGGGTAGACTACCTTAAGTTGAAGGGAAAGTCTGGCTACGTCCTCATTGATGTATACCAAAAAAGGTAGAAGAAAAAATATTTTGAAATAGATAAACCCATTCAGATATAGTAGGAAAATGAGATACATGTAAATAACTTGTTTCGCAGTTTCTGTTCTTTTCGTATCATATTCAAATAATAGAAACTATGTCTTTGAATTAGCTAGACGAGGTGATTGTTTAAAGAATCAACTGATAAAAAAGTTATTAAAGATCAACCAAAAATTTGGTTGATGTTCAATTACTTTTTCATATGTTGATTTTTCAAGCATCCACCACGTTTATCAAATGCGTGACGTCTGTTCACCTTCTCTGCTTCAAACCGAATTCAATTCGGTCCCGTATTAGCAAAGTTATTGAAGATTTTCTGAAAGTGTTGTATCACTTCCATCGTGCAAATGGACGTGGCCTACGACTTCGAAACAACGAGCTTCAACCGTATTTCACTTCCCATGCTCTTTTCTTCTTGTAAAAGACTGAACCATAACCCTTTCCCAAACAATTCCAATGTGTTCAACATTCCCACCAAAAATATACTCACGGGTTATTGCAGATGGCGAAATGAATATTCAAACAAGATAGAATTGGTTTACAATTGTAAATATTGAGGCAAAAGGAGAAAATGCTGATTATCAGCATTTACTTCGTTTGTCTCAATGTTTCGCAAGCCATTTCTAAAAGGGACGTGCTAACCAGGGGCCCGTATTACTAACGATCGTACGTTGCATAATTACTTGTAACAACAGCCCTGATTGGCTCAGTCGGATTTCTCGTGCAATCAGATGCCTTGTTACACAGTTTAAGCAAAAACTTGATCGAAAGCTGTTTAGTAATACGGGGCCCTGGTCTTGTTTGTAAAGGGGTTGAAATGAAAATAAGGGCCCTCTTATCTAGATCCTTACATAATCGAATTTGAAAACGTGGTTTAAAGGTATTTCACCCCTAATGAGATTCACGCGACGTCGGAATTTTTAGGAAGATGTCGTAAATAATCAGCGGTGGGAAGTGCCTATTTTTTCTTACTCGTGACGTTGTATAACGTTGCCGTAGATCGGTGCGTTATAAATGTTAACGACATGGTACGAAAAAATCCGACGTCGTTTGAAACTCAATAGGGATTTACTACCTTAACCCAATTCAGCCAAATCTTGCTAAGGATTGGAAATAAACGCGTGCTTAGGTCAAGTTTACGGGTCAAGTATCGATATAATTTTAAGTTCTTAAACCCTTTTCCCAAAAGATCTGATTTGTCTTTCGTAGGAAAGATTTAAGAAGCATTGAGGAAAAAGAAGAAAATCCTGGTAACCAGCAATTTCTACCGTTCTCTCTAATTTTTTGTGCTTTAGCCTAATTTAGACAACTTTTTATATTCTATTAGTTTGTTTAGGCGGTCTACAAGAGCTTTTAAATCGGGTCAATCAAAATTTTGATCGTTGGATAAAGATTAAAATGAATCATTTATTAAATTTCTCATCAAACAATTGATAAATTGGGCCATAAACTATCGTAGTATAGTGTCATAAGTTCTTTACCCTTTCTCAAACAGTACCGAATTTTAACTTCTCTGATCGAAAAGTCTTGCGAAAACATTGACACAATAGAAGAAAATCGCTGTTTTTCAACGAAAGCCTCGTAACTGCAGCTTAAAACAAGCTGCAGTTTCGAGGTTTTCGTTGAAAAAGCGACTAAATGCTGATTATCGGCATTTTCTCCTTTTGTCTCAATGTTTCCTATGCTACATTATTCATGAATTTGACCTTAAATAAACCCCATTTTGTCGTCTGCAGCAGTTTCGGAATTTGACTGGTCTGAAATGTACAATTCGAAAAAGTGTTAACCCATTACCAGACGGCAAAATTTTGTTTACTGTTCCAAATTCAAAGATGATACAGACGACATTTTCAAGCAAATTAAATTATGTATTTTTTTTTTAAATAAAAAAACTTTTTGGATAGAAAACATTGATGGAAATGAAGAAATTGCTTTTCACAAGCAATTTCTTCATTTTCCACAATGTTTTCCAAAGCCTTTATCTTGAAAGGCGTCAAAAAGCGTCAATGTTTGGGAATGGGTTAAATCAATGCTCTTATCATTTCCTACTCTTTGCCTATCTGTCAACGTAAACTGCTAAAGGCGCGTTCCCATTGCCGATCAGATCAACTAAATCAATTGGATCGCTTAACTTCCCCGATCAAACCCGACCATAAGACTTCTTTTCGATCTCTAGTCGATCATACCCGGCCGCTACATTCGATTTTTTCGGGTAAAGATATGGAGCAAAATTACGTCGAATTGATCAGGATCCGGTCGAAGATCATTCGAGAAAAAGTCGAGGTGATCGAAAGCAGGACATGTACAGGTTGGGTGAAAGATATCAACCCGAGCACACTCTATTTCCAGACACGATTGGTTCGCGATCATGTCGATATTCTGCCCGATCGATACACGATCGCTGCATAATAAACACAACATCACAACGGCATACTTTATTTCTGGTTTCTTTTTTTTCAACAAAAACCTCGTAAATGAAGCTTAATACAAACTGCAATTGCGATGTTTTTGTTGAAAAGTGAATCACATCATCATTTTTGTGTATGTTCCTTCAATGTGGATGAGGGTCAAGGATTCGTCGTTTGGGAAACGTTTTACACTAGACAGAATTTTAACGCCCCTAGAGGAAAGATAAAAAGCCATCAGAGAGGCAAAAGAAAGTATACACTTTTTGTTTGTCAATTTCTCGCTTATTTTTCATCATTTCGACTCAAAATTGTGTACATTTCATTTCTACCCATAGACCAATAATACAATGTTAATAAATTTCAGCTAAAAGTGCTTGCCTACCCATACTATTGCCACATGCCAATTTTGCAAACTTTGCACGTGCGACTTAGTGGATCATCAAATATTGCTGTTAATCCGTTTTTAATTTCTTCATTCTTTATCACAACAAATCACAACGTTAAATTTTCTCTAACATTAAAACACAATTCTCACTGGCTAGTTGAATTTGATCAATATGTCTCTTTTTGCAAAAAGACCTATTTTTCTATGACGCAGCATGATACGACAGAAACATGACACTCTATACACTTAGTCAGGTAGCTAGGAACATTCTGCTCAAAATTTACCAAAGTCTGACAATAAATTTAGAAGAAGTTATGTCAGATAACTTGTTTGTATCAAGCCCCCTTTTGCCGTGACGCATCGTTATATGGAAAAGCACTAACAATGTACGCATGTTCCTAGGTGAGTAGGCACTTTCTGTGAAAATTTTATCCAAATCCGTCCATAAATGTAAAGGTTGTGTCAACGTGAATGCTTGCATTAATTCATTGATTTAATCCCCTTTTTCGATGACGCTGTTTGATATGAAACACATTTGCAACGGCAAAAGGACAGATAGGCCAATAGGCGGACAAGGTTACATCAATAAACGACCACATTCGGCGAGGTTTAAAAATCGTTCATAATCTATTAATCGTTTTCTCAGAAAACATGGGAGAACCAGGGTGTATACTTATTTTTGCCTCTCAGTATATAAATAGATCTGCATACATCTCGAAAATAAACTTAAGTACGTTCTCAGACTCAAATCTGAGCACCGTACTAAAATCACACAAAATCCTCGTGAATTTCAATCGAATACCCTTTAACGTTGGAGAGTATTACATTGAAATTGAGCATGTACTCATGAGAATGTACTTTTAAACCTTTTTTTCGAGAAACCCATGCGGTATCTGGACTTGCCTTAATATTTACTGTGCTGTGTTGTGCACAAATCATATCATTATCAACATCCATTTTTCACTTCTTACTGTTAAGGAAAGAGTTAATTCGATTATTCAACGTTAATGAGTTACGATCGTTATCTAAAATACGCATAACATCAAACTATGGACCGGGTTAACCTACTTTCGTTTTCAATAACCTATAATGCGCCCTCTATTCTGATTGGTCGAAATTTTATGCGTGGGAAACCGTAAATTCTCTACTAGCCTACTATTTCGAAAACATTACAGAATCTTAAAGCGTACATTTACTCATAGAAAGTTGTCTATTTTTCTGGCTTTTCCAATTTATAGCTATTTAAAACAATCCAAAATGTCTGCTGTTCATTATACAAGTTACAAGTTTGAGTTACAGCATTACCAATTATGCAAAGTAATACAGGTATTTATTGCAAACCTTTTTCGCTAGTTATTTGTCCAACAAGATTATCCTTGGTTTTCAACAAAAACCTCGTAACTGCAGCTTTTAAGGCTGCATTTACGAGGTTTTGTTGAAAATTGACGTTACAACAAGTAAGCCTTTTCGCGAGGAACATTTTTGTTATTAGTTTGATCAAGTTTGAATGATAATGCAGATGACAAAATATGGCCTCTTCTGGTCAATTTTATAATTATGTACGATTTTGCACGGAAAATATTGAGATAAAAGGAGAGGATTCTGGTTTGAAGAATTTCTCTATTTTGCCTCAATGTTTCCAAAAGCCATTTTTTCTTTGATTTTTGCCAAAAGGCGTCATAGTCCATGAGCCAGACACTTTTTTGGTACCACTCGGAGGGAGTAATTCTAATTGCACTTTCTGAACAGCTTGATATATGTAGTTAACTATTCGATATGATAGCAGTCTGAAATTGGTAGCTTATGCTGAGAAAATCGCCGTTTTCTTAACCTACCCCATTTTCACATGTCCACAAATTGGTCAGTAGGTGCGATTTCTTTTGGAAGTATGTGATTTATCAAGTGGCTTGTCGTGATTATTTTTTCTGCCAAAATATTCTTAAAACTCTAGTTTTGCGTACTATTTACTGTGTTCCCAGGTATGAGGCCTCTGTAGGCTGTGAAATAGAAGACAATTTGTCGGCCCCTACACCGAACGAAATGCACGATTTTTTCAAGTGAATTTTTCGTTTCTTTGAAGGAGAAATGCAAGTGGCTACATATTTTTACACTTAAAAATATTTTCAAATGCATATTCATCGATTCATGCCAGTTTCGTGACACAAAACACTCGGAAAAGGCTGTAAAAGGCAAAAACATTTGGTCGATTCGGACCCTGAAATGTTCGTACCTAAAACCTAAAACGCATATTATGAGTGTTTTATGGCTTCTAACTGTTGCTGATCTGTTGACAGCACTGTGTTTTTATCCAAAACAATTAGATTACCTATTTGGTGGCTATTTCATGCATATATGTGTTAAATGAATATGAAATGGAGAATTTACGTTAGGCCTACTTAAAGAATGCTGAGTTCAATAGCATTTTCACTTTTATATATTATGAAGGGCCTTATAGCCTTTGTTCAGTTGAATGTCCAATCAATGCAAATTAGAAAATAATTACTGGAAATATATTCAATTGCACAATATTCGACGGTTCGTAACTAAATTGAATGACCACATGAAAAAATGAAGCTATACTTTACGCAACAAAATATAGCCCAATCCTGATGCCAATGTACGATTATACAATACATGTATATGTTACAGCCAATCTGTGAAATCAGCCATTTCATGAAATGGCTGAAAGTTTTAGCCATTTCATGAAATGACTGATTCACTCAGCCATTTCACGAAATGGCTAAAATTTTCAGCCATTTCATGAAATGGCTAAATTTTTCATGATTATGTTACACAGATTGGCTGGTGCAATTTCATATTTACATATTTATGGTTCATATTTACTTCGTTTTGCTACTATAATTGTTTTTGTTTGATAAATCTTATTTGAACATAAATGTTTTACACAGAATGACTAGTTTCATTTCAGCCACTCTGTGTAATAATGAGTTTGTTTCATTT
This sequence comes from Fragum sueziense, assembly GCA_963680895.1. Taxonomy (NCBI): domain Eukaryota; kingdom Metazoa; phylum Mollusca; class Bivalvia; order Cardiida; family Cardiidae; genus Fragum; species Fragum sueziense. The sequence goes on along the minus strand of OY804601.1, from coordinate 42,785,265 downwards.
TTGCTTCAAATTTTGCAACTACAATGATTTTTATGCTCCCCGAAGGGAGAGCATATAGTCGCCGCTTTGTCTGTCCGTCCGTCCGTCCGTCCGAAGTGATTTCTCCATAACCCTTGGGCCAAATCAAATGAAACTTACCATGTGAACTCCCTATGACATAATGCCGATGTACTTTTCCCAGTTTTTGGATTTGAGGCCTCGTCATGGGAAAAGGGGACTTAAGGTAGAATATAGTTTTTCTCTAATTTCTCCTAGTCTAATGGTCAGAATTTGATGAAATTTCATATTTGAGTAGTAAATCAGATGCCCTTGACAATAAATTATTTGAAGTTTGGGTAGAAAAATTATGTCATGCAAAAAGGGGGCTTAACATTTGCCAGCTTTATGTTAGCTCTGCATGGCATACATTTATTGTGACAATGCCTTATTCGGGGAGCATTGTCCGTCTCTGACGGCTCTTGTTTATGAAAGTGACGATATTAATTTGAACACTTAAAGTTTTACACAGAAGGGCTGATTTAATTTCTGTCCATCTATGAAATAATGATTTTGCTTCAATTTGCCACTAAAATTTGGTTTTATCAAAATAATGATAATTTGGACATTAAAGTTTTTTCACATACTTGCTATAAAGATTTATTTCAGCCAAAATGTGATTTTGCCTCTTTTTGCTTCATTTTGCATCAATAATTTGGGTTTCTTTACTCTAAATATGCATAATAATAACTGTTTGCCTCATATATTATTCAGTTCAACACTGGATGATTAAATCTTATCAAAATGCTGATTATTTGAACATTTAAGTTTTACACAGAATGAATGGCTCTATTTCAGCCACTTTGTGAATTGGTGATTTTATTTCATATTCTGCTTTAATTTGCAAATATAATTGACTTGTTTTTATCAGTATAATGCTAATTTCACCATTAACCCTTTCTTAAATAAGACCAAATTCTGAAGTCCATAATGGAAAAGATCTGGGAAAGCATATAGGGAAAAGAAGAAAATGCTGATGAACAGCATTTCTCCTTTTATCTCAATATTGTATATGCTATATTGTACACAATTCCCATCTTTATCGAAAACCATTTTGTAATCTACAGCAGCTTTTGAATTTGACTACTCTAAAATTTTGCGGTTTGGGAAAGGGTTAAGGTGTTACATAGATTGAGCGGTCAGCCAATCTGTGTAGCTAAAATAATGATAATTTGATCATTTAATTACATACAATAGAATGGCTGACTTAATTTTAGCCAATTTGTGACCTTATGATTTTGCTTCATATTTGATACAGTTTTCAACTGTAAAGATTTTTTTGTGTTTTTATCAAAATAGGCCTGATTGTAATTTGAAACTGTAAAATAATAATTTAGCTTCAATTCGACACTTTAATTGGATCTTATAGAAAAAAGTTATTTTTTTACTTATTTTAATCAAAATAAAGATAATTTTATCATTAAGGTGTTATACAAAATAACTGATTTAATTTCAACCAATCTGTGTAAAAATAATTTTACTTCAAATTTATTTAATTTTTGTGCAATAAAGATTTATTTTCGAAGGTAATATGTAAATTGAAAACAAATGTTTAAATGTCTTCAAGAGTATAGTTGTAAAGCACATTATTGCTTACATTGAAAATATAGTTTGCAAAACCTTTATAGATTCACTAGTCTTGAAATAACTTTTAATTTTTGTTATTTTATTCACATTTCCCTGTTTCAGCCATTTCATGAAATGGCTGGAGCAATTTTTCAGCCATTTCATGAAATGGCTGAAAAGTTTAGCCATTTCGTGAAATGGCTGAGTGAATCAGTCATTTCATGAAATGGCTAAAAATTTCAGCCATTTCATGAAATGGCTGATTTCACAGATTGGCTGTAACATATATATAATGTACATCATGTAGCAACCAAGGTAAAACCTGATAGTCCCCTATTCAATGATACAATGGGTGCGTTCAGGGTTATCCCATCGGTAGCCATCGGTGCCGTTGGTAACTATCGGTAGCCATCGGTAACCGTCGGCATACCGATGGATATTTTGTTGGTAACCAATTGTACCGAGAGTAGACAAGTCGGGTAGCATCGGTAGCCTCGTTTTCATTACAATAAGATGGCGGATAACAATCCAACTACGGCGTTTCTAATCATAAGTTTTCTTCAATAGCAAGCGAATAGCATTCTAACCGTTCTTGATAGAATTTATTGTAATAGTTGAAGCTACAGTTAATTTATTTAGCCATTTATTTCTGAAAATATCTTTTTGTTCATATTTTTTTTAAAACGAACGATCACTCTGCGGGGAGAATACGCTCTTGGTAATTGATTATCCTCCTTTTTTACCGATCGGTACAATTTTCGTTCGGAGTTTGTTGGTTGCCGACGGTGCCATCGGCTACCGATGGTACCATCGGTAGCCGACGGTAAATACACTCGGTAACCGATGGGAGAACCCTGAACGCACCCAATGAATGTGCGAAATAATTTGCTGCTTTTGTCATATATACTACAAAAACTCTCTTCGTCGGATATAATTGGTCTTCATATAACTCTAATCATAACCCAATATAATACATGTACAATATAATGAGTCAGGATACGGAAAAAGGTCCCTTAAGGTTTTTGAGCCAAATATGGTTCCAAATCAGCCTGTGTATACACGCAGTCTGATCAGGAATCATTGCTGTTCTCCACTAGATCCTTAATGACCTGTTGCAATTGTAATATAGCAGCATGGATGTCTGCCTATCTTCACTAAAAGCATGCACTGATCTTGAAATGTGACTGACTCAAATGCTATAAGGGAACCTTTTCCAGATTTGCGCTCAATTATGTAAGTATGAGAGAATACAATTGTTTCTGCTTTTAAGTAAAATTATAACATTCTCATTTCCTAAACCTAGTTTTTATGAACTATTATGATTAGACGAAGATTACTTATGCAAAGAATGATAATCAAAGTGTACGGAGGGAACTTATTCCTATGTTAGAATAGAAATGAGATACAAAAGTCATGTAGTACTTTTGCAATTTTATTTCGTTTTGAAAGTATATTGCAGTGTTCATGAATGTTAATCATTTGACTTAGATTTAAACTTCTTCTGTCGTACATATGCATTAAGATGTGATTCAGATGCATATGTGTTCTAGTTTATTTGGCATGAATCGTAACAAAATGCATTATGATAAATACTCAAATGGTTGGGTAAATCTTTGTTTTCATTTTGTAAGAATCTGAAAGTTCTCTAGGATCCATATTACCACACAAATGTTAACAACAAAGTGATTGAAATATAATTGATAACTAATGGTCAAAGTGATTGAAGTTGTGGTAACAAAGGCAAAAAACGGCACCCCCTGTCTTTATAATCACAGTGGCGTAATTTGTAATCAAACATACATATCTCATTACCCTCTCTTTTAGACAAATGCAAACGTTTCATAGAATCTGCGCTGTGAGCAACAGATTCATCAGATCTATATAAATTGAAACTCGTTTTAATAATCCTCTAAATAATTACCATAACTTGTCGCTACTGGTGTGACTTTCATCTGTGTGGTAGAAAATACAAGTTTGTGATTGTTTAGCGATTTCGTTTATGATCCCATGCTTCAAAACAAGTCGTTTATGAGGACATATCAAAAGTTTTTGATTCTCACACCTGCTGTATTTTTCATATAATAGTCCAGTAGCCTTTCCAACACTACACACTCCGTCCACCTTGTTAACAGTTCACTGATATCCGATTTTTTGGAATCAACGTCTTGTTACCCTTACCAGTCTCCTCGGCAGCAGTAAACTAATCTTCTTTACTGTCTCAGTCTCACTGGAAGCACTTTTCCCAATATCAGGTTGTTGTAAAAGAAGGGGTAGACTCTCCATAAACTTAGGCAATCTTGTTTAGCACTTTAAGCCTCCAGGGCTAGAAACATTTCCATGTGCAACCGTGTTCTTAGTATTATCCATTTTGGCCAATAAAACTGGGAGGGGTAAGTCGGTTTAAAAGTTTCGGACAAGCTCGTAGCAGCTAGCCATATTATCCTTCATACAAAATATATTTAAAACATTCATTTACACCAAGGTGCAAAAACGTTTACTACGCATTAACTTGACTAGTTACGTAAATGCACCAGCGTATTTTAAAGTGCCGAACAACTTCGTTGTTTACATAATTTTATAATTTCGAAATTGTCATTCTCGTGGGTAAAACATGCACTTTATTTATCAATGAACAGAGCAAAATAACTTTGGATCGTTTTTTTTTTATTAGTTTTTTTTTTCTTTTTAAAAAAATTGAGTTTGTCTTAAGCACCAACTGACAAATTTGCTGACGACTTAGATACATGGAAAATCTCTACCTCTGATTGACCATATTCTTTCATATATTTATAACCGAGATCACTTTTATTGTGATCCCATTCTCTCTCATACTTGCATATTTACAATAAATGAATCACATGCTTGAATAATATGATAAACGAACTTCAAATGTCTAATCATCATAACTTTGAAGTGCTCAAAAGTCACAAAACACATTTCCCTGTTTTGCATTCTAGATTCATATTTTATTCCTTATGTCAACATGTCTGCAATTCTTCATTTGAAATACCAATGGGGAACCGTAGCCGGTTATCTTCCCTTGCTTTCCAATAATAAAAACAGAGGGGCACCAAACGTTCAGCCGGCCCATTTTCCAAATACCCTTGGTTTTTATCCTTAATCTCTATGGAGAAGTTGCGATTTTTATTTTGAATAAAGCATTTTGCTGATAAATAAAACTCTTTTCATCTTATAAATTCCTAAAAGGAAAACATAATGAAACGTGAAATTTGAATTCTGCAAAGAGATAAATATAATCGTTTCTTTGTTCTATGGGTTTGTTGTAAATTTTATGGTGCAAAGAATCCTACGGTAAAGTCCAAGGAGACCAATTATCAGGACCGGCTATTCTCCAGAGAGTATTCAAGGGAGGAAACCGGCTACGGTTCCCCATTGCTGTAAGGCTAAATGCTTGTGTGATTTCGATTGTTTGGTTGTAATTATGGCCTTGCTCATGGCAGTTCCAAGCTTTTGGGTAGAAGTTGATTTATATCAATTCGTAATTCTTGCATTATGTTGTATTTGCATTTCAACACATCTGGTTTGGTACCTAAATGCTTACATTTGCATTATACTCTCTTTGTGTTATCATTGTTTACTTCGCATAAATAAATTGTGACTGTCTATGTATATTGTATAACAGTCCACGTAGTGATTCTTTCTTCCTTTCTAGCCCATTTTACTTACAGTATGCATCATTCACGAAGGATTCCAACTGAACTTTGCTATGTTGATTTGACATGGAATTAGATTGGTTGTTTTTTCAGAAAGGTAGTGTGAGCTTTATCAACAGCTTTTGTATCAATGTAATAAATTTTATCTCTAGTCTCATCGTTTATTAAACACTTTGCTTTATTTTTACTCGTAAATATTTCTTTTGTACTTCATTATATCTTGCACTCTAAAAGACTATACTGTTGTAGTGATATGTCCACGCTACAGAGTATAGTGCACTAAAGTGAACCCGGGACAACTGCATCTTCGTCCGTTAGTTTAGCGTCTTTCTTAAGAAATCATAGCCGAAGTAGGGTCAATACATATTCAAATGTCCTGGGTTAATGTTAATTCTGTTGCACAACAACGCTTTTAATACACTTTTAAGATGTATTAAGTTCTTGCTAGGTCTCTAATTATAGATAAGTTTCAAGACAGTTTTGCTGAAAATACCTCCTTTGTAACATTTGTATACGTACACACGAAAAGCGATAGCATCGTAGTTAACTACATATGTTTCTTAATATGTTGTATATACAATATTTTTCCTGGAATGCATGAACTTCCATTTGCGATCCAGGTGGTTGTATTAAGGCAATATACACGTAGAAAGAATTTGTACATATATTAGGAAACACTACCGATTTGCATATCAGTGTTAACACCAGAAGTCATCATAATTGTTTTTAAAAACATGCCAATAACCTACAATTTTTGTATTCATTGTGCAAATGTATCCGAACAAACGGCAAAAGACGAAGGTGTTCACTCTAGAGGGGCTCTTAATTTGTAAAGGAAGCCGTACTTACTTGAATATCCGAATTGGATTTCAGGAAAGAAATATTATACATTATATAGCAGTATTGATAACCCGTCCTTCTTCACGAATTAACTGCACGTGGAAAAACGTTATTCTTCAATGCTCTATGGATGTACATTTGTCTGTACATGTATTCTAATGACTGTCCGACAGTAGAATAACATTAAAACAATGACTTTGTGTAATCCTCTCGAACCAGAAAAAACAAATACAATATATCCGGCTTTAACCCTCACCCCTTTTTATCTTGTGAGAAGCTAGCTTCTCTGCGTACACTTTCAAATCAGACCTAGTTTTCTACATATTTTTCATTAAAGAATTTTTGTAAGCATTATTCATTTGAATTATTGTTAGTTCGAATTAGTTTTACATTAAGACAAGAGGGCCATGATGGCCCTAGATCGCTCACCTGAAATTTCTTGCCTTTTTGAAATAAACATTTTGACCTGTATAGCAGCAAATTAAGAATTTTGCAATAAAGCCCCTTTTCCTTAGTTTTTCAAAAGAATGAAACAAAATTCAGCCTTTTCAAAAGTGTTTGCTCTTTTACCCTTTTTCTGATGCCACTGCACTAAGAGCTTTGATATTAATCAAATTCTTATAACAACTTTGAAAGCCCTTCACCCAAAGATCATTCATGTGAATATTGGCCCACTACATGTAGTAAGCCAGAAGATTTGTAAAAGATTTGGCTATTTTCCCCTTTTCTCATGCCGCGGAAGTCAAAGGCTTTGATGGAATCAAAGTCTCTCAAAAACTTTGAAAGCCCTTCACCAAAGGATCATTCATGGGAAGTTTCAAGAATATTGGCCAACTAGTTGAAGGCAGAAGATTTTTACAAGATTTGGCTATTTTCCCCTTTTCTCATGCTGCAGCAGCCAGAGTCTTTGATGGAATCAAATTCTTCTAACAACTTTGAAAGCCCTTCACCCAAGGATCATTCATGTGAAGTTTCAAGAATATTGGCTTGCTAATTAAGCAGAAGAAGATTTTTAAAATATTTGGCTATTTTCCCCTTTTCTCATGCCGCGGCAGCCAGAGTCTTTGATGGAATGAAATTCTTTTAACAACTTTGAAAGCCCTACACTCAAGGATCATTCATGTGAAGTTTCAAGAATATTGGCCCACTGGTTAGGCAGAAGAAGATTTTTAAAAGAGTTGGCTATTTTCCGCTTTTCTCATGCCGCGGCAGCCAGAGTCTTTGATGGAATCAAATTCTTTTAACAACTTTGAAAGCCCTTCACTCAAGGATCATTCGAAGTTTCAAGAATATTGGCCCACTGGTTAGGCAGAAGAAGATTTTTAAAAGAGTTGGCTATTTTCCGCTTTTCTCATGCCGCGGCAGCCAGAGTCTTTGGTAGAATCAAATTCTTTTAACAACTTTGAAAGCCCTTCACCCAAGGATCATTCCTGCCAAGTTTCAAGAAAATTGGTCTACTGGTTTGGGAGAAGAAGATCTTTAAAGAAATTGTGGACGGACGGACGGCCGGACGGACGGCCGGACGGACGGACGGACGGACGACGGACAACGACCGATCACAATACCTCACCTTGAGCACTTTGTGCTCAGGTGAGCTAAAAATGAATGAAATGTAAATGATAAGCGTTTATGCTTTTTCGACTTTCTGGTAGTGTAATGAGTGGCAATTAAGTCGACATTGCTATCCATGCTATTTTGTTATATGTATATCTATTTAGCATCACCTGATATCAAAATACTAATTACAGTCCATTTTCATCAGAAAGCGGACTTAATGTGTCCAAAAACACTATAATTGTCATTTTTTCTTTGTAATTCGTATCATCTATAGATAGTTCTCTGTGTACACTAAAATCATCCTCCAGATGACATTTCAGACTAACACAAAACCTTAGAATATGCTACTCTGTACTGTATCTCGGTTATGAAGAAAGACCTTTGTATTTGAATGAGTTTAAGGGTTGGAGAAATGTATGTGTTTTTTCACCAGAAAACCAATGAAAATTTTGTGTGTAAAGGGTACCCTTGAAAAGAAGCGTTTTTCGGGGCATAAGCTACCAATCTGAGATTGCTATCATACTGAAACATAAAGTATAGATACCAGACTAATCAAAAAGGGCAAAAAGAATTACTCCCTCCGAGTGGTACCAATCGGCCAAAATTCGGGTCTTGGCTCATGGACTATCACTGTTTGGGAAATGTTTTAGAGCTTGGAGACTTATTACACAAAATACCGTATTTCAAAGTGTTCCGCCCTACATAAGATACCAAACACTTCGTGCGATTCCGTCTTCATCTTTGCCGTTTTCCGTTTCGACGGAAATTAACGAAAGTGTCCGGATTTTCAAAATCCGATTTACATCGTCAATCTCCATTGCAATGCATGGCGCCTAACTTGCACGAAGTGGTTGATACCTAACAATATTTGAAATAATGCTACCTTAAGTCCGTTCCGTGATAATCGTTAATGTTATTGCAAAACCTCGTAACCCCAGCTTTAGTTAAGTTGGAATTGCGAGGCTTTGTGATAACACCGACGAAATGCTAGAAAATATCGAGCAATTTTTCTCCATTTTCAACTATATTTCAACTATATATAAAAGAACGGGAGAAACGCATTGTTTTTTTTTTTTTATTATTATTATTATTATTATTATTATTATTATTATTATTATTATTTCATTTTATACTTTTTTTCAGATTTACCTTTTTATATGCATCAAACTAAAATTATTCGAAAACTGAACATGTCTATTTGAACTAAAACTGTTCTCTTTCCCACAAAGGTGCCAACTTCGGCTTGACATAGCGTCGTTTTTTTCATTTGTTTTTTTTTTTTGTTTGTTTGTTTTGTTTTTGTTTTTGTTTTTGTTTATTTTTTTTTCTTTAAAAAAACCTCACAAGTTATGAGTTGTTTTAATGAAAAACGACGATTTTGTATGTACAACTAACCAAAATGTATTATTTCATAAATCTGATTGTGAGGAAATAGTGGAAGAGATTATCCAAAATGTATTTTACTTTGTGATACAAGCACCAAATTTGGCACAATCGTTACTCAGAATATACTATTTCCAGAACAAATGGTATCAAGTGGCGGATCCAGAGGAGGTTCGCGGGGGGTTCAAACAAGCCCACTCTGTAGTCAAATTATTTCATTGTCATGGAGAAATTCAGTCAAATTTGTGTAATACTAGGAAAATGACCCCCACACTGTTTGTAGATTCGACCCCCCCTTAAGAAATCCTGGATCCACGGCAGGTATCCATCATGAAAACCCAAACTGGCTGCCATTTCCCGAGATGGCCACAATCTCCATTTAGGTAAATAAATCAGAAAAATATTTTTCTTGTCTTTTTTTTTTATCTAAATGAATTCCATTTTCTCTTTTTCAGCATTTAGAGTTCTCGTGTTCTTCACAATGTGCCACCACGGTCCGTGCATTGCAAACGTCATTCGTGACGTCATACCTGTGCAGGTGCCCGAACAAATGTGCGAGCCGTGTACTGGACAGGTCGTCGGAGTTGCCGGGTTATTCGGAAGTAAATGTCCGAAACCCAGCGATGTTGTTGCCGAAGTGGCGCCCGAATTGAATATCAGCCTGCGTACAACCAGAGATAATGTCCTGAAAGAGTTATATCATTTGGTAAGTGACTTTGCATATTTTCTTAAGGTAGTTCACCCTCAAATTCGATTCGCGCGACGTCGGAATTATTCGGGTGCGATCGTCAACATTCGTCGATGAAACATTCCATCGCCGAATGTTTACGATCAAGCCCGAATAGATTTGGATATGTAACGACGCCACTCGAAAAAACCGACGTTTTATGAATCTCAAAATGGCCAAATTCCGAGTATTCTACCTTAAAAAACGACAGCTTGTTTAGGTAGCACACTCCTTATAAGAACAAGGCGACTTCGGATTTATTCCGACGACGGCGTAGGCCTTAACACCCAGCGTTAGAAATTGCGGATCTTTTTCTTAAATCGGATACGTTAAGAATGTTTACGATGTCACACGAAAAATGTCCGACGTTGCGTCAATATCTTTAATATATTGTAAAATTTCGTCTTTGTAAAAGCAAAACATCGTATCTCGTTTTTTGAAAGATTTTAAAGGGGACGTAAAAAAGTGTAATAACTTTTCCCAAATTGAAAGGACTTACTTGAAATTTGGACATATTGTCCAAAAATAATGGTTCATTAATACTGATGAGTAAAATATTTCAAAACCTGCAAGAATTGTCTTAACTGGGCATGTTATGTTCTACTTCGAAAATTGCAAAAATCTACATACGAGGTTTTGCATTTACACCGACGATTTGTAAAAATGTGACACTAGATCGTTTCGTACTACAGAACGGGGAAGCATTGATAATGACCATTATATGTGCTCAAAGAATTGAAAAACATTGTAACGAAGTCTCGTAGGTTACATGACTAGACTTAAGGTAGTCTAGTCCTAATGATATTCGTGCAGCGTCGGAATCATTCGGGCGCCGTCGAAAACATTCGGCGGTGGAAAGTTCCACCGCCGAATGTTTTCAACCGCGCCCGAATATGTTCGGATACGTAACGACAACGCTCAGAAAATCCGACGTTTTATTGAATTTCAAAATGGCCACATTACGGGTATTCTACCTTAAATAGCATTTTACCAATATGTAGTTGTAGTATATCCCTTAGTTACATGGCATGCGTGCAAGTAAGTTTCAGAAAGGTATTTTCCGTTACCTCTCCGGTCCCTGTTCCACCTTCTTTCTTTCTTTGCATGTGTCCCTTTTAGTACTATCTCTTCTTCGCTCACCTGGAAGACGCAAAGCCATTTGTCAATCTTTATATCCATAAAACGCGTTGTTCGCCGTTCTTTTAGTGTTACTCTATGTCGTACTTTCTCTCGATCTTGTACTGAATCTTAATCAAATGTTTTTTTGTGTTTTGTTTTTTTTCGTTTTTAGAAAATAATGGAATACGCATTTTCTAACTAGTATGGTGCTTAAAGTATCAGAATATTGATTACTATTGCCGAAGCTGTTTTTAACAATTCGTAACATTTAAGCTCGAGTAAGACAGTTTTCGGTTATTCTATTACATATAATGTTTTCATTTTAACTGTTCTAAATATAGATTATGTGTAATGACCCGGATCATGAAGGTCATGACCTTGACCCTCGTCAACTGCAGGTGAATTTGATTGGTAGAAAAAGTAGTTCGTTTTCATTTGTGTGGCATTTTCAAGTTTTCTTTTTTCACAGAAGCTATTAGATTGCTTTTGTCTTTTGTATCGTTTTAACCCGTGCCAAAACGAGATCTGATTTTATAGCGTTAAAGCAAGAAAGCTCTGAGAAAAAAACATTGATAGAAAATCCTTTTTACCAACATTTTATCATTTTCTCCCTATGCTTTCGATACTTAATTTGATTATGTCTGTTAACAATCTTTTGAGTACAATCTATTTCAAAAATCGATATCAATGAAGAAAATGCTTGTAACTTTTCTTTCATTCGTTTACTATGTTTTCTTTAATTCGTTCGATTAAATATATATAGAAAACAACAACAACAACAACAAAAAAAACAACAACAACAACAACTGTTTTGGCAAAGGGATAAAACGATAGTTATAATGTTTATAGACTTTAAGGCGATTCAAAATCATCTTATTAACATCTAATTACTATCTATTATTAACATTTTTTCCACAATATATCGTTTTCTATTAAAGTTCACTAACATTTTATCTTGTACTGTTTTGCCCTTTTGGGGTGATCGTATTCATCATTATCATAAAAGAGACATTTCACATAGGATATATTTTCCCATTTTAAGTTTTATTTTTATCTGAAAGAGCATACTTTTCTCATGAACATTTTGAAAATTTTAAAACAAAATATTACGCTTTTAACGAGAAATTTACTTATTCTTTTCTTGAAATTAAACCAACTGATGTATACAGCAGTTCAGATTTCAATTGACATTGTCATTTTCGTCTCAACTTTAAAGCCGTTTTTTTTTTTTTTGCTTATCAGCAACAATTTAAAAACAAACAACAGATAACATAATATAAACGCATTAGAATAACCAATCTTGGCACCAAAACATACTTTAAGAATGAAATGGGAATGGTGTGTCCCTTTAAAATATTCTTATTTTTAACCGTCGGTTTCTTTTATCGCGCTTATTACTTATATATTATATATTCACCACAAAATCCATGTTGTGGGTACTCGTGAGAATGTATATACTCATTGAAATCATCTCACCGAGACGGTTCTAATGAGTACCAACAACATGGGATTTGGATTTTGAATAACATATCGTCGTTTTTCATTGAAAACCTCGCGACTGAAGCTTATATTAAGCTGTACTTAGGAGGTTTTCGTTGAAAAACATTGATATTTTGAATGCCTTCAACGCTCTTAACTGTAGCTTTCAATTCTATCAATGTATTCATTTATTGCAGAAGATAATGTACGAAATTCCCGAAAATTTGACGACACTTGTACATATAGACGGACTGAGTGATATAGAAAACTCTGTATTCGTAAAAGATCTTCCTAAAGACAGACCCAAAAATAAACCGGTAAGTCAGACTTTTTATTTCAACCGTTTCCAAAAAGCATAAATTTAGGACGGTCCCATTCAAAAGTTGCTGCAGATGCAAAATGAAACAGGTTGCAGTTGAAAAAAAATGAAAGCGTACAAAGAATGGATTCGTGCACATTTAACAAAGAAGATTTTAGCCATATTCTGCTAGGGTTGTCCAAACCAGAATCTTTTTCGGGAAATGATCAATATTTGTCTACAGCACTGTTCTTAAGTTAGTATGTTATCTAGGAGAGTTTCTAAACAGTTTTATCAACCCTCTCCCAAACAAGACCTGGTTTTGACGTCCCTAATAGATAAGGTTTGGGAAAACATTGTGACAAAAGAAGAATTTGCTGATAACCAGCAGTTTCTCCTTTTGTCTCAATATTTTCTGTGCCATATTTTACACAAATCCTGTCCTTGATATCATCCATTTTTTCATTTGTGGCACTTTTGAAGTGGATCGCCCTAAAATTTTGTCGTTTGGGAAAGGGTTAAACTAAATAAGGTCATAGACCCACGTGGTATACATATAATTTTACGCCTGTGTTAAAGGCAGAATAACACAGAATAACACTTAACATCTTGCAAATTTTCCGAGAACTTCGTACAAAAAATAAATATATATTATTAAAATATGGTCTTTAAATTGCATATATGTCAAATCTTAGCTTTCTGCCTTGTGTATTGGCTTAGATGTCGACGGATTTAAAACCCCATGATTTGTTGTCCC